>CM040405.1:37169229-37731729 GCA_022702515.1 Ilyophis sp. 1 JC-2022 | reverse complement strand
TAAACTCTCCTTTTTTTGGACGAGGCCTTACCCTGTAGCCATGTCCTACTAAGGGTTTGATTGATGGAAAGCTGAATGGTAAACTAGGGTGAAAAAGGTTTACGATATCATCTTTTCTGTCCCAGTATGCATGCCTCCGCTGTTCCAAATTCACTGTATATATGAATATATATATATTGCAAGTCCTACCTAGTATCAAATATTAAAATAACAATTTGAAAACTAATTTAGATGCTCATGATGAAACAAAAAGAATTGTAATTCCAATCTTCGTTGGACATCTGAGGTATTGAGATTGTTTTATGCAAGCCTTGGCATGAATGCATGAAATCATTTGTGCATGAGAAAAGAGAATGGAAATACATGAAAAGTGCCATAAACAGGCAAGCCTTCCTCGCTTGTTTGTTCAGGAAGTTGTGAATGTTTGTTCAGGAAGTTGTGAATGTTTGTTCAGGGCACTTTGTTGTCAGGAAGCAGGTGATTCATCCTGTTTACTACATGTCACCACAGGAGAGACTCATCAAAGATTGGGTACACTTGCCAGAAGATGAAGGCATGAATATTTAAAAGTCAATGAATACATTTAATGTGGAGATGTTTAAACACTGTAAAATCATTGCTTAACTCCTCTCACATCTAGAGAAAAGTCACGCAAGTCACTCCAAGATAAACTTATCACTGTGTTCTACTGAACGTGGGAGCTTATTCTCCTTGTATGAACGAAAGTCTATGTGACCATGTATATCAATCCAAACTTTTCAGCATCACCAACATGGAATTGCATTCACACCTCTAGTCAAGTTAATGAGAAAATGTGCTAGAGAAAACATGAACTGTGTGTTAAGTTGGTCTTACATGACATTCTATATTCCTATAGGCTGGGCAATGCAGCTGTGCATGAAGTCTGGGTCTGCCATCTCAGAGACTCTTCTCAAAATCTTAACCTTGCACCGGGTCTGGTTTTCCATAGCAAGATAAGCCCAAATGGTTACTGGCACAAGAGTTCAATCACATCAAGTGTTATCTCTTTTTGTCTGTCCATACAATGTTCAGGGTCTCTTGTCCAAACTATCCAACTTTCTGCTGTGTCGCTGGACCTGTCAGTCATGCTGGCAGTCATGTTGGGAGTGCAGCTGCTGTCAGCCCAATGATGAGGAGGTGGAGATTTTGGGTCCCTTTCCTGCACAGACCCCAGCCTGGATGTAAGTTCCCCTGTATGCAGGTCCAGTACATGAATGAAAGGCCACTACCTGGTAGATGCATGGCATACATTTTGCACCAGCATACTCTTTTTCCATTTATTTATTTTGATCTATTTTACACAGACCATGTACACTGTCTTGGTAAGTGTTTTCATTTTGTAATAAAACTTAAACTAGAAAGTAGAAAAATATATATATCTCTCAAGTCTTCTAAATATAAGACTAAAATGCTTGTTAAGATTGACTTTCCTGCTGAAAATTCTGCATGTTTTCGGCATTTCTAACAGGATTTAGCTGGTCGACCAACTGACCAGCCTATAGTCAGCTAGTCCAACAGTTTAACCTGCTTTGACCTTAGCTGTAATTTTCAGAAGGGTTATATTTTGGTTTTTGCACTGTATAATAAAAACAGATTTCAGAGACTGAAATCTCTGGTGTATTATACAGAGAAAAAGCAGAAAAGCTCATTTTCTTCCCCAGTCCCTGGGCAGGCGTACAAAAATGCAACAGCACATGCATAAAACAGATAATGTTTACAAAACTCTCACTGTAACAAAAATGACAAGGCACACAGGCATGCTGTAGTACAGTACATGCATGTAGTGAGATTACTAATACATTCAGGTGTGTTACAAGATTAAAATGAGAAAGCATGGGTTTGATTGTCTTCGATCCACTTCGTCATCTCTATAGAAAAGCATTGAAAGTCAGAGCAAGTTTTAAGTGGGGAGGGAGTTCCAGTTCTTAATTGCCTGGCATGAGAACGCTGACTGTGCAAATCAGGTGGTTCGCAAGGGAGCAAGATAATCACCTCTCATGGTGGTCCTTTTGACTCTGCTGTTGTGGGAAGAGCTCGATATAATCCTTTAAAGGTGCAGTTATCCATTGTATAGCCAGTTACAATTGAGGATGATTAAATAGCCATATTTACACAGCCAGAGATGAGGCATTTGGCCAGGGTACCCCCTGCCAAAGCGCTGCTGGGTCTATAATTTTACATTTCATGCAAGATACATCTTCCACAGCACAGTGTCCCCATCATTACACGGGGACACTTGTTGTTCTACTTTGCCCAGAGGAAGTAGCCTACTGCCCCCTAGCAACCAACTTCCAGTAGCAACTTGGTTTTCCCAGGAGGTATTGAGTAGCTGGAGCTTTCCAGTAGGCCTTTCTGCTGATAATGACCTTACCTGAGCAGGTGTTCAATGACTGTGATTCATTTGTGGCCAATTTGCTGAAAAAAGGCGTGCTTATTGCCATCTATTATTTGGGCTCATTTGAGGAAGCAAATGCAATGCTTCTGTAAAGAGCACAAACGTGCCCATGGGGAGCCTTGGACAGCAGCTTGCCTGTGAGCACAGATGAGTAACAGCCAGGCTTTAGCGTGGCACTTCTCTTCTCAGTTGATCAGGCAGGGATGCGATGGTGAGTCACAGCCGGTGGGTGGGGTGTGAAAATTAGGCAGCGCATGAACCTGGAAAGCTGGTCATTTAAGGCTTCCTCGATGGGGAAGTAACGTTGTCACTGCTTACAATCAGGGATGGCTTTGGAAATTTCCTGCTAAAACTGTATGATATGAAAGTTTTGGAACAGGAGGGATGTATTTTTAATGGTGTAGTATATATTGTGGTATAGATAATTGCATTACTAATAGTAGCAGTCATTGTATATGGTATTTGCATGCCATTTTATAGTATGGTAGCAATTCTAGTAGTATGCTTTGCTTAGCATACTACACATGCGTTGCATTCTGATTTCATTTTATAAAGAATTACACCATTAATAAAAGGATTATATGATGGTATTATGTGCTGTGTTAAAGTACTGCTGGTGGGGTGAGAGTCCCATTAGAAAGAGTTGTGCTGCGGAAGGGTTAATGTGAGTTTACATGATACTATTGTACACCCATTTTACGGTATTACCATTAATGCCGCTTGGCTGCATTATTACAAAATCTGTTCAGTTGGCACAGTAGGGTACTACTTATGATTGAGCATGGCTCTTATTGTATGGTGCATCTTGGTAGCCATAATATAAAGTATAGTCTCATAAGATGGAAATATGTGTAAAATACTCAATTTTATGTTGCTTGTTCATTTTTACCAGTGACCCATTGTTGAGTCTTTGTAATATTCAAATGGAGTTATGATTCCACATGCATCTTCATCAAAGTATTGCATTTCTTAACATAGAACAAGCACCATATGTGGAGAATATTGTTTGCACATGTTTGAAAGTCTTTGTAACTCAAATGGAAATGTAATAACACGATTAGTCTTCTCAGCAGACTAATTATATATTGTGGCTTGGAGGGGGCCAGTCAGTAGGTGTCAGTCCTGTCTGAAGAGCCAATGGAACAGTCTGGATTATTTTATGGGAACAGATAACACCCAGATCATGCTTTATTTGCAAACATATTCTGCTAGATGAAAGCATTTATTGATATCTGTATTTTCTTTGCGATTTTGTTATTCAGCAGCAATTATCAGAAAATTATATTGTATAACCGTATTATCGTCATATATTCTATTTGGGTACTAAGAAATGCTATAATAGGATTTTTATTTTTGGAATAGGGATGCCAATCAATACATAATAAGATGTTTCAAAACCTTTTTATTTGAAATTTGGAGTTTCAGTATTCCATTTTAAATATTACTTTATTTTTAATGTAGCCACACAATTCAATTATCTTGTGATTATTTCTTACAGCACTGCTTCAATTTCAGCGTATGCTCAAGTTTCAACTGGCCCAGGCAGCTCCTGTCTGCGATTAATGAGGTTTTAGATATTTACAGATGTTCCTGATGGCCTGCTGGCTATATAATTGTTGGTATGGAGGCAATCACGGTTTTGTCGTTTAATGCAAAACACATTTATACTCAACATAACTCCAAAGCTAGGACAGCGATGTTATTTTATGCATATTATATATTTTTTTGAATATTATAAATATAATTATAAACATAAAAATCCGCTTTTATATCCTGCCAGAATCTCTTTGCTTCTCAGTTCAAAAGGGGTGATTCACTCCCAGGGCCAGAGAGGCATGGTTTAGATGCAGCTGGTCTGGCTAAGGTGTTACATACCACACTGCCCATGTTGTTGCATGCCTGAAGTTAGCCAAGATACTTGCAAACTGAAACTGAAGCTATGATTACGCCCTGTGATTACCCCTGTACCAGCCATTGCGAAATCAGCATGTCAACTTAAACTAAAATATTTTTAAAAATCTAAAATACCCTTCACTGCACCAGAAAACTGTCTTGGACAATCAAAAACATATTCTAAAACATAAATAAAAAGTCTTGCATTGTCTGTTTATATAAACATTTTCTAAATATGGGAATCCTAACCACCCCTACACCCCTTGGATCTGAATAATGGTATCATCCACTGCCTATCATCCACTGGATCCTGCATCATGTCACCACCTGGACGTCATTATTTTATTTTATTTATTTTTTATGGGGGGTATGTTTTAATACTCAGTTTAATACTCAGGGTCTGGTGCTTCTACGGAGCGCGTTATTGAGAGGCCATCGTTTTCTGGCAGCGGCAGTGAGCGTTGCTGTTTTGAGCCTCCTTATATTTCCACAGCACAGCTCTGGGGATCGCAGTTCCTCAGTGAGTGAAATTCCTCTGCAGTGACCCGTGATCACACCACTGCCTCACGGTCTCATCTCTGGGTTCAATGCTGGAGTCGCTGAAAGCAAAGCAGTAGACTCAAAGCTACACGTTCTGGCCAAAAGCTGTTGTTTCGTTCCTGGAATTCACTTGAAACAGATCAACCTCCCCGGGAATATAAATCTTCTCACCTGGCACATGTCATGTGTGTTTTGAAGTGTTGGCGTTACTGATGCCGTCTCCCATCCACACTTTGGTCCTGATTCTTCAATAAACCCTCTCCCTCATTTTCCCTATAGTCTCCAGTCTGGCAGCTTTCAACTCCCTTTAGTTTATTCTGCCCTGCAAAGCCATGTGTTTCAGATTGCACCATCAAATCTCCCCGGGAGCTGAAATCATGGACACAGAGGCGCCTTTATACTTACTAAGGAATGCCAGGAGACCAGGCCCCCACTAAGAAATCTTGTGTAGAATTCTTACTTATAGGGGGAAAACAAAACAGCCGTATTTTTCTACTGGTACAACGTTGAGGCACAAAAACTGAAAGCTTGAGGAAAAAAAGATGTGCCAAAAGATGTACCTAATTGCAAATGGCAATGACTCCCTGGCTAAAGGGTGTTTTTACTTTTGTACATCCTCACATGCACATATAAATTGCAACACAATTAGCCATTATATTACTTATAACCCGACTGTTTTTCCAGATGAAAAATGTGGCATTTTCCCAGATCTTGTCAGTGGTTTAAAATGGTGCTTTGTGCTCGATTTGATGACCATTTTTATTCATTAAGGCTTCACTGGGCAACAAAGAACCTTTCTTGCATCTTGTCTTCTAACACCAAAATCAATACCCCTCTCTTTAGAAGGCTTAGTGGTATCTCAAAATGAGGTGCTTCGCTGATTCAATATGGCCATAGTTGCCGCTCAAGGATAGTGAAGTTAATCACAGCGCTCTCTTGTGTCCATCAGGGTCAATTACTGCAATGGTGAAAAAGATTCAAATTCAGAGGTATTGGCTTATGACCCCTCTGCTACACCCCAGGACAGCTCTCCGGACAGGCATTGCTCCGGCTCTGAGGCATCCCGCTCCACCTACAGCTTGGCCCGACGGGTGTCCAGTGAGTCTCTTCCATACTCAGGCCTTTCATTCTTCTGAAACAGTTTGGGGTGGACTACTATTATATTGTAGGTGCAGCAGCAGTTGTGTTCATTCTACACTTTCTTCTGTCAGGTCTTGAGGCTCGAAGACCCAGCTCTCCCCTGGTGGACATCAAACCCATTGAGTTTTGGGCCATGGGTTCCAGGAAGGAAGCGGTCCAGCCTGCGGTGTTGCGGAAACCCTACACGGCGTCTGAGGACTACTCCCGAACGCTGGAGCCTCGGCTGTACTCAGTGGACTCCAGCGGCGACGATGTGGACTCGCTCACGGATGATGAGATCCTGCTGCGCTACCAGCTGGGCATGCTGCACTTCAGCACGCAGTATGACCTCATCCACAACCACCTGAGCGTGCGGGTTATCGAGGCGCGTGACCTGCCCCTGCCCGTCTCCTGCGATGCCGCCCGCCAGGATATGGCTCACTCCAACCCGTATGTCAAGATGAGCCTGCTGCCCGACCACAAGAACTCCCGGCAGACGGGCGTCAAGCGCAAGACCCAGAACCCAGTCTTTGAAGAGCGATTCACATTCAAGCTGCCTTTCCTGGAGGCTCAGCGCCGCACATTGCTGCTCTCTGTCGTCGACTTTGACAAATTTTCCCGCCACTGCGTCATCGGCAAGGTGGCCATGCCCCTCAGCGAGGTGGATCTGGTGAAAGGAGGACACTGGTGGAAGGCCCTGGTGCCCAGTTCTCAGGTATGGCTCGCAATATCTTTAGTACACTATCAGCCTTTCAACAGGCTTACACATCATACCCACAGTCACCCCAATTAACTTTTTGGGGGATTAGAGTTGTGCGAGCGGGGAGAAGTCATGTGACCAGGGTACTGCTTTTCTGTGATAATGGCTAAAACAGAAAATGGTTATTGTAAAGCGGGGCTTAGTAGTTATAAACAGAAAGATCTGCAGTCGAGCCCCATTTTGTTCATGTGAACACACAGAAATATCTCTCTACTGTGAAATTTGGGTGACTACTTGACTCTGATTATAAGAAAGCATTATATTTTAAGTGTAATTTTAAGAATATCATGAAGTCTGAGAATGTTTTCTTTTCCCCATATACTGATTACTAAATGGCTTTATTCTTTTTGCTTTCATTGCTTAAATTTTTTTTTTTCTCAACCATATAAATGACATAAGTCTGTATGTCATTGTTTTCTTCACTCAGATACAATAATTAAACTCACCAGAAACAATCAGCTAGTCTAACATATTAAAACACAAAAAATTCCAAAGAAATCAATAGTTTAAAGATAGAATAGCTTTAGGGCACTGAAGACATCAAATGGCTTGGCATATCGGGTATACAGTTTTATTGGCAACCTAATTTAATCTGAAAAAAAAGACCAAAAAAAGAACAAATATTTAATGCAAAATAATTTTTACTTTTACTTTTTAAAAAGATGTATGTCACAATTATTGGTTTTGAGGTATGCTTTTGGATAATTGTTCTGTTGGAAAATCCAACCACGACCCACTTTTAGCCAAATCCAGATCCAGAAAATTTTGGTCTAAAATCTCCTGGTATTTGATAGAGTCCATGATGCCATGCATTCTAACAAGGTTCCATTGGAAGAAAAATAGCCCCACAACATCACAGGTCCACCACCATACTTCACAGTGGAAATAGATATCTTTAACTTATTATGCCAAACCACCTTTGTTATTTATTGCCAAACAGCTTAATTTCTGGCTCGCCTGACCATAGAACCCGGTTCCAATCGAAGTACTTGTGACATTTAGCAAGCTCCAGGCACTTACATTTGTGATTTGACCATCTTCACTGTGCATGGGGGCAAACGACACTTGCAATCTTGCATCCTCTTCCAAGGCAGGTTCATCACAGCTCCAATTGCTTTAAACTTCTTAATTATCGCCATAATGGTAGGAATAGGTAGTTTCAAATATTAACCTATTTTTCTATAGCCATCGCCTGATTTATGAAGCAACCACCTTTTTTTCCCACTTCATTTCTGTTCTCTGACCTTCCCCATGTTGATAGATGACTAAGGGGTGTTGGCCCATGTGTCACCTCATATATATACCCTAATGAATCAGGAAGTTGAGAATGACCATGTAATAGTTCCTTAAAAAAGTAAAATATGAATGGGAATATATTCTTCAATTAGGTTTTGTTTGTAATAATTTCTAGCATTACCAATAATTGTGACACGTTTCTTTGAGAAAAAACTTTTTATGGAGATTTTTTTTTCTCTGAATAATTTTACTTATATTAAAGATTAGATTTTTCTAATATTTGTAATGTAAGGATGTGGGATGCCGATTATTCTAAAAGACGTCCTTACCTCATCCATTTGCATGGAAAACTTGGCCCTGTCTTTGGCACTGCTCCTGTCTGCAAGCCGAGCAGCATTAAAGCAGCTGTTCCTGAAAGCAAAATAGTAAAAATCTAACACACAAGGTTTGTAAACAGAATAACAGGGTAATCCAAGGTAATAAACATGGTAATAAGAGAGGGAGCGGATGTCCAGAGCACCATGATTGTCATATCTGCCCTTTTCGCAGTATTCAGGTATTTGGTGAGGGCACTCTCTCAAGACGTGTAGTTATTGACATAGGATATAAGGAATGACCTGCAGGCAGAGCAGAAATAAAGTATGGGATGCTGTATCCTGCCAAGCCCCGTCTGACATCCCAGAGGAACAGCCACACATTATAATCTCTGGAGGTGGTGGCTGATTTCGACAAAAACAAATATTTTCCAACTTTTCAAAGACTTCACCAAACGTGTGTTGCACGACTAGGGCAATCATGTCACTGGATTCAGAAGCTTATATGTGGATTCTCAGCATAGCTGAAGTAGCTATCATAGCAACAGCTGAAGACTTGTCCTGGTAATTTGTTAGTTGACTGAGTGAGTAACTCAAAACTTGTTCAAGTTAAAGTATAATATTATTTCTCACTGCAGGGTGAGGTTGTGTGTGAGTATTCTATTTATAATAATAATAATAATAATAATAATAATAAAGTACTAACTTGTTTTATTCCTTATTGAACAAGAATGAACATGCTCATGAACATGCATTACATATCACATGCATTTATGTCCAGCTGATTGAGTTATTATTATTGATTGATTATTGATACCACTTATTATTATGAGTGGTAAAAATTGCAATGATATTATATTACCTGTAGCACTAACACCAATAGGCTGTATTCACATATTAACCAATCATAATTATTATTTACATAGTTAGCTTATGTTCTATCATTGAAAATAGTTTAGCTAACATTTAGACCTCATGAATACCCGCATCCCCTACATGGGAGTGCTTAGTTAGCCAAGTTTCAGTGTGTGAAAGCAGTAACATGCTTTTTGCAAAGGATATATTTCTCACTGAAATACCTGTGTCTCCATGTTCATTCAAGATTTCTAATCAATTTTATGCTTTGAGTAATGCAGTTAAATCCATAATTATTTGCATAGACACCTGAACTTGTTTTCCACTCCATGGGTGGCTGTATGGAGAGGTTTTTTTTGCTTGTTTTTGTTACTCCGTATGGATGGGCTTCTGTCTCAGTTTAGGTACGATTTATCTGTATTACAAACCCCAATTCCAGAAAAGTTGGGACAGTATGCAAAATGCACATAAAAGCAGAAAGCAGTGATTTGTAAATTCTCTTTTACATATATTTAATTGAAAACAGTATAAAGAAAATATATTTAATGTTTTACCTTATCAACTTTACAGATTTTTGTAAATATACGCTAATTCCATATTTGATGCCTGCAACACGTTCCAAAAGAGTTGGGTTCCAAAAAAAAAGACTAGGAAGTTAAAAAAAAAACATGTTTGGAACATTGCACAGGTAAATATTGCTATCATGACTGGGTATAAAAAGATATCAAGACTCTTCTTCTCAAATCACTGCTTTCTGCTTTTATGTGCATTTGACATACTGTCCCAACTTTTTTGGAATTGGGGTTTGTGTATTCCAATGTGTGTTTCAACTAGTTATTCAACTGGTGGCCACTTATTTAGTTATTTTACAATTAGAAGTTTGTAGTCATCATGCCACATGACAGGTGTAATGATTTACACTTTGTGAGTGTTAAAATGTCAAGGGGCTCAATCGTCCAGTTAAGACGAATAAGTTACACACCTCAGACAGTTAAAAGCCAGGCCTGATTTCTTACCGGAGATACACTACTGAAAATCTGAGCACTTTTGTTTGTGTAGGCAGGGGCATAGGTTTGTTTCCAGTTTTGATAGGCTGTGCGCGAGCTGTAAAGATTTTGCACTAATTTGAGAGCAAATGTTGTTTTTGAGCTACAAAGACAGCATCAGATGATCCCCATGATTGTTTCTTTAATTTACCTCAACTGATTATGCATTTGGCACTTGCTGCATACAAATTGAAAACAAATTAGATTGTGTTATGACTAACATTAGCTGTTGTGCTAGCTAACGTCATTAGAGTTGTTAGCTAGCTAGCTAACGTTAGCTAACTAAAGTTTGCGCGCTCGATCGCATTACGACCAATAAAGTAACACTTAAACATCATAAGCATGCATCCATATTTACGGTATGCATCACAAACATATATACATCATTAATAAACAGTAGTAAGCAGCTACATTCTGAATTTTACCTTAAAGGTGGGAGAGAGGTTGCTGTCTTCGTCAACTAACTGTATTAATGACGAAGATTTGTGACTGTAGTAGTTCATGTAATAATATAAAAAAACAAGAGACTGATTCAAGTAGTTAATGTAGCTAATAATGTAAATAAGATCAAGATTGATTATATACTGTATATCATAGTACTGATACTCATGTCAACATTCAATATGATACAACCTGTACATGTGATGGATTTAGTAGCGGATAATCAAACGCGGTGGTAGGGGGATCAGTCACAAGTCACTCATGCAAGTGAGGACCACTAAGGGAGTACTTACTATAAATACGAAATTTTTATTATAAAGTGAAGGATAGGCGCCGGGTATATATTTTACTGGGTGTGCCCGAAAAAAATACAAATGTACCATGAATCCACTTCTTAAAGATAATGCACAATTTTGGCCACTTGTTCTAAAAGTGGCGCTGATGAGCCGAACACACAAACCGCCGTGTTATGTAGCACCAAAGAAGAAGAAGTTTAGTTTACGAATTGCAAGTTAAGCGAGCGTGAATCGACACGGTGAAAAACAGCAGAATATTTGTCTCAAAATTCTGTCCGTAAATCCAAGCAGATCAAAGTGTGTCCTTCGATCGGCAAATGTAGATTCACCCAGTTCAAGCCAAGCTTTTTTTTTGTTTTGTGAACACATTGAAACAATCTGTAAATGTAATGTTGCATTGTGAATATAATTATTGTTGTTGCATTCAAATGATGATGTGATGAACACACAAGTTGAGAGGTGTTGTGTGTGTGTGAAAAAACAAAACTTGTGGATTATTTTTACGAAACACAAATTGAGAGGTGTGTGTGGATGGTAAATACAATTGTGGATGATATCTACGAACACAAATTAAGAGGTGTGTGTTTGTGGATGGTAAATACAATTGTGGATTATACTTTTGTGCTTGTTTATTTTTGATAGAAATCTACCTCCATAGTTGTAGGCTACGACTAATAATGTAATTTCAATCTATTTATGTGCATTTGCTGTCTTTTTCCAAAGCAAATAAGGTTCTAAGCTATTACTACAGAAAATGGCATGTAGCCTACTGTTTTATTGGACGCTGTATTTAAGACATGAAATATGTAGTTATGAAGGCTAAATTATGCAAAGTAGTAATAGCCAAAATGCCCCTGAGCAAATATTGGCGCCTATGCCTGCTTGCGGAGCATCAGCTCGTCTGACCCTTCGGGGTTTTGAGCAATTAAGTAAAAACATACTGTGGAAGTTCTCTCTGCCACCACTCTTTTAGGGGCTTGTAACAAGAAACCAGGAAAACCCAGACTCCCGTCTGAAAAGCGACGGGAAGGACCTACGGATTAAATTAACATGTTAGTGAAAGTATCACCATATAGTCAGAGGACAGTTGTGATCTAAAAACATTAATATTCCTTTACCTTGCCATCTCCTCGTGAACTGAGAGTGGTACGCTCCGCTCTGCCACCCCCCGACTCTTCATTGAGGCACCAGGTGTCGCCCTTGTTTATCTGGCATTCCGTCCCTTGTTTTCCCTCTCTCTCTCTTTGTGTCTCCTTCCCCGCACCTGCATTGTGTTTCCTCTTGTGTTCTCATTAGTTTCGTCCCGCCTGTTCTTTGTTGTTTCCTCGTCGGTTTTGTATTTAGTTTCTCCTGTTTTTTTGTTCAGGGCCAGATCGTTCTGTTACGGTTTGATCATGGGTTGGACCCAAATGCAAGACTCAGAGGCAGATCCAGGGGGAAAACTCCACAAGGGAGCATATTTATCTACATAAGGGAACGAGGCAAGGAAACCGAGAAACAGGGAAGACTAGTGAAGGGCGAGAACAAAGAGCTGGACTAGAAATGGGGCAGGATAGGGAAATGCTGGGCAGAAGACAGGCAGGGGCTGGACAGGAAACGGGTTGGAACAGGCTGGACAGGAAACGGGCTGGAACAGGAAAGGCCTGGACAGAACCAGGCTGGACAGGAAAGGTCTGGACGGAACCAGGCAGGACAGGGACAGGCTGGACGCAACCTGGCCGGACAAGAACAGCCTGGACGGAACCTGGCCGGACAGGAACGGCCTGGACAGAACCTGGCCTGACAGGGACGGCCTGGACAGAACCAGGCCTGGCAGGGATGGCCTGGACGGAACCAGGCTGGAAAAGAACGGGCTAGACGGAACCTGGCCTGGCAGGGATGGCCTGGACGAAACCAGACTGGAAATGAACTGGCTGGACGGAACCAGGCAGGACAGGGACAGGAGCAGGTCTGGGTAGAAGCAGGCCTGGACAGGAGCAGCCTGGGTAGGAGCAGGTCTGGGTAGAAGCCGCCAGGGGTAGGGGTCGCTGGGGGTAGGAGCCGGCCAGGACTGGGGCAGCCGGGGTAAAACACAAACACGAAGCTAGGGCACAAGAAAGGTACAAGGCATGAAACAAAAACACAAGGCACGAAACAAAAACACAAGGCACGACAAAACCCACAAGACACAAAACAATCTGGCCCTGAACAAAAAAACAAGGGAGACTAAATACAAAACTGACAAGAAAACAACAAGGAACAGGTGGGACAAAACTAATGAGAACACAATGGAAACACAATGCTGGTGCGGGGAAGGAGACACAAAGTGGAGGGAGAGAGGGAAAACAAGGAACGGAATGACAGATAAACACAAAACCAGGACAGGAGCACGGGACACGACACAAATGTGCCCAAAAGTTGTTATTTTTTTAACTCTGAAACCTATAGCACGTAACAACATTTTTTTCCCTGAGTAGGCTACGGAATCTCAGACCCTTGAAGACTCTTGTACCCCATCGGGGGAGAATTATTTTCACTTTACGTAGTTTACTCCTGCAGGCGCCATAGTATTTTGATCTCAGATCATGCCCCACTCATTCTGGAAATGTATTTCTCTTCCTAAATGGTCAGTGAAATTTACCTCTGAGCAAGACAGTTTTCTTAGAAATCAGAGTCACCTATAGCTACAAAAGGCACTGGCTGGAAGGCATTGAAAAAACTCTATATGGGTCAAATTGTCTCTAACACTAACATTTCAGAAAGCAACAACCAGAGCTGACAAAGCAGATTTTCCACTTGGATAAACAACATACCAACTCTCTGTTCCCAAATCTTTAACATATGCAGCAAAATATTACCCATCAAATTGAAAGCTGTTGTCAGACCCTGGTTATGTTCATGAAAAAAATCTTAGTCAAACTTATGCCTCAAATGATTCTCCACAAGTCATTGTTTAGTGCTGCTGAATTGGAGAGGTACTGCACCCCTTCTCTTGCCCATTGGAAAAGGGATGTCATATTATATCTTAAGTTGGAGATAATTCAATGCAATGCATTCAGTACAGGACTACAGGCTCATACAATTTAAAAATAATATGACAACCTTTTACTTGGTCAATCACATTTTTAGCTTTCTTTGTGTTTATTAAGTGATAAACTAGGCAGACTTGGATGGGTATTGTGGATTGGGGTGGGTGGAGGTGAGCTGATATGAAAAAAACATCACTTGAAATCATAATCAAAATTAACTTTGGAGGTCAACTTCACACTTCTGGGGTTCTCTGTCATTATTGTTGTATAAAGTCTGTACATTGGTCTAGAAGCTGCTCACAATAGGGACACTGGAGGTAGTAAATCTTTCTGGTGGGTCATGGCTAGATGACAGAAACTTGGTAAGTCATACTGACCTGAGCACCCTCTACCACTGAAGACATACAGTAACTGTCATCTCCATCTTAAGCTGAGGCTTTCTGTCTTTAGGGCAGAACAGTATGATCTGGCACTTGCAAAGGGGAAAGGCATTAACCTGGTCAGAGCAGCTGAGAGTATGCCCTCCACACTGATGTAAAGTCATAGCATTGAAACCCCCCATTAAAGTCTAGCTGTCCTTGTGTTAGATGTTCAAAGGTGGAGGTCAATCCTGGCTTTAGCTGTGTGTTAGAGGTGTAGGGCGGAGCTAATGTATTGGGCCTGTCTCCTCCTTCTTCATGGTGGGTGCCTGCATGATGGTAATTTTACTGAATGAAAGCGGCATGGATTGACCAACAAAAAGGAGGCAGAGATACAGGGTCCACACTGATGGACATTATGAATGGCTTGGGCCAATACTGCTGTAATTGTGTGCTTGTTGATCATGGTTGTGCAGTGTTTGGCAAAGGATAAGTGCATGTTTCCCTTTTGAATAGTTTTTGGATAAAGTCTCCAGCATTTAATGTGCAAAACTGTACTAAGTGTTGCATACTGAAATTTCAACATATGTGGTTTTCAAGCCCTTCGTAAGCCATAATAATGCCAGTGCTGTCTAGCCTTTTTGTTATAACGTGTATGATTGGTCTGTTTACACTCAGTCCTGTGTTCATGCTATTTAGGAATGGCAATGCCTTATGCATTATGCAATATGTAAAGGCATTTTTTACATGCTGCCCCCCTCTCTACAAAACACAAAAAAAGGAAACAAGATATGATATGTAATTGACAATATACAGTACATTATGTCAGGCCAGACAAATTAATGTGAACATATGATGTTGACATTGTTCTCCACTGTCATTCCAGAATGAGGTGGAGCTAGGTGAGCTGCTGTTGTCCCTCAACTACCTGCCCAGTGCTGGGAGGCTTAATGTGGACATCATACGAGCCAAGCAACTTCTGCAGACTGATATGTGCCAGGGCTCAGGTACTGGTGCCACTCTATCTGTGATATTCGCTATTTGGGGTCATTTACCTCTCCACCTTCAGCCGTGCCTCTGGTCATCCACAGATCCCTTCGTCAAGGTCCAGCTGGTCACGGGGCTCAAGCTGGTGAAAACCAAAAAGACGTCCTGCATGAGGGGCACCATTGATCCATTTTACAACGAGTCCTTCAGCTTCCGGGTTGCCCAGGAGGAACTGCATGAAGTGAGCCTGGTGTTCTCAGGTACAGGGCCGTCACCTCGTTCCCTGTCCAATCAGTGCCCCTGAGTGTGAGTGATGTCATCGGGTAGTGAAAAAGCAGCATGATCTCTGGCTGAACGTCCACCTTGCTTGGCTCTTGGGCTCTAATTAACTTGATTTATTTTGTGACCGCATTTACCTGATTAATGCGGCTAGCGGTGAGGGCTGAGCTGTTACGGGGCTTAAGCTGCATTAACAGTCAGGTCTTGGTTTTTATAGACGGGACTGATGCAACTGGTGATGGGAGATCAGGCAGATGAGACAGATTTCCCTCCATAAACTATGTGGTCTTTGTTTTAGCTGTGGTGGGAGGTAATGTAATGATGCTATACTGATCAGTAGAAAAGGCATCATTAGTTGATAAAAAACAAACCAACAAAAAAGAAACATATATTCACAGTGTTATTAGTATTATATTTATGTTTATGGTAATTGTGTATAATAATATTGCACAATTAAATGCATAGGCATATATCATAATATAACAATTGTTATACAATATATAGTTTTACACATGTAACAAGTAGTTATTTTTGAAAACATGGTTTCCTGGGGCTAACATGTCATTGAATATCTCTGAAACCCAGTGCAAAGTCTGTCTGCAAACATGGAAGCACACCCAATATAATAAGACAGTGAAATCAATTGTCAAAAACAATGTGTGAGGAGACGTCTTTTCTCTCCATTAGCAAAGGCAGAATTCCTAGTTCATGCATCCATTATCCATTTCATTTCTGCCACAATGGCTTCTGCGGAGTCAGCCATAGCTATTCATCTTCGGGAGTAAGCCCAATGCATAAATGTGAGCAAACATTCCCTTCCATATTCATAGTCGCAGGAAGTCTCATGGGTACAGTACAAAGTGAAACATTTTACTGGCACTTCATCAAGCACTCACCGCCTTCCATAAAAGAGACCCTATGAAAACGAGGGACAGCATGTTATAGAGTTAGACCCATTTAGCAAGTGATGCTTAATTGACAACGTAAACCTGCACAGGACAGCAGGGCTGGTCTCTTGACCCGACCTGAACTTTGTCTGAGTTGAGACTGGGTTGAGATTCAGTGGGAGATCACTTGTCCCTCAGTAGGGGGACTGGGGTAAGGCCATGGTGAGGTGGTCTGGTGGTGCTCTCTTGGCTTGGTGTCCAGCGCTCAGTCTGATTTGCCACATAAAGAAAAGCATGCAATTAGGGGAGGATTGGCAGCTGTTCCTGGTAGTGCATCTGTCTTACTCCCCGTGCTGCCTGTTTGATGAGGTAGACACAATCTTTCAGCAGCAGGTGGAATAGGCTGTCTGTTTATCATACTGTGTCAGCTTTGCCAAGAGGGCCGTAGTCTGAAAATAAATTACCCTGGCTCATGTCAATCCTGCATGCACCACACCTAAGAGATTATACAGAGATACAGTGTTGAGATTGTATACTGAACATTGCAGGTACAATCCTAGGGTGGTCACTGCCATTGTACTCTTGAGCAAGGGTTTAACCTGAATTAAATTGCATAATATATAATAATATAATAGAATGTAAATGTAAACTGTATCATTTTCCATGTATAAGGGTCTTTTCAAAGCAAACAAATGTGAAAATGAAACTTAGTATACTACGAAAAAAGTGTTTTACCCTTCTGTGTTTTTTAAATTTTTCGTCAGACGAGAAGTAAGATAAACATGTTAGCACGCTCTGTCTGCTGCTCGGCTCATGCATAAGTATCACCTGTTTAATGCATGGGCACGTCACCATTAACTGGAACTGAGACACTTTTTTTCTCTGCATTTTTATCTGAAAAAGATTTGCCGGCAGATTACAAGTCGAACGATAAGTCGAGGGGGAAACTGGTGTTTTCATGCTGCATTTGACTCTGCTGCTGGTTGGTTCTGGATGTGGTTCTTCTTTTCCCTGTCTGCCTTGGCTGTGAGACTTGCCACTATGGTGTCTGGATTTTGACAGGCTGGCCTGGCGAGGTGTACATGCGGCTTGTTACCGAGGCATTGATGTTTCGTGGCACACTGGACCGGACGTAACGAACTTCACTCAGGCTGGCTTCTGATTTGTGCATGTCTGCATATGTGTCACTTTTAAAGACGAAGATCTGCAACGTGCAGATTTTGTAATCTGCTTAACGTGAAGAAAGAAGCTGTGTGTTTACCTGCCAATGAATTATTCAGATCATTGGCACACTTGTTAATCAAGGAGAATTAATCAAAACGGGTTGAGACCAATGATCAATTTAAAGGGAAGTCTATTTTCAGCTCACCAACCGACAATGTAATTGTCATAATTATTTAGTAATGTTACCTATTCTACATGAACAGTGTTGCCCCATGATATCCCCATTTGAACTTCCAAAGAAAATAGATGATACTTTACTTAATTATTTGGCGTGAATCAATTTTTACATGGATGTTACATTGTGCATGTATCACTCAACATGATACTGAAGGCCTTGTTGGTGGCATTTAGAAGACATTTGAGACCCCTGGCTCCAAAATTGGGAACTTACAGATTCCAGAAGTAAGCCCACAGTGGGTGAGACAGCCAGCAGCCGTTGCAAACCATTTCACTTTGAAGCAAAATTTTCACCAGATGCTAAAAGAATCGAATAATACACTCACACAGGACTGTACGTGAGATACTTTTTTAAATTCGTTATACATATTTTTTTAAAGAATACAATAATCAAAATCGAAATACAAATCCATTTTTAAAAACAGTATTTTCAATTGTTTTCAATGGGACCAGAGTTTTGTCCTACCTAGCAACAGTAACTATGGAGTGAGAGAGAGTGGCGGGCCTTGACAAAGGGTCAATTGTATTGCTTAAAAAAAATAATAATGTCCTCATTTCCATTCACCTCCAGAAACAAAAACTGAGCTTGAAAACAAAGGTAAACCCGATGGACCCTTTTATTATTATGCAGTTTTTGATATAACCTACAAAATACTAATATTTTCCAATGTAATATTTATATTTTTATGCATGTTTGTTAGCGCCCCTGTGTGTAACAGACCAGAGGGTGTACGCGCATTATTTTAATAGCAAATGCTTTTTGCTGCCTCAAGATAGCAATACACCAAAAATTATCAAACATCTCATCTTAAGACCTGCGCCGGTGTCATTTTAGCATCCAGCGCTCACATTGTCAAGGGAAATTGTGCCCATAGGAAGTGAACTGGGCGGGTTGGTCTTAAGATGAGGCAGCAAAAAGCATTTGCTATTAAAATAATGCGCGTACACCCTCTGGTCTGAAACTAACAAAGACACTTGTTTTTGGGTTACCGCCAGAAACGGACTGGGACTAAAAAATGGCCCTGGACTTTTTTTACCCAGACCGGCCCACCCCAACCGGCCTGCAGACACTCCACCGACCCCGCCCGGCCAAGACACACACAAACACACCAGATCTTAATACCACCACTTTTATTGAACAATATTCCTTCATGTTCTGAAGCCTTGAGTAAAATATATGTATAATAGTTAGTCTAGAGTATTCACTAATGAAGAGATTGTTTTGCTCTTAGAAGAAGGAGGCTGGCTGAAAGGAGATCATGGCACTGGCAGCAATCACTCACAAATCACAGGCAGTCTTCTCTGGAACAAATAGAGGGGCCTGTGCATTAAATAATTTAGGAACGTTTGGATAGCATTGCTTTGGAATAGAGCTGGTTTAATTAGTGTGAGCTACGATAGGCAATATTGTTGTAACTTGGCCGCATTTTGATAGCAATACTTTTAAAGGCAGGCCTAATTTTGTTGGAATTAAGGACTTACAGACAATGCTTTGTAGGCTATGCGTGAGTAACATATTTTTTGGTGAGATATCACTTATTTTTGTGTACTAATGTAATGTGTTTGGTAGCTAACTAATGATGATAATGCATGAAGATAATGACATCAAGAGAAACATGCAGACAGAATACATGCAGACACACGCATGCAT
Source organism: Ilyophis sp. 1 JC-2022 (assembly GCA_022702515.1). Lineage (NCBI taxonomy): Eukaryota > Metazoa > Chordata > Actinopteri > Anguilliformes > Synaphobranchidae > Ilyophis > Ilyophis sp. 1 JC-2022. The sequence goes on along the minus strand of CM040405.1, from coordinate 37,712,241 downwards.
TGTAGCTCAAAAAAAGACATAGGTGTGAATTCTGTGCTTTAGCCTACTATGAAGTACAACTAAATTCAAGTGTTTGCAGTAATTTTAACTGCATGACAGTACGTAGCCTATTTGAACTGTATAAACTTTGGACCTAGTGGTTGAGATATATCCGTCTCAATTACAATATTTTTATTAGTGTAAAATTATGAACTACAGCTTTAAGAAAATCCCGTAAAATTTGACTTCCGATCGATCTTGTTTCAACACCCACAGATTGTAAAATGCATAAGATGCAGCGTTTATACACACTAAGAAAATCATTTTCACGTATATTTGTAAAAAACGTTGTAGTAAAAGCATTTTACTTTGCTTACTGTTCGATATACAGTCCCTGATGCACTTTCGGATTAGAAGACACCAAATTTTTTTCTACAAAATTTCTTGCATAAATATGTTTAGGAAACCAAGTACTTACCAGTATATTCAGCTAAAGCTGTGTTCTGATTAACCCTGAAGAGTTTATCTTGGTACAGTTCACCAAAGTCCCGTACAGTCCACATTTCCACAGCGACCACCTACCGCGCTAAAATATGTTGCTGTTATTGTGTAGAAACACATGCGCTTTTGTACGTTTAAAATTTTAAAAAAGTATTTAAATACATTAGGCTACTTATATTATGGTTATTATGTATGTTATGTAATTTTTTCAGAAGTTGAACTATCGATGACTTTTGATGTTACCTTTTGATGTTACTGATCTCACGCCTTGGCGCTCAGGTGACGTTATGGAGTGGACCAAAATAATTGGCTTGGGGAGGGGGAGACTGACAAATTTTAAGATTTTTTTGTGGGACAGAAATATCAGATGTGAAACCCCCCTCCAAACGCAATGGGCCGGCCAGTTAGAGGTCTGGTGTCTCTCATCTTCCTCTTAACAATACCCCATAGATTCTCTATGGGGTTCAGGTCAGGCGAGTTTGCTGGCCAATTAAGCACAGTAATACCATGGTCATTGAACCAGCTTTTGATACTTTTGGCAGTGTGGGCAGGTGCCAAGTCCTGCTGGAAAATGAAATCAGCATCTCCATAAAGCTTATCAGCAGAAGGAAGCATGAAGTGCTCTAAAAGTTCCTGGTAGATGGCTGCGTTGACTGTGGACTTCAGAAAACACAGTGGACCAACACCAGCAGATGACATTGCACCCCAAATCATCACTGACTGTGGAAACTTCACACTGGACTTCAAGCAACGTGGATTCTGTGCCTCTCCACTCTTCCTCCAGACTCTGGGACCTTGATTTCCAAATGAAATGCTAAATTGACTTTCATCTGAAAAGAGGACTTTGGACCACTGAGCAACAGTCCAGTTCTTTTTCTCCTTAGCCCAGGTAAGACGCTTCTGACGTTGTCTCTGGTTCAGGAGTGGCTTGACACGAGCAATGCGACATTTGTAGCCCATGTCCTGGATTCGTCTGTGCGTGGTGGCTCTTGATGCACGAACTCCAGCCTCAGTCCACCCTTTGTGAAGCTCCCCCAAATTCTTGAATGGATTTTGCTTGACAATCCTCTCAAGGCTGCAGTTATCCCTGTTGCTTGTGCACCTTTTCCTACCACACTTTTCCCTTCCACTAAACTTTCTATGAATATGCTTGGATACAGCACTCTGTGAACAACCAGCTTCTTTAGCAATGACCTTTTGTGGCTTACCCTCCTTGTGGAGGGTGTCAATGACTGTCTTCTGGACATCTGTCAAGTCAGCAGTCTTCCCCATGATTGTGTAGCCTACTGAACCAGACTGAGAGACCATTTAAAGGCTCAGGAAACCTTTGCAGTTGTTTTGAGTTAATTAGCTGATTAGAGTGTGACACCATGAGTTTCCAATATTGAACTTTTTCACAATATTCTAATATTCTGAGACACTGAATTTGGATTTTCATTAGCTGTAAGTCATAATCATCAAAATTACAAGAAATAAAGGCTTGAAATATTTCACTCTATGTGCAATGAATCTATATAATATATGAGTTTCACTTTCTGAAATGAGTGACAAAAAATATTGATATTTTTCACGATATTCTAATTTTTTGAGCTGCACCTGTATATGCCTATATATATATATATATATGTACACACACACACATGCATACAGACGGGCAACAAATTAAAGGACAAGACCAACTGGTTATCGCCGCTTAGCGCCGGGTGTAAGATAGGGCCCTTTGTGTGTGTGATATATATATTAGTAAGGTGTTGGGCCACCACAAGCCACCAGAACCGCTTAAATGCACCTTTGCATAGATTCTACCTCTAGTCCAGCATAGGTTCTAGTCTACTGGACTCTGAACTCTACTGGAGGGATGGAACACCATTCTTCCTAAAGATATTTCCTCTAAGGGGACAATTGGACCCAAACCACGCCAGTAAAATGCCCCCCACAGCATAACAGAGCCACTGGATCCCCTCACTGTAGGGGTTTTTCCTTTAATTTTTCACCCATCTATAGATACAATGTCGGGGTTGAGTGGCTGTGACGGACATGTCGGGGTTGAATGGCTCTGATGGACAAGTAGCCACACGTAGGAGGTACATGTTCATGGCCTTGTTGGGGTGAGTCCGAACAGCATGTCGGCTAGTGCCCCATGTGTTAGAAATCTTCAGTCTTTTCAGCTCAAATGGAATTGGCTCCTTTCTCTGTCTCTCAGTCCATTCCTGATCCATGGCACATTTTAATTATTGATCATATTATAATAAATAATTGATATTCCTTTCTTCTGTTGCTTTTTCAGTACAGTGAACATTGTGTGAAACAGAAATGGTTATGGACACACATATCTGTTCATGGCTCATTCCAGCTGCATGTCCTGGGAAATTCAGTCCACGTTGCACAGATAAGGGTTTACATTTAAATGGTACAGCCATACTGCTCTTTTCTGCCTATAGTTGATTAGTTGACGTGGTAAGTGTTAAACAACTCAAAAATGGCCTAGCTCAACAGGTAAAGCAGAGATTCGATTTTCACAGGTAGAAAAAAAATTGTGGGTTTGCTTCACCAAAAATTTTGATCAGCAGCCGCCACTGATATATATGCCTATATATTTTTTGCGTTGCATCTGCCCACCTGGAAAACTTTTGGTATTCCAGATGGCCAGTCCGACCCTGGTTACCGCCACTTAGCGCCGGGTGTAAGATAGGGCCTTTTGTGTGTGTGAGAGGAATGATTGTGTGTGTTAGAGTAATGGTGTGTGAGAGAGAGTATAATGGTGTATGTGAGAGAGTATGATGGTATGATTTATGGCTGAAATGTCTCACACACATGCACTTACACACACACACACACACACACACACACACACACACTTCTCTGCGTAATTTTCTCCATTTGTAGTTCGGTGTTGACACATTTGATGCTGGATCATTGCGAGCTATCTTCTGGCCTGAGCTGCGAATGTGAAAATATACACCCATTTTCACGCGCCATACATCATCACAAGCTGGGATCCCCTGAATCACATTCTTCAACATGACCCGTCAACCAAAATACTCTCTATCTTGTGTCTGTGGCTGACTCATGCCGCATTAAAATGAATACACTCGGCTTCATATAGCAATCTGGAGGGGCAGAGAAGAGGAGGACATGGTCAGAGAGGATGATTGAGGTAGTCGTAAAATCACAACACACCTGGCCCCTCTTTCAACATCAGAATGCCCATCCATCTTAACCCTGATGCTAAAAAGCTCTTGTCTCTATGGGGCACTACTGCAAGATGAATAGATTGTACCGTGAAGTAATGATGCGTCTGTAATGTAAAGACATGCAGTTGATATATGTGAAAACACATAGGTGGTATATATTCTCCTGCCTGTTCAAGATGAATAGGAGAAGCACATAACTCAGTAGAACACAAGTAATGTAGCTATAACGTTACAGGCAAACCTCAGGCCATGCACTCTAGTTAAGGATGCTGTTTGGTTCTGGGCACAGTAAAACTGATGGATGGCTTCACTTTAGTCAGGCTGCCTAGCCTTTCTGCATTCCATTCACAGTCTGTGCAGCAGTGGTAACCTGCCTGCGAGAGATAGGGGTGTTACGAATTTGACTTGAAGAAGATCCCTGCACTGATTCTGTGTTTGATTTGGTTATTACGCAGCTTGAAAATAAATTTTCAAAGATTATTCATCACTTTGATTTCTGTACTTGACTTAAATGTGGTGCTATTGCTTATGTTCACTTCACTTTACATAATAGTACTTAAGTTTGGATATTTATTTATTAGATTTTTTATTTATTTTTTATTTTTTATTTTTTACAATATTTCTCCTTTTTCCTATCCATTTTGAAACTAATTGTGCCTTTTGAACTGCCGCTGTGCCACTTGTGCCCTGTATGAGCTTCTGTGCTCCTCCAGTGAATCGCCTATGAACCAGGAATTATTTTGCACATGACAGGCCAACTAACCCCAGTTACTATAAGCTAACTAACCCCAGTCAGAGGGGCATAACAGAACTGGGGCTTCATTGAGAGCCGTGTTAATCTGAGCAAACCTGGCTGGTTTAAATCCGACCTACTCCAGATGGGACAAAGCCAAATGTCTCCCACTGTTGCTGACTCCTCCTGAGCTAATGTTATCACCAAGACTCAAAGTTGCAATTTTCTGGACTGTCGAGCCTAACCCGTTATTGTAGTAACTGAGCCATTTAGGACCTTAAAGAAATGTTTTCAAGAAAAGTAAAATAATTTTCTTGCTAGTCACAGAAAACAATCAAAAACAAAGTTCAGGATTATCATCAATTTAACGTTGAGTTACCTTGCTCATGGTCATTTGATTCCATGAGGGTGCAGTGCAACAGTGAAACGGTGCGAGGCATTTTTCAGCCATTGCTAGATTGAACACGCCTTTGATGTGTGACAGAAGGATAATCTCTTGTGTTTTCGGTCGGTTTATGTGTTGCTTTTGTCCAGTAACAGCGACTCGCCCCTGCTTGCCCCTGTATTGGCAGCAACAATGAGAATGATGCCTTTGAAAGGCCCCGCAGGGGAGCCGCCTCTGCGGTTTCTCTCTCGGTTCCCTGTTCCTTCTATCAATCCGCCACCAATAATAGAATGGATCATTTGGCCTGTGTGCAAAAGCATTGATCTTATTTACTGGCAACCTGATGAAATGAACAAAAGCCACACACTGACCTCACTCCATTAAGATAATTGGATTTCAGAATAAAATGCAGGAAAGGGAGAGGGGGACAGTAGTCACAGAAAAGAGCACATATTGCACATGAATGGCTTTTTAGAATTTTTTTTGTGGTTCAGTTCACTGGGCACTGTAGGATTCGGAATGTTACAAATGATGAAGTACAATGTCCACATCGCTTTTTTGTCTGGTCAATTTTCAGTTTCTTCAGGTTAGTTCAGGTTAGCAGTGTGTGCTGTGCGACCAGTGACGAGGCTGTGCCGGTCTCTCTCTCTTCTCCAGTGTACGGCCATAACATGAAGAGCAGCAACGACTTCGTTGGGCGAATAGTGATTGGCCAGTTCTCCACTGGTCCCCCTGAAACAAGCCACTGGCGCCGGCTCCTGGACTCCCAACGCACGCCAGTGGAACAGTGGCACAGCCTGAGATCCCGCGCAGAGTGCGATCGTGTCTCCCTCGCCTCCCTGGAAGTCACATGATGGCCTCTAATATCAGGGATTGGGGTATCTGTACAGGTGTAGGGACAGGGATGGGGCTGTGGGTATGTATAATGAAGGGGAGGGGGGGGGGGGAGATTAGGGGGGCGTACAGATAAAGATAACCTAGATATGGACTTATCTAGAAATCAATGTTCCACATCTGTACAGTTTGAAACTTGTAGGTGCCTTCCATCACCACCACAGCTTTACTTGTAGACCTCACATCCCTTTAAATTTACATAGAGTGAAAATGCACCTGGAGTGTTTATTTGTTACAAACAACAGAGAACCAAATGTCTATTCTCAACTTTTTTTTTTTTTAAAATATATATAACATGGTTACTACCTGACATAAGCAAACTATGACCTCATCACTACTTCTGAAATAGAGTGAGACTGGTTGCACTTTGAGTGGTAGTACTTGGCGCACATCCTTATTAGTGGGCATGGTACAGAATGTGTTGCTTCTTTTTCTTGTAATAGTCGCTGATAATCAATTTTTAGGCTTTAGAAATCAACCCAAAATATCTCCCCAAATGTCACTATTGCTTCAAGGTGGACAAAATGGAGTGTCCAGCGGGCGTTCCCTGAGTCTGCCGCTTTTTGCTGTGGTTCCTGCCCATCTGTGACAATCAGAAAAAGAACACTGCGTGCAGCCTCAACGTGCAACATTTCCCCTTGTTTAGTCTATCTAAAAGAGGCAGTGCACTATGCTGTGGCTATGCTATGCAGCATATGTGGGATTTTGAGTGTTTGTCTGTGCTGTTCTATTGCAAGGCTTCCCTGGTATTGAACGCAATCCACAAGAAGCGCACATCCCAGGCTACTCGTTGTTGTTGGGTAAGTGAGGACAAGACCCTGCCGTCGATTCACGTCTGACCTTGCCTCTGATGTTGAAAGTGTTTTTTAAACCGAGTCAACCTTGTGCTCTGTTGACGCCTGTCATGACCCTCATTGTGTAGAAGTGTTAAGTCAATGTCACAATATCAGGGTATTCAGAAATACTGGCACCAAATGACATGACTCCAATAGCCAATGTGTGTGACTTGACTTGTAAACGTGTTGTGATCATGCAGTTCAGCTGCAAGCTATAACATTCTGCCAATACCAGTACTAGTTTAGATTACCTGACAGAGTGAAACCCCAGTACTGTGGTTATAAAAAGAAGTAATTTATTTTACTGTGCCAGTCAATTTCATTATTTATTTATGTAAAAAAATATATAGATATAAATATTTAGATATATTTAACCCAGCATATATATATATATATTTATTACTTTTTCTGAATACAAAGAATATATATTGAACAAATTGATGTTAATATTTGTTTGATATTGTGAAAAAAGAGGAGCGATATGTAAATGTACACTGATGTCTGTGGACGCAAACTTTCTGTGACATGTGAGAATTGTAATGGTCTGTCCTTGAGAGTTTAAGTCTTTGTGACTCTTCTGTCCCCTGAGATCTGAATCTCCAGTACCACCCAGTGGTCGCTCAAAATGGGTTGTTGCACTCTGCTTAAAGAGAGATCATTTGCAGGGAACAGCAGGTGTCCAATGATTAATAAACCTGAACAGGAATCCTGTGGATGAGGCCCTCATGGACATGGACAAATACTTTCCACTCCCAAAACCCCCTCACCCCCCACCTCCCTGCCTGCATGTCCCTTTCTTGAACTCCAACTTCAACAATTCTTTTCCTTGGGGATTTGGCTTTTAATTAAATGGTGAGAAAAGGAAAAAGCTGAAATTGTGTCGGTGGCTGGAGCAGATCAACAGAATCCCTTTAAGATGTCCCGCTTCCCTGTGTCCTGGACAGTGGGAAACCTGTGCTGTATTTGACAAAATTATAAGCTGTTATGTAATGTATTGAAATTGTCCTTGTTGTTAAAGCCTATGTTTGTCCGTGTGTGTGCATGTACAATATGTCCATTTAAATTGTGCATCATTGTCCATCCTGCAGAAAGTCATATTGGATCGCTTTGCAATAAATGCTTGGGAGTTGGGAACCTGATGCTCTGTTCCCATATTTTCATCGTATGGACATCAAATTAGCTAAATTTTTTGCATCTGAAATTCACTTTGAGATCTCCATACAGTGAGTGAGCTTCATTAAAATGTCTGCCTCCGTAATCAATGATACAATAAAAGTGTCCCACGTAATGATTCTACAATTTAAAATAAAATAAAAATTTTATATCATTCTCTTATGTTATCAAACTATAGTGATCAATTAAATCCTGGTTTAAACCCAGCCTTAGCAGTTTTAATCAGAATGTCAATATCCCAAATTTTTTCATAGGGTATTTCTATTAGGAGAAGTTTAGGTGAAAGCATCTTCAGTAGTGTGAGCTTGTGCACTATTGCCTGTATCTGTATGTCATTGTGAGTAACTGAGATTCTGCAGAATCCATTTTGGCTCCTGTCTATAAGTCTTGTCTTTTCTGTTGCTCTGTTGTGCTGCTCAGCCACCACTTCCTGTGCACTGGGCAAAACCTTTAACTATTTTTGTTCAGATGCTTTACATTTTAATAAACGTAAATGTTAAAGTAACATAAAATGTGGCAGCTAATAGAGGTCTTGAATTAGCTACCACCTTTCACATTGTAAATGACAGCTACGAAACATTCATACCAGCTTTAGAATAGTTTTTAAGATGATCAACTAAATCTATGACAGCAAAGAGGAAATTATCACAAATTTAATTTAAATTGAAAAGCATTAGTACAGCTTTACACAGTGTGAGTGCACAGGGGTGTTCAACATCTCCTATCTATTCAGAGATAGAGAAATAAATAATCCCTTTTTGGGCCCTTCTGTTTGTTACCAAATATTGCTATTAAGTTGAACATGTCATCTGATTTGTCTAGACCACTACTGTGTCCTTAAGCTGCGCTGTGGCCCAAAGAATATTTATTGACAATAAAGGATAAACAAATACTGGTTCTGTGCATACAATACTGTGACGTGTACATGGAAACAAGGAAATAAGAAGCTCAGTCCCATGAATGCTCTGCTTGGTGTGGGAATCTCTAATAGATTGGTTTTAGTCAGGGTTCATGAATCCTTAATCTAATTACTGTTGCAAGCTACAAGCAACAGGAACATCTCAACCACCCTGCAGGAGTTCCCCATTCTAAAGTCAACTAAGATTTGACAGCCGAGCTAATTATACTCCACCTGCAAACATAAATTTCTTCCAGCATTTCTGCCACTGGTATTTTATTTGGAAAGGGCCAGACGAGCAGACAAGAAGGGGGCGATGGTCATTGACTGTGGACTGGAAATTAGCCCCTTCGCGCAGATGGCAAATTTGGTCCATTCTCATCTATTTAGGGGGTGCTCTGTTTAAAGCTTTATAACTCCAGGTGTGAGCATCACATAAACTTGGTAAATGGCTTAAATTAAACAAGACAGGTGTACCGTTTACAGTATTAACTGTATTAACTATTAGATTTGTTTATTTTCATAATTTAAGTCAAAATAAAGGGTCACAAATGCAAAGAAACTTTGGAAAAATGCAAAAAATATATATTTTTTTAGTTTGCAACAAAATACTGAGAGCTAGTGAAACAGGTAAATATATACATTTCCTGGATCATAAACTCCATTTCAAAATCTGAGGATGATATGCAGAACTACTAAAGGTCCATTAGTTGTCCATTAGTGTCTCCAAATCTATCCAAATGGCTAAATTGTGTACTGCTCTAAATAAAAAAGAGAGATATATTTAACTACAAATCAACAGTTTTGGCTCATAAAACTAACTTTTGCATCATTTTCAAGTGGGAATGACTATATTTTCATCAGTATAGGGGGGTAGATATTTATGGGTCCAAAACCCATATTTCATAAAATGAATAAAATATTTTGCCCATTATAAAAAATATACATTTGCTTAATTTGATTAAGATAGAAATATTGATATCACAGTGTTACATACACGTACATATGTAGCCTAATCATTCACTCATGTACCTCAATAAAACATCACTTTTCCCTGTACTCTACAGTATGTATACCTTTGCCCCGGGATTGCATTTTTATGTCGTTTTTTAAAAATTCCTAGTCATTTTGACTCCAAGGAAAATCTTTACCTTAATCTACCACATATCAGCGCACAAAAATTGGAATGAGCATGTGCCGTGCCCTAAGTGACAAGTACGCCATAGCCTATATTATTTACGATAACATGAAAATAAAATAGTATTCCACCATCTGTAAAATCCTGCCAAATGTTCTATCTTCAATGAAAATCGGTAGGCTACATCAAAAATAAAATTAACGATTGCACTACATTATGCGCCTATCAATCACATTGGAATGACTGTGCTCCAGTGAAAAAATGTACTTAGCTACAATGTAGTCTGCGAGACCAACTGTCGGTAAAGGGAAACACCCCTTAGGGAATGCATTTATAGAGCTTGCATAATATGAGACCGTGAAAACGAAAACTGCTGTTACGCTGCGCTATTGTGAATGGTTTAAAGCACTCAAAAATACGTGGGATATACCATTGCTAAGGTTATAATGTACTTTATTGGATAAAAGAGCCGACAATTAAACCAGAATGAACTGTAATGAACGAGATAGGCTTGCAGGGCTTGGGGGGTATTACGAGTCGACGTTTCAGATAGTGGAAAGTGTATATTTCTCAAACCGATTGTACCAGACAATAAATGACCACTACATTTTTAAAGAAACATCTCAATGTGTAAACCAACGGTAGGATTGTATATTCATTTCATATTTAGTAGCATATATTGCTAGTAGAATACATGGTAGAATGAGAGAATACTTTCACATGTTTATTTTGCATTTGAGTGAGCGGTTCTTTTCACGGCTTTTCTGGCATACGATCAGGCGATTGTTGGGTTTATGTTGTTGCTATGACCAGGCTGGTCTCATGCCCAAGGCGTCATATAAAGTGGCGCTTTGGCAGCAGCCTAGGGCGTCATCCTTTAGACGCAGAAGGAGGCCTTTTGCGTCGTATATTGACGCACTCGGTCGCAAATTTACGAATCCTACTATGGCGAAGGCTTTGCTCATGAATATTCACTACAAGCATGCCCGCTCAGTCTTCGCCGTGTGCGTGTTGATTTTTTGTGATTCCCGTACCCCACCCCCAACCCCTAAACATAACCTCACAGGAGTTCACGTAACTCGGGCTTATGCCAGAACTGTTAAGTGTAAAGATAGTGGGCGAGCCCGACCACAGGAGTTCACGTAACTCTCTACCTGATGAAGAAAAAAAAAGCATATTATTGAAGTGCCACAACCAAAGAAAAGTTATTTGGCCACAAGCGTCAATATACGACGCAAAAGGCTACCTTTGTGACGAGTATGGGTGATACCACATTGCTATGACGGAATTCTAATTTTATATGATGAATACATATATTTATGACTCAAACATAGACGCTATTGTCCACTATGTCACGCATGGGTAGGTATAGACTGGGTGGGGGTCCTTGTTAAATGGACTTGCTACAGGAAAATAGTGACACTTAGAAACTATGCATTGGGCAGAAATTGTCACAGAGTTTGTGATTTCCACCAATAGTTTGGCTGCAGGAGCAACTAATGTCTCAGTTGAGCAAAAAGGTGGCGCAGGTGGGAACTTCACTATGCATGTGCATAAAGGAGTTAGAGAGCCTCCAGCTGCTGCTGAATCAGACCCAAGAGGATGTGTTTCCTCTGGGCCCCAGGTAGCCTCAGCAGAGCTCTGGATAAGTTTCTCTTTCTCTCCTCCTTCCACTACTTCCACACCGGACACCCTGCTGGCAGTCCAGCTCCACGTTCTCCCAATGTTCGACAGCCAGAAACACCACAGGCTGAAAGAAAGAGCTCCACTTCAACAGATTGTCGGTCTCATTTGTCTGTCAAAAGTTCAGTAAGCTGGCTTTCTTTAAAGTTCAGTAAGCTGGCGGAGGTTAAATCCCCTTGTTTCTTTGAACCCCTGTCTAATAATCATGGCAGACCACTTAAATCCTCTGGTCCTCACCTTCCAGGTCACTGATCGATCAACCTCCATAGACAGATGCACAGACAACATTTTCTACATGTAAAACACTAAACCAAGGTCACTTTCCATTCATTAGCAAATAACTTGATATTCAAAGTGTTGCAACACTTTAAGAGAAAAAAGACATTACACTGATGAATGCTTGAAACCAAAATGCGCTGAATTTTAAAGACCTACTCTTTGCTATTTAAGCATTTCTATATCCAGTTATTTGTCTTTTTTATGTACCTTTATAGAACTGTGAGGTAGCACAGTAATAGTTTGTTCCACACTCATTTTCAAAGCAAAGGGATAATACCAGGAAACAATGAATGTTATAAACAAGGTTTTCCTTTTTATTCAAAAGAACATTAGCTACAAATGTTTTGCATTGTACACTCCTACAACGGCACTAAAATGTCACACACATAAGGCTGGGCTGGAGGTATAGGAGAATTCAGAGCTGGATATGACCTGCCACTGAGTTCAGAGAAATCAGTTCCAGTCTCTGATTCATTTCCAGGTATCATTCCTCCACCAGATCTTCAGTTCTTTACAGGAGTTTCCGACCCCTCTGCCTGCCAGACCGCTACAATAGCCTACGGTGAATAGGCTTTGAAGTGAGCATCATGTTAAAGCGCGGATCGATCTTCCGCAACAAGAAAATGCCAGCAGCCCAAATATGTAACTGTATACGGTGATAATAGTGCCAATAGAAATAACAGCAATGCGCCTCCAATGCAGTCGAGCCCGTGTGGTGACTCACAGCTTTAAATTAGGATAGATGGATTCTCTGATGGCTTCTCTGGAGAGTATGGCTAATGTCCTGGCTGTATCTGTTCAGGCGCTACAGGAAGAGAGGGGGAGGGAGAGCCAGCATAATGAGGGCACCTTCCTCTGCTCATGCTGGGGTCCAGTCTTTGAGGCGCTGGGGTGAGGGTGGTCTGTTAGCCACTGCAGACGACTAGGAGGCAGCGTGAAGGGTCCCCCAGGGTTAGTTCTCGATTGTGGGGATCTTGCAGACGAAGGGAAAGGTCTTTTCGCAGTTGTTGTCATTCCAGGACCTTAGTGCTGCTCAATGAACCAAACAATTTTTCAGGTTTCAAATTTCCTCATGATTGTTTATTTAGTGTTTGGGTTCTAGGCCATTTACATTTACAATCTTATCTGTCATCTATTCACATTTATTAATAGAATAAAGTACTATCTACTTAATTAAGTGCATTCTCTCTCACCACTGCTCTGTCTGAACCAAATCTCCACGCAGTCCTCTTCTGTGGAAATACGGTGGATCCCGTCATCTGGCTGGTTTCCATCCCAGTAGCTGTATTCAAAAGGAGAGCCATCGGTCCACTCCAGGGTGCCCTCCTGATGATAGACAGGGAACAAAACCATAGTGGAGCTGTTGTGCCTGGCCAGAGTATCCATTTAATCTCAGGGATCAACACGTTGGGGCAGGCCACACCTATAATATATCTACTAGCTGAAAAGCAGGTTTTTCACTTAAAATTTGCAAACTGAAAGTATTTCAGACTAAGTGGAACAATAGCCTACTGATGCCAATTCCCCCTGCAGATAGAGGGCTGAGGGTGACCAATCATAAATCTTCTACAAAGGCAGTACTGTTTCAATTGACTTTTGGAATTATTTTGCTGCTTTCCACCACCAAGCTTGACCTGATTAAGCCTAACTGCTACAAAGTTCATATATCTGTTACCTACGATTACCATTGGACATGTAAATTAGTCCCTGATAGCCTTCCATGTATTTGTGTGTAGGAGGTACAGTGGTCATGCATGTACAGAGCTCAGATGATGACAGTATAAATAATATTTTATGAGGTAATTTAGAAAATCATAAATCCAGGTTAATCTGATGGTGACAGATGTCAGAGGTACTGTAACCATAACAAAAAAAGATGAACAGAATAGTAAGTTACCTGGCGTCTGTCATGGAGACCAATCCATATATCCGTGGGAATCCCTGGGATACGACTGTTCACCAGGTCATAGACAAACACATTCTCCTCCCAGCTGGGGAGCACAATACACAATCATGAGCAATAAGATAAGCACATGAAGATTAGGTTCTCAGAATAGCTGAGCGACTCTTTCAATATGTTCTGCGTCTTTTATTGAATCGGAAAGTTCTTTGTAACATACATTTGGTGCGAGGACTTTATCAATGCTCATAGCCCAGCCTGGGATTTGAGCTTACAACCTCAATTTTGGCCATAAAGCTTGCTCACCATTCTCTGGACCTCTAGATTAGTAAGGCTGAGAGCAGTGGAGTGTCCATGCAAACACCAATGTGAGGCTCTGCGATGGCTCCCAGGACACATGTCTGGCATGGTGGACAGTATTACCTGTGTATGGAGGTGAGCTTGGCCGACTTAAATCCATTGGAGAACTCGGCGCAGTACAGGTCTGCTTCAGCCCAGGTGTGGTTAAGGGGGAAGAAACGATAGCAGTGGCTCTCAAACTCAGTCCAGAAAAGTGGGCAGAAGGCCGGCTGGCTGGGGTTGAGCAGCTGCAAGGGTAGAGCTGCTGGGGGCATAAAGAGGGCATCACGGCCAGCCCAGAGAGAGCCCTGGCGCTAAACTACCGCTATTCGCCTCTGTTCCCGCACATTCACTTTCATCATCCTTAAAATAATGAAGGGTTCACAACTTCTAAAAACCAAAGATGACATAGTGGTAGTCACACAAGAAGCAGGCAGACAAACCGCAGCACAGTGCATGATGTACTCACAAGCAGCTCACACATTCTCCCTTTCTCTAATTCAATCCACGGCCTGCTCTATAGCCCCTTACGAGTCACACACAATAAAAACCTTCATTAAAACCATAGCAGTGCTCTAGCTTTCAGACACACTTAAAGTCCATATTTTCATTTTCAATAGATCAAAGAAGGATGGACGCCTCCGGACTTCCAGAACAAAAATCTACCCAGCTCTCTTATGCATAAAAAAGCATCCAAGTAGCATCTTGTAGAGGAACAGCAGAGCATGCTTTTTGGCATTATGTAGCCCCCCCAGTAAGTGAAAAGGCTTTGCATCAGGTTGCCTGTTTCAACAATCACTCACCTTCAGTTATCTTGATGCTGGTGGGAGGCAGAGCTGTCACCATGAGGGCTGTAAAGAGCAGGGCCAAACACAAATCCCAAGAGAGCATTTCGATGGGAGAAAACTGCCTGAAAATGTGGGTAAGCTCACGCGGATATGTGTGCGTGAGTGTCTGTTCTTGTGTAAATGAGAGGCACTAGGCTGCAGAAATACCCTGAGACAGAAGAGGGTGTCTAAGTTTGTCTGAGTGTGTGCATTCCTGTGTTAGCCTCTGCCAACCCCCTTCCCTTTGGTTAAATGTTCTCAGCTCTTCCCACTTAGTTAAGTCCAGTGTCCATGCTCCACTGCAGAAGGGGAGAGGAGGAGAAAGAGAGCGAGAGGGAGAGAGGGGTTACAGTCTTACACTCATGCACACCTTCAAGCAATAATAGAGCTGACCCTGAATCACAGAAGTATGTTTTTTTAAAATCATGTTCCGTATGAACATATTTCCTGGAGCAGAATGGCTTGATAGTTGGTTCAATGATCATTTAAGTATTCATGTTAATTTAATACTGTTTAAATTGTCAAAAATCATCATTGTCTTCAAATGTGTATGGTTCATTTACACTTTCCTATTTGAAGCCAATTTCTTGATAAGAGACTTCATGGTAAGATATTTTTTAGTGAGCCATGAGTGGTTTTATCAGTAGTCTTTAATTAAACTGAGGCAGCTATGATCCCATATAAGGAATGCTTGGAAGAAGTGCTGGAATAATTTAAAATGAAGTCCCTGTCAGGAATGCATTATTGTAGGTGAATGACGTGCATCTTTAGGTTAGGTTTTTAGGTTTTACTATCCTCATTGATGTCCACCCTGTTGCATGTTGCATTAGTATTTTTTTTGACACATTTGAATGAAGCAACAATGACCATGTTTATTTCCAAATTAAATAATCTAATTTGTCATGTTTTTCATAATGACATTTTCAGATCTACCTTTTTGTGTAAACCCAAATGAATAACCAACATGGGTTATGCATTTTTAAATATTTTTTTTTTGCAGCCAATTCATCACTGGTAAATCCCAGTCTCCCTCCTGAGTCTGGCAATGAAATAAGCAACAATGAGGATGAGCAGAACTGCCAGAGTGACATCACAACTTATTACATTGAATTTGCTCAGCAGCCAGGAGGGACTTGACATAGCTGCACACTCTATGTTCAAAAGAAGTACTGGAGCTTTGATCGCATATCTGTGTTTAAATTGAAGGAGACCTAAGTCAAGATGCAAAAACTGACAAGAGATATGCAACCATCCTCCTTGTCCCATATATAGCGCCGTCTTTCCACGGCTTCTTACGCCCCCAGATCATCCCACCTGTGGATCAGGCCACACCCCCAAAATGTTAATGTCTATTTCATCCATAATGCATTTGACCTCTCGCCCACCTTTACCCTGACGAATTCAGCTCTTCTGCCCTCTTGTGCATCTCAACCCCCCCTCCCCCCTCACAGCAGACGTCTGGGCTGGGGCCAGGGAGCCACATTCCATGCCTTGATCCCCTATGGGGGGGGGGGGTCTGTGGCCTGGTCGCTGCTGATTGAGGTCTGAACCCTGCTGTGTGTTTCCCGTGCAGACTAATGATTTAAATGCTGGAAGTCTGCATGTGCTATATGTGTCTCTGAGGACTAATTTTGGGTACATGGGGAGGGGAACAAGTGATTTATGTATTTTTCCGCTCCATTGGCTTACAATAGAGATTAATAAATGTACACCTTTATGTATTCTAATATCTTAAGGACCTTGTTATGAAATACCTTTCTGAAGCCAACATCTGTATACAGTATGTGTCAAGGGATTATTTATTTATTTTTATTTTTATGTAGATAAAAACATGATATAATTGTAATGTTACATTGTAACTGCTGCTACTGTTAAGTCAAAGCTTGATCTTCTTTATGTTCAGTTTTCAGACTGATGTGCAGGTGTTAAGCACACATGGGCGACAGTTATCTCTGTGACCTGTGGTGAAGCGCTTTGGGACACTTGGCACTGTGAGTGTGAGCTGATGGTTCTGTGTTTCGGGCCTCACTTTGTGGGGTGCCCTGTCCCCCTCCAGGGCAGCAGCACGTCAGAGAGGCCAGTGTCCACAACTGCCCGATAAGGCTATAGGCCCAGGTGCTCAGCTGACATGATATCTTAAGACATGGTTCCATGAAGCTGCTGCCCGTTTAATACCTGGTTTGCCTCTGCACTTTGTCCTACCAGTGAGTGGGTGTGCCACCGTAGTGTCACACATATACACATGACCTATATGGTGGGCCGAAACGCCTGCTCGTCCAACATGCTTTCACAGCACAGGGCACAGCTATAACCTGCGTCTTCATTCTGCATGAAGTTGTGGTGAGCTTATCAGAAAATTTACGTGAAAAGCTATTCTTTGAGTAATAGCCAGGTTAAATGCGATTATCATAACCTTTAAATAATTCCCTTAAATGTGTTTTTTTCCCCAGTTAAGGGCTTGATATGGTATGGTATGGTACAATTTTGAGTGTCCTGACAGATTATAAGGGAGCAGTGTGTCAGCACTGCACCAATGACAAGGATAGTCTGGCACACAGTATAATCAAGCCAAGACAACAACTTGAAATATGTGCCTTACCACCTTAATTTGATACACAATTAACTGCATCATTGCATACTGCAGCAGCCGTTTTCTGTGAGAAAGGTTTAGCTAATTAAGGTGGTAGCAGTTGAGATATAGCCCAAGCTTCTGATGTCTGGTCCCAGACTCAAATGACTGGCCCTACAAGGGTGAACACAACCAGTGGAGGCTTCCAGTAAACATGTGTAACAAGCAGCCCACTGGGTAGTGGTACTTACTGACCATAAACATGGCTTAATGGATTGGAGGTAATGAATGTTCCAGGATGGAAGTGTATTCATGATTTACAAGGCTTTGAGTACCGTTGGGACAGCAGTATAAGATTTAAACAGCCAGTTGTTCATAAACCACTCACACTCTGTTTTGGGAGATTGGGATTATTTATTTAACTCCCAATCCCACCCAACCCTCAGTGCAACAGGCCTGTCTCCAGAACCTTAGCAACACTGTTGACCCAGCTCACTGCTTCTGAAAGCCTTTCACTGCTCTGCTTCTCCTGAACTCTTCAACAGCCTTTTTTAAAAATCCAAGGCACAATATAATGTTTTATTTATAACATTGAATTATCAGCGCAAAACTGAAACTTGCTGATATTTTTTAAAGTGAGGGGGTTGAAATTGGGGGGGGTCATTGGTCCTATACCCCGCCCCCTTTCTGGTGCCCCTGGAATCCCACTCTAGAATCTGGATATAGATCAAGCAGCTTATTTGTTTAACTATTTAATATATCATCATAGCACTTTTTAAGAATTGCTATCTGGAACTCACGTGTCTCCGTATCTGTTTGATTACACACAAGAGCCAAAACCCACTTTTGTTTTGTTTTTTTGGTTATTTAATTGTTGGTCGAAATACCTGTCATCACATGATGAAGCTCTGTTAACTTTATGTGAGAGGGTTCAGTCCAGTAACTAAATGACACAATGCCATGAACAGTATAAGTGGCTTCTTTTTTCCTCCTTATACTCAGTTGGCCAAAGCGTGTCAAGCAGGCATAGCCATTTGCACCTTGCATAGGCTAAAATGTAAAAATTCCCAGCTTGAGTCATAGCCATTTTCATCCCAGCACTGCCCCACTCTATGGTGTGTGTGACAGTGTGTGCTCACTTCTCATTTGAAGCTTGGAAATATACTGTATCTCCCTGTCTGATCTCTTCATAACATTGGATCTATGTCAGACGTTGTAACCTGATTAAAACAAGACTGATACATTTCCTAACTGCAGATAACTAAAGGCAGGTAATGATAATTACTTTTAATTAAATATTTTTTTCCATTTCTTAACACATATAAGCTCAAATATGTGAAATACAAAAAAATACTGCTTATATTATAACTTCCAGAAAAATGCAAAACAAACTGATAAAGTTTTATCTCACCATAATGCATAGTTCTATACATATTTCGAATTGTGATGGTGGGTCCTTATGCCCTCAGGGGAGATTCACTCAGACCAGCTGCATCTGTGTGTGTGTTTGTGTGTGTGTGTATCTCCTACCTCACCCTGAGACCTCTAGAGAGACAGAGTACAGCTGTGTCAATGCGCACAGAAACTGAACAGCTGTGCATGCTTCTAATACATAGGGCCTTCTGCCAAGCCCTAGTGCCCAATTAACATGTAATTAGAACTGTACTGAAAGAGGCCGGACAGAGAAGCATAGATCAGAATAATTTGCTACGAACCAAATCCTGCTAATTGATGTTCATTCAATGATTACCAGTCCACAACATAATAGAACCCCATAATAATTACTAGTTGAGAGTATCATGGTGCTGACCTAAGCTCCTTTTTCATCTGATAAATAGCTAAAAAATATATTTTTTTCCATGTGTCGAGTGGATTCTTCATTCTTACAGTGAAAATTATTAAGACAGTAGAAATACAACTTTAAGGTTAGTTCTGCTAATTACCTCATTTGATGAATGTCAAACTGAACATAATCATTACCTGCTGGAACCCATGAGTCTTGATTAAAGGAGAACAAACAAATCACATTATCTCATCACATTACAATATCATTTGCATCATTCCAGTTACTCTTGTATGCGTTGATAATGTTACCTCACTAACATGTAACATTTGCATACATTTGCATTAAAGTTTAAGTAAGATATACCTTAATATGACTAAACACAATATCCCCAAAGTTTATTTTATTACAGATTTAAAAGCAACCAGGGCACATTGCAGCTATACACAGTATACATTGTGGATTGTTACTGATTGCTAATGGAACAATTTAATTTCAATAATCGCCTGTCAATGTAAAATGCTAACATCTAATCTATCATTAGCAGCAGTGCAGCAGGCAACTCTGGCACTGAAATGGTGAGTCTCCAACCTTGTCAGCTCCTCTCCCTCTGTCACTGTCAGAGAGCCTCTTCACTGCTCTTCTGATTATTCTGCCGCGCTGTTGCTCGGCGACCAGTGATGTCATTGCACGAGGCTCCAGAGGAGTACCAAGGGAGATAGTGGGCAAAGAAAGAGTGAGAGCGGAGGAAAGAAGGCGGTAACAGGGAGGTAACTAATGAAGGGAAGGATAAGCAAACATAACCCCTGCCCTATACCCCTTTTTCCCTTGTATTATCACAGCGAATCCTCTGTCCGACCTGAGCTTTATGTCCAGGGTTGGATGTTAGCCTCAGGCCATACTTAAATAATTAGCAAGATGAAAAGAAGCTTGACATGCTTGTTTAGTTATTTACTTGACACATTGTTGCACTTTCGGTCAAAACTTACAAAGCATTATTTTCACTGGACTTCAGCATATCAATTCTAAAAATTCTAAATAAACGTTGTTTTGGTGGACAAATCAATCTTTTTACAGATTAAGGTTCTGGGTATGTAGTGCTCTAATAATAATACAATGTCATCTTCTGCCTGTAAAAATACTTCAGACATTTTAAAAGCATATTTAAGTATTTATTTTAGATCAATACTACATATACTACATATACCCATATTTAAGTCATTATTTTAGATCAATACTACATATACGACATATACCCATCTTAATATAGAAGCATTAAAAAAAAAGAAAGATTTGCAGTGCTACAATACCTGCCTTAGCGCTATCCTGACCTTCAGTCTAAAGAAAAAAGTCAATAAATGCAATTGTAACGCAATTTTGAATCTACCACATATTATTAATCATAACACAGCTACTGCCCCAAATGCCTCTATTTGAATATATGGGGCCATCTAGTGGCTAATTTTGAAATTATGTCAGATGAATTGTCAAGGCGTGGTTCATGAAATTGGATATGTAAAAGTAATACATTTCTTCATACATCCGTTTAATATTCTAATGACTAAAGTAAAATAATAATTACTAATTGCATTTCAACGTTAACTTTTTATTGACCTCTTTGTCACTGTGTCTCAGAAAAAATATTGTATTTTGAGGCTAATACTTAAAACTGCATATTCCTTGATGTTATTATAAAATGCAATAGGTTCTAGTAGAGACATTTGGAGCTGAATTTTTATGAAAAAACTATATCTGACTATATCAATGTGTGTGTGTGCGTGTGTGCGTGTGCGTGTGCGTGTGCGTGTACAGTCAGAAATCATAATAATGCCAGACCTAGTTTCTTTACATTATATTGTACTTGATCAATATCCTACTTGTGTACCTCTTGTGTACTACTTTATTTTCAGTGCAAAAGAACAGCTTACTTTGTGTTGTTCTATTCATTTAAAGTTTATATTTTTTATTTGATAAATGGCTAAATTAATTGCATGTATGTAATACTATTTATTTATTTGTGAGACACTTGCAATGAGATTAAATTAGTTAATCATTGTAGATTATAAACACAGCCTATTGCAGGATCAACAACACCAACAAAGACATGGGGAGATAACAGCCATTAACACAGTGTCTATCAAAATTAAAAAGGACCTAAGATATAACTGTCTTTGCATGTAATACATTTTGGATCAGTACGGAGTGCAAGCAACTTTACTTCTGAAATTAGAAAAAATACAGGGAATATTTCACTAAGTGTGTCTGGGGGAACCCACATACAGCATATCATACCCCCTTATTAATCTAACCACTCCAATTGAAGCCTAGTTTTTTCACCATATTCTGCTCTTGACACATCTCCTCCTTTTCTGCTCATTGCACACCACTGAACACACACACAGCCGCACCTGCTCCTTGCCTTTTCACTCCCTCTTATCCTTCTCTGCTCTGTTGCTAGGCAACTACACACTCAGAGTGGGAAATAGAGGGGAGTGTGAACGTGGGGAATGGCAGAACTATATAAGACTGGATGGGGGCATTCATTGAATAGGACTGTTATTGTTTTGTTCATGTATTGTCTCTGTCAAAATTAGATTCTTTTTACACATTTTCTGTTCATTTTCTGTACATGCATACCATCTCAATGACACGTTGAAATCCGTAGTCTTGCTGCAAGGGGAGCAAAACCTGGCTCTGGGATGAAAGCTTATCGATTTTCAAACAGCAGTCGTCAAGGCAAGAATCGCAGGAATATTATCAACGAGAGGTTGAATATTTAAAAAAAGAAACATAGTTATACATTAAAAAGTAATGGATATACTGAAAGGATTCGAAAGAAACGAAATTGAGCAACTGTGCAGATTTATCATTTTACCTGAACAAGCGAGAATGACGGCCAGGTAAAAAAAAGTTGATCGGCAGCCGACTGTTTCTGAGCGATAAAATCACTTCCAAATGTTGTTTTTCACTTCGCACACGAAAATTGCCTTACGTGATTGGATCAGAATACATGTTTTACTCATATGGGCCAATCACAAAATTTGCGATGACAATGACGTAATTTAATTCGATTTTTGGGAGTTGTAGTTTTGAACGTCTGACGAGCCAATTGGGGAGGGACAATAGGTGGCGCTGTCTTGTTGAATCGAGGCTACAGTCAGTAGCAAGTAGCTAACAAGGTGGGAGGCGGGGAAAGCGGGAGCGAAAGCTCGAAAATCAAGAATCACGTTCACTGTCAATACAGTCGTGTTGGATGCGCTAACACTTAATTTATGGACATAAAGTAAAAAAATCATAAGTAGAGGTCTATACACGGAATTTTCCCGTATAGAGGAGCGGGTCATGCTATCCTCGCAAAGGTAATGAGCCGTAGAGCCCTCGGGTCTCGGCTAAACAGCGCCCACAAACTGCAGCGAGAGTGGAATGATTGGCAGCCCAGGTTGGTATCGCACCACGGTTGAATGTATCTAAAATAGAACGGGGATTCACTGGGCCTAGTTACATGGTCCATTCTGTCCACGTTATTTTGATATTTGACGAGCTATGCGAGGTGAATAGCTCATTGTGTCGTTGAGTTCCGAATAGACAACGACGATTGACTAAAAACACGATAGCTAACGTTAATGTTAGCTGGTTAGTTAAACAGGCGTTCTTGTGTAGCAAATGACTGTCGGGAGAAATGTTTTTTTGCGATTCACTTCCTAAGATCTACCGTTAGCATGTTCTAATTCTCACCAGCAAGTATTAGTAACGCTAGTTAAATATTTTACAGATTTCCTGCCAGGTGTTTAAGCAGCGAGTTGGCTAATGTTAAGTCAATTTATGGTTAACTTGCTAGCTAGCTAGCGTTATTTGGTTTGGGCCGCGTTGTATTACCAAATCACTATTGATCAGGCTGGTTGGCTTGCTAGCGACATAGTCGCTCAAATGAGCTATTGCTAGCTATTTTACTAGCTAGGTACATGCAATGCCGTTACTTCAACTAACGTTAGCAGTGTTAGCTAATCGGCCTATTTCAATATTGGACAGATGGGTGACTTGCGAACGAATAAACGACTTTATATTAGACTTGGAATATGTCACATCTTCATTTATACGGCAACGCAAGTCATTATTGTTGGGCACGCTACCAACCTTATTTTTGTGATGACTCGCTAGCTAGTTCGCTATTGCTAGCTATGCTACCAAGCTTTGGACTGCAGCTAACGTTAGATATGTGTTAGCTAAACATGCGTTTGTAGCTAAACTAGCTAATCGGAGAACGTTTAAAATGGTGCCTGGTTGTTGCATTGCATTTACGATAGTTAGTTGGCATGCTGTGTGGTTGTATTCGATTGGGTTACTAGTAACGGTACGGTAACTAGCTAGCTAGTAACACGGCAGCTACGTGGCTAACTAGCTAGCTGGCTAACGGCGTGCTTGTTGCTAGGAATGTAAGTTAATGTGTCCTGACCATTTCTGAACAAACCAGCTAGGTAACGTTACGTTGCTGTTTAACTGAACGTTACCTCAATCTAGAAGACCACTTGGCTAAGCCTTAGGTTACAGTATATAACCACATACAGTATATTATAGTTGGGTACCGCTATCACGTAAATATATTTAGCATAGCAAGATAACGTTAGCTAACTGGTTACATCCTGGTATCTCGAGATATAGCTAGCTAACGTGATGCAAGTTAACGTTAGCTTGTACTAGCGTTGTGTCATATGGACTTGAAAGAATATTATTTTCTTCGAAACAATGAGACATTTTGTAATTTAAGGTTAAGATTAATTTGAAGGGTGAGCCATTGCGAGAATGTTTTAAATTTAATTTAGGGGCCAGGCGGCTAGCGATTTCTCTGGCCAGATTTTTTCTTGGGTTGCTTCTGTGAACTTCAAACTTCACTCTTGGTACTAGCAGGACTTTGAACCATAGCAAGTATTCTGTACACAGACATGCACTGAATGGAAGCTGGCCGTGCCCATCACGGTTAATCAAATGTCACCATAGCCATTTTGGGTGAATTTAGATCCGAAATGTGTCTAGTGCTGCTGTAGTAATAAAACACAAATATCATCAAAGCAGGAAATGGCTGTAAGGGGTGTCTCTAAACCAATTGCACCTTTAGGTATACTTAGAACAGAACATAACAGTCCCAGGCCAGCATGCAAACCGTTTTGTATTCTCGGGGGTGAAACATACTAATACACCTCTTTGAACTGTAAGTAGGATCGAGGGGGTTGGCGGAAATGCATACCCACCCACCACTTTGGCAGGGTGAAAGACACATCTGTATGACAGAGATGGCATCAGGGCATGGAATTAACTTTTTCACCCATTGGCCAGAGTGGCATGTGGATTCTAAAAGTCACCAGCCATTTTCATAATTTTACCAACCACCTTACCTTTTTCAATACGACACAACCTGGTTGGTTACCTGCCTAAGTGGCTGCTAGAGTAGAAAATCTTGCCAACCACAATCAAAATTTTACCAATATTTGGCTAGAGGCTTGTGCTAATTTCACACCATAGATGGCAAGCACTAGTACATGTTAAACACTACTTAAAAGCAGAAGTGTCAAGATGCCGGCTCGAAAAGCAACATGGAATTGTGTATTTAATATAACAAAAATAAAGTATGAGTAATAATATACAGTACACCATTATTAGAGATGGTTAAACTTTTAAAAACCTTAACAGATTGTGTCACAAAACTGTAAATAGGCACTGTAAATGTACAAGTTTGGAAGACTGGGTGGGCTCTTACCTATATGTTTACTACCATCCTGGAGGCTAGCAAAGTTTTGACAAGAAGTTCAGCTAAGGCTTGCTATCATTTGGAAGTTGCTGATACTGCCAGGAGCCTTGGAGACCGCTGCTTTGAGATGTCTTGCATAGCTTGAACCTTGGAGCTTTAAAGACATCTACCTTTTAAATGTGAAATATCTACTGAGATTTCTGATATAAAATGAGTTACCTTTTGTTAAAAGCTATTTAAATTAAAGCTATGGCTACAATTGTTTCAGCTTTCATGGTTCAATTTTTTAACTTTGAAAATTTAACTTCTATAACGTGTAGTACCACCATGTAGTTAGATCAATCTCTTCCTAGGCCTATGGTTCTGCACAAATATGTACCATGTTTAAGACCTCTATGGGCTATGGTTTGAATAATGGAAAGCCCAGTATTTTCAAGCTTAACTTTTAGTGTGTGCACAAGTACTATAGCCAGTCCACGTCAGTTGCTGTCAATGCTTCGGATAACATTAGCTAAATAAAATAAATCTGATTGATATCTGCAGTGTGCACATGGTATAGCAACCTGCTCTTGAAAAATGTTAATTTAAAATTCATATTATAAACTTGGCTCACTTATCTAAGTTAGTGTAGCTTGCATGCTTCCTAGCTTTAGTGACCAATAAGTTAACATTAGCTAGCCATCTTGCTAGCCGTGGGTTCCCCATTACTGAAATATATGTTAAGACTGGATCTAACTATTATAAAAAAGTGAATTGGTGTCTCAACAACAAATGTTTAGAGCTGTTCATTTCTTAAGTTGCAGAAAAACAACTTTACATCTTAGCAAGCCAATCTTATGTATATCTAGACAGCAATAATATAATGTATAAATTCACAAGCTTTATATAAATTGGCAAGTTTTGTAAGTATAAAACTATACATCTGCCCAGCAATGTTTGGAAAATATATTCCTATAATGTATGACTACTATAACAATACACTATTTTCCATTTTCTAACTACAATCAGGTCCAGAATGATCAGCAACCTTGATAAAGATGCACAGAAAATCACTAGAACATTATGCGGTAATTATATACAGCGACAACAATGCATTTACACAACTTGTGTTTTTTTTCTACAGTTCAAAGTACTTTACATAAATCAATTTACAAGAACGTGAAGGGACATACAAATGTAAAATAAAGAATGTTAATGAAAATTAAACGCAGAAGGAAGGCATTGCTCGTACAGTGAGAATGTAATTCAAGTGGCATAAAAGAGATTAACTGAAGTCCCACCAGAGGTTTCATAATTATCTGATCAGATTTGTAACTCAAATTTAGAAGAAAAAAATACATTGACATTTTTTTAAAAACTCTTTGTAAAAGAGTTTTCATACTCTTATTGAGGGAGGTATAACCTAATAAAAGAGTTATTAATAGTGACAGAATCCACTTTGTTCGTATATGTGCTTGATTGTATGCTTATATTTTGCCATGTTCCTATCTACTGTAATTCAAATAGTTTGAAAGTGAGCAATAATGGGATACGTCGACTGTATGGTACGTTTTATGTGAACAAAATTATGAAAAGTAGGTCTTTTCTTTCAAAAGATTTTTTCCAAACATATTTTCAGCAGATGCAAAGGGCATATCTTTGCTCGAAACACACTTCAATGCTGTGACAAAAGATACAGCTCATCTTAGTGTGCCAACAGAATATGTTGGTTTGTCAAACCAGATTCTCTGATTGTTCTATTTATGAAATGAAAGGCAGAGAGGCTTTTTTCTGCACTGCTAAGGTTTGCCTCTGATAACACTGACTCATTACTTATTTGTAAACTTGTAACATCTACCTTTTGTTAACACTAATTAATATTGGCACTGTGTTTTGTATAAGCTGTTATAGACCTTTAGCTTAATTGTATGTTGCTGTGTAGCAAAACCTGGCTGCTGTGAGCATTTGTAAAGCTGTAGTATTTGATTACAGTGTATTTTCCCCACTTTGGACCAGCACGCAATAGAAAACAGCAGATGTGTAGTGACTTTGTGAACTGACACCATTTGCATACGTTCTCCAAGCATATCTGACGATTCTCCTGCTGATACAGATGTTTTAAGACGTTTTTTTCTTAGAGTGAAAATTTGCATTTGCTTACACTTTCGAAGTCATCAGAATAAACAAAAGGGGAGTACGTCTTGTACCATTCTCTATGCAATTTTATTTGAAACCATCCATTTGCCAACAAATTTGTGTGTTTTGAGATATTCAATCCATTGGGTTGATTTTGTTTTGAAATGCAGCCGGTAGTGTCTTGATTGCTTGTAGTCAGCTGATGAATCCTTATTTGTGCAACACTGTCTTTTGTGTGATTGTATTAGCAATATAGTTTCCAGGCTCAGATTTGCTTGCTATGTTATTTCCCACTGATTCCGTGAGCATTCATATGAACAAATCTGAGCTTTATTCCGGTTTAAATTTTTTTTATTGTTCACAGGCAACCAACATTTTTGAGGCAGTATTTAGGCCATTAGACTTGTATTAGTGTTTCTGACTATAAAATCACCTTTTTAAAATCATCACACAGCGCTCATAAACACTTCCATATAAATCCAGTTAGGGATATAACGCATGATATTTTTTGATATAGCTTTAGTAGGGGTGATGGGGATAATTCACCTTAAAAACAAAAGTTGTTCATCCATTCTTACATCAGCAAATGTCTTTTGACCTGACAATGACCGCTGTCTCTGACGTTGTCTTGATGATTTGATTAATTCATCCAAAAGGCTTCACAAGGCCTAATTTAAAAATGAATCGGTCAACCTACAGTTGACACAGATGGTCGACTGTAAAATATCTTTTAAATAGTAAAATGGTAAAAATAATACAAATTAATGCATTTGTTTGCAAAAATTAGTAATTTGGAGGCTGCATGTGCAGTTCTAACTATCTGTAATGATATAACCTCTTAATTGTCAAATGTCCATTAGAAAATAGCTAATATTTTTAGATTAAACTCTAATATTGGCTCATATATTAGTCTACTAGTAATTTTGGATACCACTTCATTTGACCAGTTTCCCTCAGACCAACTCATTAATCAGGTTAGTAAATAGTTGATTGTTTGTTGGTTCTTACGTTACCAAGTCCCAGCTGCAGAGAGGATGTGTTGCACTCCTTAGGAATATTACCAACATAATTGACAACTGAATTTATGAGAAGTCACTGTGGATTATTTCAACAGGCTTTCATCTGTTTATTCTTGCAATTGAAAATTAGGAATTAGGAAGTGGATGTAGGCAGTTCATGGACCGTGACAGTCCAGCAATAGCTTGAAGATATCAGCCAGGTACCACCACACTGCATCGTGCATATTGGATCTGGTGAATGTAACCGGTACTCCAAATGTGTGACACTGATTAGGACAGAAATTAAAGTGACTGGCTTCCTCAAAGTGGAAACTGAACCAAGACACTAAATCTAATATCATTATACTGAGGTTGAACTGTATAGGACTGATGTGACTATAGACTTCAAGGTTAGATGGTGAGACCTTTGTTTCCCTCATGTATATGATAATCATTTCATTGTGTTTCGACTCTTTATGTACAGTTTCCTACTTCTGCCAACAGTAATTGCAGCTCCTGGTTGTAAAATAAAATATCACATGGCAGAATAAACAAAATGGAACACAGCCAGGGAATTTATAATTCTATAGTTACAGTAACGACACTCAACTGGCATCCATATACAGTATGTTTCTGTGGGCATAAGCCTTGGGTAAGTGAACACCCATGGAAGCCTACTGGAATGGTGGATAAAACCAGCAAAAAAATGTATTTAATTAAAATATGCATCCACTGTGGATTTGCAATATGCAAACACTGTGTTTGAGCAAATATGCCTAATAGCACAATGAATAAATTTATTAGGATGCAGGGCCTTATTATAAGATGCAGGGCCTTTTCCATGTTAACTGCTTACAACAAACTTTTAAATTCTGAGTACTGAGATGCCCACCTGAATTTCATCCACTGACCATTTTTTATTTAAACTTCTTGGAATACAGACTTAAAATTTTAGATTTATTTGTTTGGATGGTCAAGGAATTTTTATTAATAAATTTGACTGATTCATAATTCCATGAGAAGTTTGATTTGAGGTTTTTTCCAATTTGTAATTTTTGTGTGTAGGCCTAGTTGCTTTTAAAAGGTGATGTGTCGGGGTCAGTGTTATTTTTGAAATTCTGTGAGTGAGTGGATTTGAATGGAAGACATTGTGCAAATACATGAAATGGAAAAAATATAAAATATCAAGTTGAAAATTTTAACTCTTCTTTGGGCATGTGCCAGTTCCCATCCAATACACGAGTGCACCCTTGTCAACTGCTGATATTCTATTTTCAGAAAGTGGCCTTAAGTGCCTTTAAATGGCATTGTTGCACTGCTCTGAAGGTTGCTAAGGAAGCCTCTGTGTGAGCAGTGATGCAGATTGATGATTTGCGAATACCGCCCGATTGGACTTATCCGTGGCTTGTGGTGCCATACTGCGCTGACTGACTGCCCTTGTGTCTGTGTTTCAGAGGTGACCGTGTGTCAACCACCCAGGACGGCGCCACGTGCAGTACCACAAGAGACTGCGGCGTAGCCTCTTTTTTCAGCACGCCACCCTCTGACCCGCCCGACTCCCCTCCACCGCGCAATGAGGCCCTCACAGCCACCAGCACACTCGGAGAAGGGGGTGCGTGCTCGACATCCCCGGTGCTTCTGCCCGCTGAAAAGTTCCCTTTCACCCATTTTGTCTTGCCTTGCTACATTTATTTTTTGAGCAAATTAAAGCAGGCTTTTTGAACAGCAGTGCTAAATTTTATAGGCTGTCCTTTTCATCTTATCCTGCGTCTTTGTACAACAGAACAGTTGTGCTCTGGCATCTCGCTTCTGTGATCACCCTCCATATCAAACATGCATGTGCCTCTCCCAGTCATATGCGGAGTGGTTAATAATATGTATGTGTGGTCATTTCTATGTTTAGGTTACCAGATAGTTTCTCTATGAGTCTGGCAGTTATAGCTGTGTGTTTGGTACAGAACAGAAAGAGAAACTAATGTGTTGTAGAGGCTTATGAGCTCAAGGTGTGGTTTCTTGTAAATTTAAAGTTAAATGAAAGAGAATACCTGTGCTCATAATTTAATTGAACTAAGCTCTACTTTTCATTTCTTTGTAATGTGTGTGTGTTGCTTGAGGGTAAAAGTTTGGAACTGCTTATGTTTTCTAAAATACATTTTAAAGGAATGATCAAACCTATCTGAAACTTTATCCTCTGTCTAGAGTTTACAACATTGTAATAGTCAAAAGGTGTGTATCATACGTAACTAAAGGCACATGATGGAAAATAATGCACGTTGAAATGGATTTGACTGGACTTGTGTTGTGGTAGATGGCATATTTCATGTTTAAATTTGCTGCTAGAGCACTCTTGCTCAGAATATTCCTGCTGAAGTTGTATTGATCCTGGAAAAGAAAGAACTTGATTGCATGCATTTCAGATACAGTACAAATTATTTTTTTCCCTCAGTCAAAAGCTAATTTGCTTTTAAGACTATTTGCACAAGAATGTACGGTCAGATTTGGACTTTCAATATTTTTATTTGACTACTCTGCTGTTCAAAAAACAAATGTAATTCCCCACATGTCTACTTGTTCTGTTTAGAGCTGCATTTCATTCATATTAGAGAATTGAAAATTTATAGCAGTTGGTTTTATCTAATTAGTCATCTAAAATGCCCAAGTTTTTCAGTATTTTTCTCAAGCCTGTTATTGCCGAGTGTTTTGTATGATATGGTGTAATAGTGCACACAAGGTGGTGTATTTCTCATTTTGCTTTACTGTAGTATGATATGTTGTCATAGTGCACGCAAGGTGGTGTATTCCTCAATTTCCCTTACTGTAGTGATTCTTCCATTGCATGACCAGCTGAATTTCCTTGTCATTATTGTGTGGCTGAATCAGTGTCTCCCTCGGTCTCAATAGCTGGATATGAAGTCGATGGAGGTATCTGTGAAAACGCTTTTCATTGGAAGACACTGGGGCAAGAGCTGAGAGTCAACGATGTGACCGTGGATTCAACCAGTTTTCAGCATGGAAACCGTGCTTTAGCTTCAAAGGACATGAGGAAATCACAGGGTAGGTGCCAGACCAAGTCCCTCCCGGCCTCTGCTGCTGTCCGGCTCTCGGTGGGCGGCGGATGATGTGCAGGCCATGGAATGACACCCCCCCCCCCCTCTCTCTCTGGCCCCTCACAGAAAGATCGCTGCCTCACTCTGATGAGTCTCGGCTGGCCAATCTTCTGCGGAGGGTGTCCCGGGAAGATGACAGGGACCGCAGACTGGCCACCATGAAACAGCTGAAAGACTTCATTCAGCACTCTGAGAGCAAAGTGGTGCGTTATGCCTCTTTCTACCCTGTTTTGACATTGTCCATCTGTTTGTGCCACATTTCGGAATCAATTTTTAATGTCCGCAAAAATGTAAACATTCATTTTTTTGTTGGCAATGTAAGTATTCCGTTGTGATACTTAGTACTTTAGCCGTACCCATTTTTCCAGTCTAGAGCCAGTTATGTTAGGCTGTTTTCCAGTATCATCCATCTATAATAATTTGTGACTGCTGCCACAACTGGTGCGTTAGTGATGGAGAGAGAAGGGCAGTCTCAGTGGAGTAGCCAGGCTTGAAGCCACAGTGGAAGGAGTCGAGAAGGTTATGTAAGAGGATGATAGTTGGTTAGATGCTCCAAGGGCTGGGTGGAGTCAAAGCTGAGTAGCCATGTTGTTTGCTTTGGTGGCAGCAATAAAGAATTGGAAGATGAACTTGGGTGGGGCAACAGAGCATACCTTAATCACTGATCATCCCAGTCAAATCTGAAGCTGTTTGTTTTGGTTTTTGAAAGATGCACCCAGGTCCAGGTAGTCATGTGACCTGGGCAGCCGCAGGCATTCTGCATGATGCTATTTATGGTCTACATATTCTAGCTGTGCATTGTCAAACTGTGAGCCATCAGTGCTACCCAGTAGATTCTGCTAGGAATATTTTTATTATGTGGATACCGTTCCTAAAATAGTTTCCATAAAGTATGAAGTCAAAATCAAGTCTATTGGCCATGTTGTTTGTAGCCCTATAATGGCACTTTTCAGCAGGACTGAGGCTCACCCTGTTAAGGCAGTGTTCCAGGAGGGGCTCTGGTCTAAGTATCAAATATGGACCATGGCAGTGCTCACCGTGACAGTCTGCCCAGCAGGTCGGCACGCAATTCTTTGTAGTTTCGCCAGGGAGGGAGGGATTTCTGTCGGCAGGACAGTGTTCTCTATGGACCAGCGAGCCCCTCTGGTCAAACGGGAACAGACGGTCTGCCTGAAAAAGAGGCACGTGAAGCATCGTTCTTCAGCTCTATGTAGACACAAGCTTCACTGGTGGAATGCACAGGGAAAAGAAGCAGCTAACTGCATATTTCAGAGAGGACTGCTTGCTTGTTTATGCTGTCCCTCACTGACAGATGAGGCTGCAGTGTTAAGTAGGGCTGTCATGTTTTTCCAACATAATAGAGACATTTATTTGAATGTTCTTCTGTCAAAATTGAAAATGTTAAAACGTTGCCTAAATATATAATTATTATGGCCCAGTTTTAAAGTAGCCAATTAGCTTAAACACGCTAGACTATAACTAAGAAATAATGACAACAGTATCTTGAAGTTTATAACATGACTCGGAATAATAATGTCTTGCATTTATATAGCGCCTTTCTCACCAACTGGTGACAAAGCGGAAGTTCAACTGTTGCTCAAAAGAAAAAAACAATTATAAGCACAAGTCCATCATTAATTCACAACAATGGCACGGCTTACTTAAACTAAACTGGCTGATCTCCTTGGGAGGAGAAAAACGTGTTTGCTTTTGGAGGGTTAGTAGGGCAGTTGCCACTGGTCTGCCTTGCAGGGGACTTCCTCCTTGGCTATTGTTTTGTCTCCAATGCCATAGAACCTGTAATATTTCCAAATGGCAGGTGTGGTGGAGTTACGATTTTTCTTGGCTCCTCCATTTCAAACGTGTAGTTTGCAGTGTACACGGATGGCATGACCCACACATGAACTTTATTTAGACTACCTAACGGTATACCCTCCAGACAATACAATAACATGGCTTGTTGTTTATGGGTCCCTTTGATATTGAGTGTTACCATGAGCACAACATGGATGAGCGCAGAGCGCAACTGGGCTCATTATTTTGCTTAATGAACGGAATTACAAATTTGAACCCTTAATTGTATATGATGAGAAAAAAAGTTTGATTATCGAACAAAAAAAAGTGAACAAACACAACTGCGCATTCCAAATTAGAGAAGAATAGGGGTAAAATAAATAAAAAACTTGAATAAATAAAATATTGTAATGGCCATTATGTGGCCAAAATGCAGTATGGTCACTATGGAAAATGCAGTGTATGGACTTGCATCACAACATTGGTTATGTCAGATGTATATCCCCATAACAATAATGTTTTTTCACCACTATATATAAAAGTGAGAGTGGCCCAATCTGTCTTTTTTAGAGGCTGCATTTCAGGTTGTAGTGAACTGTTGAGATGCTTTGCATTGATCAAAATGGTTTTCTCTCCATAGGTCCTGGCGAAGCAGTTGGATACAATTCTGACTGCCCTAAATGATGTTTTAAATGAAAGGTATATGAATGGACAATTTTTTTGAAAGATTATATACGTTTAATTTTAATAAATTGTACGTACAATCCCCCCCCTCCCCAAATGGCACTTTTGGGAGATGAGTGGGGTTTTGGAAGTACCCTGTGCTGATCTTTGCCTGTTGGTTCTGCAGCAGTAAACTACTGCAGGAGCTGAGACAGGAAGGAGCCAGCTGCCTGGGCCTGCTGTGTGCCTCTCTCAGCTACGAGGCTGAGAAGATCTTCAAGTGGATCTTCCTCAAGTTGAGCTCGTCCACCAAAGACGAGGTCAAGCTGCACTACTTGGTGGCAACATACAAGGCTCTGGAGACGGCCGGGGAAAGGAAGGGCTTTTCATCAGTAATGCAGGTAAGGAGCCTGTAATGCTGCCCGTAGGCTCTTTGGCTTGGCCTTGTGTCTTACCTATTAATTGCATAACTGTCTCCCCCCCCTCCTTCAAACAGCTGGTAATGAGCAGCTTGCAGTCCATTCTGGAGAACTTGGACACCCCCGAGCTGCTGTGCCAGTGTGTGAAATGCATCCTGCAGGTGGCGCACTGCTACCCGCACATCTTCAGCACCAACTTCAGAGTAAGTGGACTCGTTGCCTTTTGCAGTCACCTTTTTGTGGTATTTCATCAAGACAAAGGGCGCCCCCTTTACCCTAGATGTGCCCTCTGTTCCAGGACACTGTGGATATCTTGGTTGGGTGGCACATCGATCACACGCAGAGGGCGTCCCTCACCATGCAGGTTTCCGGTGAGTAGAGATTGTCCTTATTTAGCCCCAGTCGGCAAACGTGCATAGAGTCTAATCCCTCTGCTCTGGATCCGCAGGATGGCTGCAGAGCCTGGAGCAGTTCTGGGTGGCAGACCTGGCTTTCTCCACCACTTTACTGGGACAGTTTCTGGAAGACATGGAGGCCTACGCAGAGGTAGCCTTACCGCCATTACTGTGTGTGTCCTCCACTGCAGTGAAGCACCTGAATTTAAATGCCCGAGTGTAACACTAGTTCAGTTTAGTTAATTTTTAGTTCAAGTAAATACAGTATGAGACTAAATCCCTCTTCGGTTCTGAATGTTGAGTACAGTCAATTTGTTTGACTCCCGGTGGTGTTTTCAGGACCTCAGTCACGTGGCTTCAGGGGAGTCTGTGGATGAGGACATCCCCCCGCCCTCGGTGTCCCTTCCTAAACTGGCAGCCCTCCTGCGCGTCTTCAGCACTGTGGTGCGCAGCATTGGACAGCGGTTCCACCCTGTTCGTGGCCCTCCCATCACTGAAGCATACGTCACTGATGTGAGCATGCCATCCGCAAGTTAGAACCCTTTGAAAGACTCATGTATTTTGGAATCGGATTAGATAAAAAAAATATTGAACTAATCGGAAATGTTTTTTTTATTAAAAATGTTTTTCCTCCCCAAACTTTGAAATTGACTCTTGATTTCTGGTGTGTCCCTTCCCGCAGGTGCTGAACCGTGTGTTGGCATGCGTCACCACAGCCAAGCAAGTGTTCTTCTCCGAGGCGGTGTTGACGGCAGCCAACGAGTGCGTGTGCGTGCTGTTGCTGAGCGTGGACTGGGGCATGAATCAGCTTACCGACGCAGTCATCACCTATGGGCTGAACCAGCTGGAGAGCTGCCAGGCCTGTGGGCCCGAGTACTGCATCGCTGTTCTCAACCTTCTCACGCTGGTAAGTTCCCCCCCCCTCGAGGAACAGTCTGGAAGCTCGACACAGGTATACGCTAACACCCGTTTAGAGCGGTAACGCACGGGTCAGTGTCTCCAGGGCATACAACACGCCTGCAAGCTGCCATGCCTTTGTCCTCATCGGTGTGATGGATGTTGACCTCACCCTCCTCTTTCTTTTTGCAAACATAGCATCTTCGATCTAAAAGCTAAGGATCTTGACTTTATGTGTGTGATATAACTCCCTCCTTTGGTTTGTGGTGCAGATTGTGGACCAGATTAACACCAAGCTACCTTCCTCGTTTGTGGAGAAGCTGCTGGCGCCAGACTCTCAGCTGCTGGAGCTTCGCTTCCACAGGGAGAAAGAGGTGCACAGCCCCACCGCGATTAACACCGAGGACCATGCTACACTTCACTAAAAACACGTTGCTAAACGGTCATAGGTCAAAGTTTCATCACTCATTGAGTCAGTTGAGGGATTGATTACACCTCTGTGTAAAGTTGTAATTGGAGGAGTTGCTCCCTACTGCAGGTGTCTGAAGAAGAATAAGAAGAGTGTTAACTCTTTGCGTGTGTGTCAGGTGATGGCTGCAGCCCTTGGGGTGTACCAGGCAGTCCTGAGCCTGAAGAACATTCCCATCCTTGAGGCTGCCTACAAGCTGGTGCTGGGGGAGATGGGCTGCGCCCTCAACAGCCTGCTTACCCTGCTGGGGCTGAACACCGCCTGTCCCCACATCCAGCACTCTGCCTTCGCCCAAACCCAGCTGGCCCCCGAGAGGGCAGAGTTCACGCTCATCTTCAACCTCAGCGCGCTTACCACCATCGGCAACACCAAGAACTCCCTCATCGGGGTCAGTGGCTTTGAATTCTGGGTGCTGTGCTTTGCTGGCATCCGCTGCCCTCTGATAGCGCTGTAGTAGATGAAATGGGAATTGGCAGAAGGATGTTTTTGGACTGACGGCGGTAGGTCTGGCAGCTCTGTTTAATCATCTTGGCTGTGTTTGTTCTCCGGCAGATGTGGGCACTGTCTCCCACCGTGTTTGCGCTGCTCAGTCAGAATCTGGTGGTGGTGCACTCTGAGCTGTCTGTGTACCACCCTGTGGTCCAGTACGCCGTTCTCTACACCCTCTACTCGCACTGCACCAGGTAAGGCGTCTCCTGGGCGCCCCTCTGCACACTTTGCTGCTGAACCATCGTCAGAGGCGGCCTTGATTTGTTACCTGATGCGACTGTTATTTTCTATGCCTTTGCCGCAGACACGACCACTTCATCTCCAGCAGCCTCAGCTCGTCTTCTCCCTCTCTCTTTGATGGGGCTGTCATCAGCACAGTTACCACGGCAACCAAGAAGCACTTTAGCACTCTTCTCAGCTTGCTGGGGATGCTGCTGAGCAAGGAGCACCTCTACGCCGAGGCCCGGTACAGCCACCTTCTGTCATTCTACTCCCTGCACCAATCGGATGAATGACTCCGGCTCTGCTCTGCATATGGCTTAAATAGCTCTGGCCTTAATCGATAGTCCATGTTGTTTGATATGAGTGTGTAAACTATAATTTTATCTTGCATTTAATATCAGATCTCATTGATGTATTGCTCTTAAGTGACTAATCTGGGGTAAAATGGGGGGATTTTTATTCAGCATCTGACTTGAATGCAAATGACTTTGAAGCCCCCTTAGCTTTTTAACAATGCCTCAAATGTTAGAATTAACTGTATAGATCCAAAAGGGGTGAGCTATTGACCGTGATCGAGGAGACTCATTGACATTTGCTTATTGTGTAAAGAGTGCAGTGCAAAACAGTAGAAAGGGCAGGGCACTGGACTGTAATTTGGTGCACTTGCTTACCGGCTGTCTCAGAGCTTAGGGAAATGAATCGGTGTAAAACTGAAAGGCCTCTAATTTACTGCAGGAGGCTGTTGTTGAACTGGGCTCTAGAAGTGTCACTTGCGATGAAGAAATCGGAGACCTACACTCCTCTATTTTCTCTGCCGTCATTCCACAAATTCTGCAAAGGGCTACTTGCTAACGGTAAGGCCAAAGTAACTCTCCCTCTAGTAAGTGCTGCTTTTTTGTTTGTTTCTATCTATGTGCTTGTTAGTAGTTGCTGTATGTCCTAGCTGCTATAGTTTCTCAGAACTAATGTGTTTATGTGAGCGGTGTCTTCTCTTTTCCAGCCCTGAATGAAGACCCGACTGTCTGTCTGCAGACTTGCAACAGCCTGCAGGTGCTGTCTTCCTTCCTGTCCACTGAGCTGCTGCAGAGGTAGGGTACAGCTCACCCGTGCTCTCGGCTGCTAAATTACACCCTGAGCATATCGCATTCGCCTCTGAACCTCGACTGACTGGCTCCCTCCTCGCCAGGTGTGTGGACGTGTGTCGCGTCCAGCTGGTCCACTCTGCCATCCGGGTGAGACAGGCCTTTGGGAAGCTGCTGAAGACCATTCCCCTGGACGTAGTGCTGAGGTGAGCTTTTGTGCTGCCGTTTCCTCACATTCTGGACCTCAGTCAGCTCACCTGTTTAAGCACTGTGGGAATACCAGGGCAGCACAAGGCGTTTTATCTGCTTGTACATGGAATTGAGGATTTGCCCGTAAAGGTCCATTTTGTTGTTTTGTTTTCTCATTGTTTATGCCTGTTCAAAATGACTGGAGTGTCGACGCTTTGTTTGCAGTAACCGCGGGCACGCGGAGATTCAGGACATCTCGCTGGCCATCCGCCGACACATGAGCAAGGCCCCGAGCAACACCTTCCACCCACAGGACTTCTCTGACCTCATCAGCTTTATTCTTTATGGAACCGTGCATCGCGGGGGGTAAGTTGCTGGTTTGGGGGAAAATGAAGTGTGTTTGATTAGGGAGCTGCTGCTGCTGATATCTGTTTGGCCGCAGACAGCTACTTGGCTGTCCTGTACTATGCATCTACCTACAGAAAGGGCTGTATATAACCATGTGTATGGCATTAAAAGCTTTCTGTTTTATTGCGCTATGCTGCGATAAAGGCAGAGTTTATGTAAAAGGGGATTGCTCCGCTGAAGACTGCAGCAGATGTGCTGTGCGCTGCGTAAAGAGGGTAATGTGTCTTTGCGCGCAGGAAGGAGCCGTGGCTGGAGCGCCTGTTCCACAGCTGCCAGCGGCTGGAGAAGCGGGAGGCGGCGACGGTGCCGCGGGCCCTGCTCAAGACGGAGGCGGTGCTGTGGCAGTGGGCCGTGTGGGAGGCGGCGCAGTTCACCGTGCTCTCCAAACTGCGCACCCCGCTGGGCCGCGCGCAGGACACCTTCCAGACCATCGAGGGTAAGCGCCTGGGCACGACCAGGGCCTCCGTCATCGTGCTGCACGGATCTCTCAGGGCCCTCACCTTCACCCTCACCCTCTCCCCCCGCAGGCATCATCCGCAGCCTGGCTGCCCACAGCCTGAACCCGGAGCAGGAGCTCAGCCAGTGGAGCGGGTGCGAGAGTGACGAGGGCCACCACACCAACCAGGTGCGCCTGGCGCTCCTGCTGCAGTTCCTGGAGAACCTGGAAAAGCTCATGTACAATGCCTACGAAGGCTGCGCCAACGCGCTCACGGCGCCCCCTAAGGTCAGTGGGCCGCCAGCGGGAACTCCCACCCAGGTTTTATACTGGGTCATTCTATATCAGATCAACAAATGCCCCACGCTCTTCAGTCTCGGATTTTGTTGAAATTTTTACCAAAGGTTCTATAGTCATATTAAGTCACAGATCCAATGTTTGAGCGCTGTTGTCCAAGTAGTTTTTGAGATATTTACTGTGCATTGTATGTCACATTTTGCCCGAAAGTTGCGGCCGTCTTTGTGCTATTTCCAGTACCCCATATCTTTGCAAATACAGCACATAGAGCAATTAAATTTTCTGTGGTGATAAACAATGACCTATAGACATACCACATACCTTGTGTCTGGTGAACACTCCCAACACTCCAAATGGGAGATGATACTATTTGGAGAAGGAAGATGTGGAAACCCTATCAAAAGTAGCATAAAATGTGACAATCGTTGCCCATTCATGTTCATTCTGACTTGTAAACTAACACTCACGAGTTACCAAAACGGTGGATAATTGAAAGTAATATTTCACCATGAAAGAATTTCATAAAGAATATGAAGCTTTGGACTTCTAAACTTCATGTAAATGCCTTCAAAATAAAACTTATTTTAATTTTTTTGTAATATACCCACATGAGGTTTTGTTCTGTTGAAAATGTGCTACAAAAAGATTTTATCATTTTAGAAGGGTGTCATGTGATAGCTAATGAACACAGAGTTCTAATATTCAGGAATTACACAGCCAGTCGGACCACCTTTAAGAGTAAAATAAAATTGGGGGGCTATATTAAGTACAAGTATCTCATTTAGGTCCTTAAACATGGCTGCTTGCAGAATTAAAGGACATATTTGGGACATTCCAAATGCATCTGGGCGATTTCTATTGACATTAATCATTGATATTGATTTATATCAAGTCTATAGGTCATTGTTTATCACCACAAAAAATATCATTGTTCTATGTACTGTATTTGCAAAGATATGGGCTACTGAAAATAGCCCAAAATAAGACGGCTGCAAAATATGTCCATTTTACTCGTCACATCTCAAAAACTACTTGGACCTCAGCGCTCAAGCTTTGGATCTGTGCATTAATATGGCTATAGAACCTTTGGTAAATGTTTCAGCAAAATCTGAGACCAAAGAGCGTGGGCTCCACAAAATATTGGGATTTGACATGGAATGACTCTACTCTGTTCTGCACGTGCAGCGCTGACACTTCTCCCCCTCTTCCACAGGGCATCAGAACCTTCTTCTACACCAACCGGCAGACCTGCCAGGACTGGCTGACGCGAATCCGCATGGCGTTGATGCGGGTAGGCCTGCTGTCGGGCCAGCCAGCCGTCACCGTGCGCCACGGCTTTGATCTACTGGCAGAGATAAAGAGCAGCAGTTCTCACGTAAGTGCCCGCTGGGAATCGCGCGAGAGGCCGTCGATGCGTTTTGAAAGCTCCGGGTAAAGGGGTTTTTTCGGCCCGAGCGCAGATGAAAGGCGTTGGGGTGACTGTGCATTCGGATGAGGATCAAAGGCCAGTTAAGTTTGCTGTGTATTCTCATGCAGCTTTGCTTTACATTCATACTCTTAGCTGTTGATCAGGCGTGTTGGGCTGTGTTGAGCCTCCAGGTCGAAGCACAGTGTTTTGTCTGTATTGATTCTGGGTGTAAGAGCAGTGTTTTGGCTGTATTGATTCTGGTTCTAAGAGCAGTTTTTGGGCTGTATT
This sequence comes from Ilyophis sp. 1 JC-2022, assembly GCA_022702515.1. Taxonomy (NCBI): domain Eukaryota; kingdom Metazoa; phylum Chordata; class Actinopteri; order Anguilliformes; family Synaphobranchidae; genus Ilyophis; species Ilyophis sp. 1 JC-2022. The sequence continues at coordinate 37,671,711 of CM040405.1, read as the reverse complement.
GATTCTGAGTGTAAGCACAGTGTCTGTATTGATTCTGGGTCTAGTAAGCGCAATGTTTTGTCTGTATTCATTCTGGTTCTAAGAGCAGTCTTTGGGCTGTATTGATTCTGGGTGTAAGCACAGTGTTTGGTCTATTGATTCTGGATCCAAGTGCAGTGTTTGGTCTGTATTCATTCTGGTTCTAAGAGCAGTGTTTGGTCTGTATTGATTCTGGTTCTAAGAGCAGTGTTTGGTCTGTATTGATTCTGGTTCTAAGAGCAGTGTTTGGTCTGTATTGATTCTGGTTCTAAGAGCAGTGTTTGGTCTGTATTGATTCTGGGTGTAAGCACAGTGTTTGGTCTGTATTGATTCTGGATTTAAGTGCAGTGTTTGGTCTGTATTGATTCTGGGTGTAAGCACAGTGTTTGGTCTATTGATTCTGGTTCTAAGAGCAGTGTTTGGTCTGTATTGATTCTGGGTGTAAGCACAGTGTTTGGTCTGTATTGATTCTGGATTTAAGTGCAGTGTTTGGTCTGTATTCTGGATTTAAGTGCAGTGTTTGGTCTGTATTGATTCTGGATCCAAGTGCAGTGTTTGGTCTGTATTGATTCTGGATCCAAGTGCAGTGTTTGGTCTGTATTGATTCTGGATTTAAGTGCAGTGTTTGGTCTGTATTGATTCTGGATTTAAGTGCAGTGTTTAGTTTATATTGATTTTGGGTCTGAGTGCAGTGTTTGTTCCCCCCAGGTCTCAGACATGGAGGTTCCCGTGGTGATGTTGGTGGAGGCACTGTGCGAGCTGCGCTGCCCGGAGGCCATCCAGGGCCTGGCGGCCTGGAGCTCAGGCGTGGCCGGCAGAAGCCTGGGCTGGGTGGGCTCTGTGGCCCTGCAGGCTGAGGGACGGTGAGGGCCGCTGCTCTGCATACGGGAGGCGGGGTGGGGGTGTGGCTGCCTCTGCCAGGTGGGTTAATCCGGCCCTGTGCTTGCAGGTTCGAGAAGGCGGCAGCAGAGTACCAGGAGCAGCTGGGTGCCCTCACCGGAATGGACTGCTCCATCAAGGGCTTTGACCGCTCCCTAATAAAGGTCACCAGTGCCAGCAGCAGCCCAAAGAACATGGGGAATGGTGAGGCCAAAAACGCCAACGCACATAAACTGTGTGTACACGCCATCTTGTGTGCCACTTGAAGCAGTCCTGCTGCTCTGTTTAATTTAATCATTAATTGAACTGCACTTAGTTATTAGGGATGCAAATTTGGGCTATTTTTTCTAACCGACAGTCATCTCTCATTAATCGGTCATTATCGGTTAACCGATAAGCTTAAATAGGCTATAAACAAATGGATGTAAATCCATGAACCATTAAAAATACAGTCGCATATTCAAACATAGGCTGGCTACCCTGCCGCGCTAATCCGATAAGACCGCTATAGTTTAGGCAAGCCTATTCATGAACATTTTAAAATAGCCTAACAGGGAAACTAATATTAGTCTGAAGAGAGGCTGTTTTTGCTGTCATGGTCCCGCAAGCACAGTGATTTAGTAGCTTCCCCAACACTGGCAATCGAACAACACAGGCAGCCTATAATTGGCTACGGCAAGCCAGTACATTTTTTTAAATAAAAAGACACATTTTCACTCACCCGTTGTCAAATAACGTTGAAACACAAGGCCAGCAAAGTTTCTTAATTCAGCTAACGTTACCTTGTCATTCCGTTTTGGTAGGTCTATGGTTTTGAAAGCGTGTTCCACCGGCAGACTTTGTTATATCTGTTACACTATGGGAAAAAACGTGGCTAGAGCCGTCGCTAAGAGTAACGTTTTTGTCGGCTAGATAAAGGCAACAGCAGCGCTACACCACTTCTTCAAAGATCTCAAGAAGGGAGCTGAAATCGTAGCCTTTAAACAGTTGTGAATAATTAACTTTACAAAACAAATTAACCAAGTGATTTTCCCTATTGTGTTTAATTATCATTTTCCCTCAAGCAAATGGGTCAAATGCAAGCACATGGCTTTAAAATCATAAAGCCATGATTTTGCTATCAGTCGGAGTTACACCTCCTGCTCTGTTGTCCCAAATTTAGCTATTGTTCTCTTTTTAAAAACTTAACTCTAGGCTAACGTTATAGCAAGGGCAGTGGTTGAAAACTGCTTTTTTTAAATAAACATGTCTGCACTTTGTTTTAGGGGAAATTGATTGCGCAGGTATAGGTTTTGATTAAACCGAACTCCGTTTTGCTCGCTTCATTTTGTTTTCTGACAGAGCTAACGTTACCTAAGTAACATAGCCGTGTGAAACCAAACCTAGCCGATATCACCTTATGGTGGCACCCTCTTGTGTTGGATTGAAGAATTGTTTTCCCCCACACCCCAGTTGGTATGCATGTCAATTCAAATCGCCAACATTATGCTGCAATTTATTTAAAATGAACTGTTTAGCCGATAAGATTAATCGATTAAAATCTCTATTGTCGGTTAACGGTTAGTTGGTTAACCATTAACATCCCTAAAATTGTCTGAAGTGTCCTTTTTCTGTTTGTGTGTGTATTATGACAGGAGCTCTGCTGCTTGTTCATACATACGTAAGTGCACTAGGACTACAGTGAGGAGCTGCGGGCATTTTAACGCAGTCATAATGATAGTTTGTAGGTGCCACAGTAGGGCTGTTTTATTTTTGAAAAAATTCAGTTCGAACAAATATCTCATAAGATACATTTTTTCCAATGTTGTACCATCTGAATTTCAGGATAGAGAACCTGCACACTCGTCTAGTCCTGTAGCAGGTGCAGCAGAGAATAAAAATTGTCTATAGAAATATAGAAGAGCTATTTTTGTAACGCAGTGTTGCGTGGAGTTCTCTTCTATATTATATGTACCATCAGAATTTAAAATGTTGCCTAAATGTATAATTTTGGGCCAGTTTTAACTTCCAATGAAACATGTCGCTAAATAAAGTGCTAGGCTATAACTAAAACATAATGACAACACTATCTTGGAAGTTTTATTAAGCAAAATAAAACCAGGGAAGATCATAAAACGAATTATGCCGTTCGCAGCAGTAAAATGACTTGCTAAAAAAAAAACACAAAACTGTCCATTTATTCAAAAAAAAGTCCATTATTAATTCACAATAATGGCATGACTTACTAAACCGAACTCACCAATTTTCTTTGGAGGAGAGAAAGGTGTATAGCCTTTGGAGGGTGAGTAGGGGATTTGTGGCTTGCATACCTTGCAGGGGACTTTCTTTTTGGTTATTTTGTCTCCAATGGCATAGAACCTGTAATGTTTCCAAATGGCACTCCTGAGGTGAGGTGGAGTTACAATTTTTCATGGCTCCTCCAATTCAATTTTATAGCCTGCAGGCTGCGCAGATAGCATGACCCACACATGAACTTTATTTAGGCTGCCAAATGGCACCCTCCAGACTAAATGATAACATGGCTTGTTGTTTATCAGTCTTTTTGATATTGAACGTTACCACGAGCCCAACACGGGTGAGCATCGAGCACAACTGAGCTCCTTAATTTCGCCAAGCCAACACGATTACAAATTTGAACCCTTAATTATATGTTAAAAATTTAGCATTTTCCAGAGATTCGATCATGTTTGATTATCTAATAATGAAAGTGACAGCCGTATTCCACAGACGCAGTGTTGTTAGTGGGTCATTGGCCGTTTACTTTTTTCTTTCTAGGTGAAGGCAGGAAGACTGTGCTTCTGAAGCCCAGCGAATGCTCCCCGGAGGTTTTGAATTTCCTGGCTAATAAGACCAGTGAGTGCTACGTGGCGCTATGTGACTGGCCATCGGTGCAGGAGTGGCAGGCCAGTGTGCTGGCTTTGAAGAAGGTGACCAGCGGCTCCAGTATCAACCTGAAGACAGACTTTAACTACATCAGGTTGGCACTGTGCAAAAAGCACTCGTAAGGTACAGACACCCACGCAAAGGTGCAGGGAGTAACGTTTATTTTTCTGCTCACTTTTCTGTCTCTCAGGGCCCTGAGCAGCTTTGAGGAAGGAGATTTCACAGAGTGTCAGGAGCAGCTTGGACTCTTGCCTGGGGAGGATTTTGGATTTTTCAATTCCACCTCCAGGGACAAGTTTGGTATGCGTTTATGTAGCAAAATGATTTATTATCGAGGCTCACTTGAGTCTGTCGCGACTCGCGAGTGCAGTGTTTCATGTTTGAGGGAAGGGGAGAAGAATCATAATGGCTGCACAGGGACCTGTCTGCTCTGTGAACCGTGTGTGCTCTGTGACCTTAGACCTGAAGCGACTGCTCCCTGCCGTGCTCAGTCCAGACCCCACTGAACTGCAGAAGGCCATTGAGGTTCAGCTTCTGAGGAGTGCAGTGGGCATGGTCACATCTGCCAATCAGAGCGAGCAGGACCAGAAGACTCCTCCCACTACTGAGTGAGTTCTTCGTCTCTCATTCCGGAAGCATTCACTTGTTCAAGAGCTGAGTGAATGCATACATTCCAGTTAGTTTTTCTTTAATAATAGGATTACAAAATTACTGTTCCTGCTGTGCTGTATGGTGTCACTATAATTTTACGACAGCTCTGACTAAGGCATCTCGTCTTTCCAGGACTCTGGTGAAGTACCTGAAGCAAACGGGGCGTGTCTCCCTCGGTCCTCTGCGGCTGTCCACTCTCACCCTGTCGGGGTCGCTGCCCACCATGAGCACCCTGCAGCTGCACTGCGCTACTTACCTTGAGAGTTCCCTGACCAACCAGCTCTCCTCTGAGGTGCATTCGACTTACTTTCAAACACTCGCCTCCTCAAATCTACCGCAGCGCACATGCTCCAGCGCTTAACCTGTAATGTTTGGCCCACAGGACTGCCTGATCCCTTTGTGCAGTCAGGTGCTGGGAACCTGTAAACAGCAAGATGTCCAGCCCTGGCTCCATGCCCTCAGGTACACTATGTTCCAGAGGCAGATGTCCATCAAAATCAAAGGTAGGCTAACCCTCCTGCGCATGTCCTCTTGCTCTCTTGACTCTGTGGCCGAGTGGCTCTGTGTGATCTGAGCATTTTGTACCCCACTGCCTACAGGTTCCTCTGCTCCCATCGACTCCCACCTGATGGAGCTGTGTCTGACTGCGGTGAAGTTCGCCCGCAAGCAGGGGAACATTGCCCTGGCCACCCGGCTCCTCGGTCAGTGCAGCGACACTCCCATCAAGGACTGCTCGGGCGTCACGGACCTGGTGAACGTCTTCAAGCATCTGTCCCTAGAGGGCACTGTGGGGGAAAAGTGGGGCCCAGAGCTGGAGATCGAGAAGGCGAAGGTGCTCTGCACTGCAGGTCAGTGGACCCTGCGGTGCTCTGGGACAGGAGTAGTGTTGCCCTCAGCGCGTAGCTGGATAAATCCTGATTGTTTCACCAAACCAGGAATACAGTCTGCTTGTTTGTCCATATGACAACCTTGCTTTAGTACGTTCATCTGAAACGTTAGACTTCATGTTCTTGTACTTGTTTGAGCTCTGAGCTTATTAGTTGGATCTCTGCACAGCTGCTTTGAGAGAATTTGTACCCAAACTCAATTTGCGAGGTGACTGTGTTCGTCTTGTGCCCTCCCATCCCTCAGGTCAGACCACCTCAGCGATGGAGATGCTCAGCATGTGTGCCCTGTCATACTGCCGCTCCGGAAAGAGTGAGCGAGCGGCGTGCCGCTCTGTGCTGACGCTCTGCAAGTGGCTGCTGGCAGACTGGAAGGACCTGACCCCGCAGCTCAAGCAGGTAGTGAAGAAGAACGCTGGTTCCCAGAGCCTGTCTCCCCTCAGCAAGAACATCGCCGCCCTACTGGAGCTACCTGTGGAAGATCATGCCACGCAACGCATCACTGCTGAGACGACAGGTATTATGGATAACTGGTGTTACAGCCACCCTTAGACCAAATGTATGTTTTGGCTGAGAAGCTGAAGAAAAAATCATGTTGATTTTATCATGTACAGCGGTCATTTGCTTGGTGAAGGGGACACAAAAATAAAATTAATATTTTGGTATACTGTGGTTGTCATTGAGGCTGTTTAATTTGCTCATAGCTATGACTGACTCCAAGTATATTCCTCTTGTTCTCTATCCTCACTGCTGGGATTCTTCTTTTTGGCAGTGAGTGTAGGTGTTGGAGAAGCGGACTTTGTTCTGGGTCAGCTGTACCAGATCTCCACAGCTCAGGCCCCTGATCTGGCCAAGTCCTGGGCTGCTTTGGCAAGCTGGGCCTACCGATGGGGCAGGAAAGTTGTGGATAATGCCAGGTTGGTGTCACCGTATTTTATTTAAAGTTAACGTGGCTATGTCATTTGAGATTTGTGGAACAAAGTATCTTGCAAGATAAAGATGTGTAAATATACTTGTAAGCATGGATTGTTGTGTTCTCTAGTCAAGGAGAGGGAGTGCCTCTGCTTTCTGGCGAGAAGCAGGACATCGAAGAGTTGCTCCCTGAATGCACCATTGACGAGGACAAAGAAACCATCTTCAGCATTCTCGGCCAAGCTATGTGTCGTCCAGCAGGCATTCAGGTCAGCACGTCTGCTAATATTTTCTCTATCTTGGAGAAGAGTAGGAAAAGCGTTGAAAAGGATTGGTCCTGTGCTCTAAGAGAGTGTGTGTGGGTTTAGGATGAGGACATGGCCCTCCAGAATGAGGACGATGAGGAGGACGACATGGTCGACGTGATTTGGAGGCAGCTTCTGAGCTCGTGCCCCTGGCTCTCGGAGGTGGAGGAGGGCGTGATGGAGGGGCTGATCAAAGTGTGGCGCCGGGTGGTGGATCGTATCTTCAGCCTGTACCGCATTTCCTGCCGGGCCTACTTCACGTTTCTCAAGCTCAATGCCGGACAGGTAAGTTCTCCCAACATAAAGGGCACTATCCAGCCTTGTATGACAAGTTCTTCAGAAGGCTGTTTTTTAAAGCTATATTTCATTCAGCTGTAAAGAGTTTCAGTTTTATTGAACAGCACAGTCTAGAGAGAGGAAGAATGTGGGCAAGAGAGAGGGAGAGACATGCGACTATGGTCGCGCAGCCGGATTCGAACCGCCGAAGCCGCGGCTCGCAATGAGCATCTGGTCGGTGCTCTTACAGGCTATGCTACCGAGACGCCCCGAGGCTGTTAGGTTTTAAGTGTTTGCTGGAGCTGTGACACCTGGTGGAAATACAAGTATGCGGTATTGACAAGACTATGGAGGCGGCAATGTTAATACTAAAGGCAAAAAACTGAATATGAAATTTCCATTTTCTTCCACAAGAATATTGTGCTCCGATACTGGAACCTCCCACTCTTATGCATGAATTACGCTTGTTTTCTTACTTCTTAGTGCAGATTGTTTTCAGGCGGCTGTCCCGAATCATTTGAGGCCTTTTACGTTGTTGAAATTATGGTATTTTAGGTTTTATCTGAAACGTACTGGACTCTTCATTCCTCTCTGCCACCATTCCCGAGAGTTCCATGTTAAGCCTTGCTTGTTGCCTGAATAATCTGCTAAAATGGACACTGACGCAAACCACATTAGCATACAAGGTAGACTAGCCTCCACTTTGTTGAAACCTGCATTTTCTTCACTGAAAGGAACAACAATAGATTCCAAAGAATGAGCAGCAATGTGATTTGCATATGTAATTTGTACAAGGAATAATAGGGGAGGTGGAACAATAGATTCTGCCCTTTTTTATGAGTATTATGGGGTTGCTATGGGGTTGGTGGAGAACCTACATAAGCATTTCAAAGCTTTTTGGTTTAATCATTCAAACATGTAAAGAAAACCTTTTCAGTATACCTAATATGGCAATGTTAAGGAACGGTAGTTTTTTGGTTTGGTTTGACTTCATGTCTATTTCATTGGTTCTGGTTTCGTACAATTTGCAGGTGCCTGTTGATGAAGATGACCCAAAGCTTCTGCTCTCCAACCAGAATGTGAAGCAGAGCAGTGACGACATCATTGTCATGGCGACCCTGCGACTCCTGCGCCTGCTGGTGAAGCACGCAGGGGAGCTTCGGGAGGGGCTGGAGCTGGGGCTGGCCTCCACACCTACTGCGCCCTGGAGAGGTAACTTTCATTTTCGCACGACAGGGCAGGTGCACTGGTTCCCACGGTTTGATGGACAATGTGTCCAATGGGCACTGTGTACTCATAACTGACGGAAAGGACCGAATGCTCTTCTGCTGATTAAATTAGAGGATCAATATAATGGCCGCATTGGAAACCCGCTGATGGCGCGATCCTCCAAGACCTCTAACGATGCCCACCTGTAATAATAATTGCTAATAAATACCACATGGATGAAGTTCAGGTGTGCTCTTATTGATTTGTTTGTAAAGTTTATGGGAGATGTTTGTCCTTGAGAGACGTGTTCGGGGTGCTGAGTGTCTCTGCGGTCCCCCGTCAGGCATCATCCCCCAGCTGTTCTCCAGACTGAATCACCCAGAGGCGTACATCCGCCAGAGCATCTGCAGCCTGCTGTGCCGCGTGGCGCAGGACTCGCCCCACCTCATCCTCTACCCTGCCATCGTGGGCTCCATCTCCCTGGGCGGGGAGACGCAGGCCGCAGGTACCAGCCTCTCGGACCGGCCAGGGCCGCAGCTCTGGGGGAGACTTTACCAAATGCATTGAATGTATTGGAGGATTATCACATTAAAGTCAATGCAAAAATAAACCCAAAAGCATCTTATGAAAATTAGTATGTTTATCTCGTAGCAGAGGGGGGTGGTGGAGTGTGGTACGTATCGGGCTAAGAGGACTGTTCCGTCCCTCACAGGAAACAAGCTGACCTCAGCGCTGCCCACGTTCCTCAGCAACATCCAGGGGGAGGCGCTGTGCGGTGGGGGGAGCGAGGCAGGCAGCGACCCGGCCTCCCAGGAGAGCGCCGCAGGGGATGAGCTGGTGCTGTGCTCCAGCGAGGACCAGGCCATGATGCAGGACTGCTACAGCAAGATCGTGGACAAGCTGTCTTCCGCCAGCCCCACTATGGTTCTGCAGGTACTTCCGCTTGCTTTCTCACACACCTATCATTCCGTGAGGCGTTATAACCTGCCTTTTACACTTAGTCGTCGTAGCCGAGGTTGTGATTTAAAAATGTACTTTTTTAGCAACGGTTGTTTGAACCCGTTTCCAGTAGCTGAGATGGGTGTGAGACAGTGTGAATTGAGGCGTGAAGGCTGGCTCTGGTTCTGCTGCAGGTCCAGATGCTGGTGGGAGAGCTGCGGCGGGTCACGGTTCTGTGGGACGAGCTGTGGCTTGGGGTCCTGCAGCAGCAGCACATGTATGTCCTGCGCAGGATCCAGCAGCTGGAGGACGAGGTCAAGAGGGTGCAGAACAACAACACGCTCCGCAAGTGAGTGACCTCTGACCTTCACTCAGACCGTGACTGAGATCCTGACCTTCATTTTGTCCTTGACCTTCAGTCTGACTCTGACCCCTGACCTCTGACTCTGTCCCCAGGGATGAGAAGTTGGCCATCATGCGGGAGAAGCACTCCGCTCTGATGCGGCCTGTAGTGTTCGCCCTCGACCATGTGCGCAGCATCACTGCCGCGCCTGCCGAGACGCCCCACGAGACCTGGTTTCAGGAAAGTTACGGAGACGGCATCAACAGCGCTTTAGAGCGGCTGCGCAACCCCTCCAACCCCGCCAACCCCAGCAGCAGCTGGGTGCCCTTCAAGCAGGTGAGTGCTTCTGCACGCTAGCAATGTTCCCGCTCATTATGCAGCTCGGCAGTACTGCTGAGTGACGCACTCCTTCTATCTGCCCTAGATCATGCTGAGCTTGCAGCAGCGGGCCCAGAAGCGCGCCAGTTACCTGCTGAAACTGGACGAGATCAGCCCCCGCCTGGCGGCCATGACCTGCACCGAGATGGCGCTGCCCCGCGAGGTCTCCGCCACCGACGCGGTCACCATCCAGAACGTGGGCAACACCATCACCATCCTGCCTACCAAGACCAAGCCTAAGAAACTGTACTTCCTGGGCTCCGACGGAAAGAACTACCCATACCTGTTTAAAGGTAAGTCGTGTGGGCTTGTGAAACGCAGTGTATGAGATCCCCTTCAGCAGCTTCTTCCTCACTTGACATCCTCCCCTTCTCAGGGCTGGAAGACCTGCATCTGGACGAGAGGATCATGCAGTTTCTGTCCATCGTGAACACCATGTTCACCAAAGTCAACCAGCAGGAGAGCCCCCATTTCCACGCCCGCCACTACTCGGTCACGCCGCTGGGGACCCGCTCGGGACTCATCCAGTGGGTGGATGGAGCCACGCCACTGTTCGGTCTCTACAAGCGGTGGCAGCAGCGTGAGGCGGTGCTCCAAGCGCAGAAGGTATAAAAGCTTACGAGGGCGTTGTTAGGAAGCGCATGATGGTCTCCTCCTCTAAGTGGAGTAACGGTATCCCCTCCTCCCGCCGCCAGGCTCAGGACTCCTTCCAGCAGCCGCAGAACCTTCCTTTGGTCCCGCGGCCCAGCGAGCTCTACTACAGCAAGATCGGCCCGGCGCTGAAGACCATGGGGCTCAGCCTGGACGTGTCACGCCGCGATTGGCCGCTCGGCGTCATGAGGGACGTGCTGCGGGAGCTGATGGAGGCCACGCCCCCCAACCTGTTGGCCAAGGAGCTGTGGTGCTCGTGCACCACCCCGAGCGAGTGGTGGAGGGTTACGCAGGTGAGCGGACACGATCGCCAAGGTACGACTGCGACGCAGGTCCATCTGTGTTGACACACAAGTTCTGACTGTGTCTATTCATCCTGCCATTCAGGCTTACGCCAGGTCCACTGCAGTAATGTCAATGGTGGGTTACATCATCGGGCTGGGCGATCGGCACCTGGACAATGTGCTGATTGACATGACCACAGGAGAGGTGGTGCACATTGACTACAACGTCTGCTTTGAGAAAGGTTAGTGAATGGATCCCCGCCTCCTGAACAAAGTGTTTTTGTGTGGGGTAGTTCAGTGATGCTAAATGCCAGGGCGTTGTGTTACAGGGAAGAGCCTGAGGGTACCTGAGAAGGTTCCCTTCCGCATGACGCACAACATTGAAACAGCCCTGGGGGTCACTGGAGTCGAGGGCATCTTTAGGCTTTCTTGTGAGCAGGTGAGCAAATGACTCGACTGCCATCCTCTAAGTTCATGTCTTTAAACCTTCTCTTCTTTAAGAAGGTCATTTTTCAGTCATAAATAGGTTTGTTGGAAGATTTCACAGCCTCCTTTATCCACCTTTTGTTTTATTGCTAACATTGTCATTTTCAATGTTTCATCATTTATAGAACAAAGATCTTATCACAAAGTTAAAAGGATACAAATTTCTCATGTCTTTAAAAGGACATCAAATATTACATTTAAGTTTGTTGAATAATCTCTCACTGAACCATCACTAAATCACCATTCTCACATTTTCTGCTTGATATTAATGGTTTTCAGAATCAATTAAAGATTAGTCTGTTTCAAGGTAATGCATGCTTTGAAAATGAATGACCACGAGTAGCTGTAAAAAAGTAAGGGTCCCGTTCTTGTGCTCGGTATTGCAGGTGGTACACATGATGCGCAGGGGGCGAGAGACTCTCCTCACCCTGCTGGAGGCCTTTGTGTACGACCCCTTGGTGGACTGGACGGCCGGGGGGGAAGTGGGCTTTGCGGGTGCCGTGTACGGAGGGGGGGGCCAGCAGGCGGAGAGCAAGCAGAGCAAGAGAGAGATGGAGAGGGACATCACCCGTAGCCTGTTCTCCTCCCGCGTGGCCGAAATAAAGGTGAGCCACCCGCACGTGCCACTTCCTCTGCCCCATTGTCCTACCCCTCACCGGCCCATTCTCCTACCCCTCACCGGCCCATTCTCCTACCCCTCACCTTCCCGTTCTCCTACCCCTCACCTTCCCGTTCTCCTACCCCTCACCGGCCCATTCTCCTACCCCTCACGCCCCTCTCTTGTGCTTGCAGGTGAACTGGTTTAAGAACCGTGAGGAGATGCTGGCGGTGCTGCCGCAGATGGATGGCGGCGTGGAGGAGTACCTCCACTTGCAGGAGCAGCTGACGCAGGTGGAGAAGCTTCAAGGCCGGCTGCTGGAGGAGATGGAGTTCCTGGAGGGAGCTGAGAGCCAGGCAGAACACCCCATCCACACACTGGAGCACAGGTGAGGGAGCAGGCATAGCGAGGCCCCAGAGGGAAAGCGTGTGTTTGTGGACGGGACGCTGACACCCTCTCCCCCTCCCAGGTACTCGGAGCACACCCAGCTGCAGTCCAGGGAGAGGACCGTGCAGGACGCCATCCAGGGCAAGCTGTCTGACCTGGAGCAGTGGATCTCACAGTACCAGGCCGCCTTTGCTAGCCTTGAGGCCACCCAGCTGGCCAGCCTCCTGCAGGAGATCAGCAGCCCCATTGACCTGGGTGAGACGCGCTCGCTGTGAGACACACACGCTCACTTTGCGCTTTACTCTCTCCAGAGGTTAACTTTCCTGTGTGTGTGTGTTTCATGTGCTTGCCACTAGGCCCCCCGAGCTATGTGCCGGCCACGGCCTTCCTGCAGAACGCGGGCCAGGCGCACCTGATCAGCCAGTGCGAGCAGCTGGAAGCGGAGGTGGGGGCCATGTTCCAGCAGCGCCGCGCCCTCCTGAGGGGCTGCCTGGAGCACCTGCACAGCTACGCCACCGTGGCCCTGCTGTACCCACGCTCGGTGCTCCTGCGCCACCGCGCCCAGGCCTGGAACCAGTGGATGGAGGAGCTGGTGTGCGACATGACGGGCGAGCACTGCCAGGCCATCTACCGCAAGTGAGCGAGCCCTTCATTATCACTGCCGCACAGCCCTTCGTTATCACTTCCACACAGCCCTTCGTTATCACTCCACAGAGCCCTGCCCTGCATTGTGCAGTGTCTTACCACTGCCCTGTTGTTTGACCCCGCAGGTACGAGATGCAGTTCGCACCCCAGCCACCTCAGGCCACCTGCCAGTTCCTGTCCAGCACAGAGCTGGCACTGCAGCACCACGTGGCCGAGACCAACACGCGCCTCCTCAGGCAGGTGGAGCGGCTGAAGGCGGAGGGCGCCGGAGTGCCCGCCTGCGAGGAGCAGCTGCAGGAGATCGAGCGCTGCATCTCCGTCTTCCTGCGCGAGAACGGTGAACTGGGCTCCTTCAGTCTTGCGGCCATCATCGCCTCGGCCCTCTGCACCCTCACCAGGTGCGTAGCCCCAGGGAGCTTCCGCTTTCAGCAGGATATCCAGGATATCCAATTCTAATGGAGGTTGTCGTAATTTTTCAAACTATTACTTCTCTTTTTATGAGGTTAATTATTAATGTAAATGTTCCATGTCCTATAATAACTTTAGTTCCTGAACTTCCATTGTCGTAAAGTACACCTATCGGACTCCATTGCTGGAGCAGCGGGTGATGTTTCCTGTGCGTGTGATTGACAGGCGTAACCTGGTAATGGAGGGCGCAGCGGCCAGCGCGGGGGAGCAGCTGGTGGAGCTGACGTCGCGGGATGGCGCCTGGTTCCTGGAGGAGCTGTGCAGCATGAGCGGTAATGTGACCTGCCTGGTACAGCTTCTGCAGCAGTGCCAGCTCCTGCCCCACGACCTGGACCTGCCCAGCCCCTCACTGACCGCCCAGGCCGTTTACCTCGCCAACGGAGTGTACACCTGCCTACAGGTACCGCACCGCTGTGTGACATACAGCCTTTCCTTATCCATTTACTCTTCATAGTTATTCATGTCATTCAGTAATGTGACACTGTTTCCAAAGTGGATAGTAGTGAGCAATTCTGAGTGATGGACAGGGATGTATGTGCAGGATCTGTGCAGAACTCAGTATGGCTCGTCCTCTTGCTCTCATATGCAAAAGAATAGGAAGGAAGCTGTGAAGGAGGGCAATGACATCGATGGAGCTAGCGTTAGCTAACCCTCGTAACCGATGGCGGTAGGTAACAGGCTAGTTAGTTGCCTCCTTTTGTTTGCTAGCGTTAGCTGTACATGGTTCGTTCTGTGATGAATCTTGCATTTTTACTGTAGTGTAGGCGGTAGCTAGCTCGTGGCTTGATTGGATTTGACACCCTAGATATTTGACTTTGTTAGTATTCAAATGTTTCCTTATGTAAAGTTGTGTTTTTTGGTAATGTGTGTGAATTGACACATGCTCGGTTTTATTAATTAAACTGCGATTAAACGCACTTCCTGAATGCCTGTTCTTTTCAAAGAGCACTTCAGCAGAACAACTTTATCTCCCTCAGTATGTGCAGCTTCCCAGCGCTTTCAGTATCAAAGCAGAATGCTCTTGCTCTTTCTCAAGATGATATTACAGAGGATACAGGTCATCTTACTGGCTCCTCTGTGCTGTAAATTGTTTGTTAATGTAAAACTCAATATAATCCTGCAGAGGGAGTTCTTTCCAAACGTGCCCGGTTTAAATCGAGGTTTAAAAATTATGTTTGCGTCGTTTCTCCCCCTCCCCCTGTACAGGAGCTGAACACAAACTTCCGGCAGATCATCTTCCCGGAGGCGCTGCGCTGCATGCTGAAGGGGGAGAGCACGCTGGAGAGCATGCTGCTGGAACTGGACCTGCTCATCGAGCAGTGCGCCGATGGGGTCTCCCTGCAGGGGCTGGCCGACGCCCTCCAGGCTCACCTGCGCAACGTCGCCATGGGCCTGGAAGAGGAGGCCGACGACCACTACCTCGATGTCACCAGGTAAACCAAACCGCTCGTGGGGATGTCGCCGGGCGCAACTCACTCACACTTTCTCATATCCCACAGTACTTTATTTTATTATTTTATTTTCTTCCCCTGCCACCCCCCCCCCCCCCTCTTTTGAGGTCAACTTAATTTTTTATTACAATTGTACAAAAAAAAGGTAACTGAGGAAGGGACAGAACCAAGACAAAACTAAAACAAGAAGCAAAAAAAAACAAAGCAAAAAAATTAAAAGAAAAAATACACATATAATGGCAGTAATAGATAGTTATGTGTGTGGAATTGGACAATATACATATATACATACACATACATTTCCTCTATAGTGAAATAAATTTAATAAAAATACATACAAATAAACCATCACAGAGAAAAAGAAAACCAGAAGACAAAAAATAAATAAAGGTAAAACAAAAATAAACGTGCCCCATCTCCTCCCCAAAAACCAGGAACTGCCCACTCACTCCACCCCATGATTGTCCATTGTACTTTCTAGTGCACCTACCAGTTTTACTGAAATTAGTTAATGAACATACAACTGTTTAAACTCCATCAAAGAATATCACAACTATCTCTAGCAGCAGTACCTTCCATAATATAATAGTATTTAATGAAAGTTTTGAATGTCTAGTCTTAGCGCCTCTGTTTTCAGTCACACAGTACCCACAGTACTTTATTTCAAGAATGCTAATAATTTATAATCCAAGTATTATTATCCGTTCAACCGTTCTATAGATGCCTTGATTAAGGCCGGGTGGTTTCAGTGCTCTGCTGTTATTTCAGGATGCTGCGGGCCCAGTACTCTGAGCTCATCCAGCCACGCAGCCAGGAGGGCTCCCTGCAAGACACGCCCAAGATGAGCGCAGGACAGATGCTGCTGGTGGCCTTCGACGGCACTTTTGCTCAGCTGGAGACTGCTTTCGGGCTTCTCATCGACAAGGTAACGCCCTGTTTGGACCCAGTCTGTAAAAAAAATAAAAGTTTCAGGATATACCATTTAGTAGAGTGCCATAATGATATTCACAGCATATTGATTTACTATGGAACAGTACTATGACCATGTGCTGTCAGGTTAAATCCCAACTTTTGTGATTAGAGGCTGTGTATGCAATATTGTAATTGGACAGGTCACATTATGTAAGGCTGCTAAAGTCTCATTTCTAATGTGATATAGGATACTAGTAGATAAAGACACTCCCTGTTATGTTTTTGTAGATAAGAGCCTCTCACTACTAACTGTTTTCCCTCAGCTCAACAAAATGGAGGTGCCTGCTGCCTGGAGAAAGATAGACGTGATTCGTGAGGCCAGGGCAGCGCAGGTTAATTTCTTTGACAAAGCCCAGCACCGGCAGGTTCTGGAGGAGATTTTTTTTCTCAAGAGGCTGCAGAGCATTCGGGACTTCTTCCGTTTGTGCGGCTCCTTTTCTCAGACCCTCTCTGGTAAGCACGGCCCTGCTGGGACCTCTGCCTCCATTTCTCAGCCCTGTCGATCCTTCGTTTCTGACGCGTACCCCCTTTCCCAGGAACCTGCCCCCCTGCGTCCGACGATGCGGTCCCGTCCAACGGCCCGATGACGCTGGCCAAGTCCGCGTACCGAGGCTCGGCCGTCATGAGCGAGGACCAGATGGCGCGGCCCATCAAGGCCTTCACAGCGGACTTCGTTCGGCAGATGCTGATGGGGCTGCCCACGCAGGTGCTGGGGCTGGCGCTCTGCAGCGCCCTCAGCGCCCTCGGCAGCGACGTCATCGCCCAGGTGGAGGCCAAGGACTTTGGGGCGGAGGGCAAGGTCTCCCTGGACGACCTTTGCAAGAAGGCGGTGGAGCAGGGGGTGCAGGCCGGCCGGCTGTCCCAGCTGCTCCTCAACCGGGCCACGGTGCTGGCGGGCTCCTACGAGACGGCCTGGAAGAAGCTGGACCTGGTGCGGAGGCTGGAGGGCAGCGTGGAGGCCTGCAAGGTCAGCTTACAGAGGGCCCAGCTGCACGTCGCCATGTTCCAGGTGAGGCACGCACACGATACACAGTCCTGACACGTCGGGCCAAAGCTGCCTTTCCAGACCGCACTTTGCTGAAGGATTTTGGGTTGAGGTGCGGTTTCCTAACGCGCTTTCCTTTTTTATTATTGCTTCGGCTGCTCGTGTTTATTCACACGTTCCCAATGGAGGAAAAAATATTTCTCGATTTTGTGCTCGACTAGGTCAAATTAGATATTCCGCTAAAGCGAAGCTGAATGTTAATAACAAGTGTCGCTGCAGCGCAAATCTCTGTAAATCAATAGCTGCCATAGTAACCACTTTGGGGAAAACATTTTAACTGCCGTGATCAGTCTGCCATGAAACCAGTGTATAACAGTGATAAACCGAAATGATCAAGACATGTATGTATGCTGAAAAGTCATATCGTAGAAATATGATTTTGCCCACAGAGCTTTTTATTTCTTAATTTTGTGTAAATGTGCGATATAATGGCTTCATTAAGCAATAATAAAACTTAATCTTTGGCTACAGTCACAGATGGCCAGCATCAGGCTTTTATTTTCCAGAGGTTAGAGCTAGACTAGAACAGAGCAGAGTGAAACGTGCACAGTCTGGCCGTAACATATACTGTACATTTATTCTGTGTTCAAGTAAGCTGTGGGGTCGAGTTTCTTCGGCCCAGATAGTAGGAACTACCTTTGGAAACGCTGGTGCTTTTGTAATGGTGGATTCTGGGTTTATAGCATGCAGATGTCACAGTGATTGTTGGCTTTATTACCTGCGATCGTGTGGTTTTGACACAATGGCCTCCCAATGCAGTGGCAGCACGAGGACGTTCTGGGAACAAGGAACCAGCCGATGAGCGTCAGCCCACCGCCGCGTCCCATCATCCTCAGCAACATGAAGAAAAAGCTGTACAAGCTGAGCCAGGATGAGGCGTCCATCGCCAGCGTGCAGGTCTCATCAAACACCCTCCCCTTTCCTTTTAATCCTGTGTTAAGTCTGTGTTTCAGTCTAAAACACCAGGGTGGAATTTCACAAAGTAGGATTAAGGAATTAGCTGGCTAACTTTTGAGGAGTTAATTTGTTTCACTGGATTGAGTAGATGAATGGAGGTGATGGCTGCATCGAGCTGCAAATTGAAACGAGGGTGTGTTCTCTTGCAGGAGAAGCTGGCGTCACTAGAGGGCAGCATCGAGCAGCGTCTGAAGTGGGCGGGCGGGGCGAACCCGGCGCTGGCCCCTGTGCTGCAGGACTTCGAGGCCACCATCAGCGAGCGGCGGGCGCTGGTGCTGAAGGAGGGCCAGTGCGTAAGCCAGGTCACCTTTCTCTGCAGCACTATCCTGAACTTCGAGGGCCTGCGCACGCGCACCCCGGAGGCGCTCAGCATGGACGGCGCGCTTTTCGACCTGCTCAAGCGCTGCCAGGCCACCTGCTCTTACGCTGCCAAGTTCAGCAGCTCCGTGTCTCCGCTGGAGCTCAGGCTGCTACGCCGGCTGGTGAGTAGCTGACCGCACAGTTACTGTGCCTCGCCCCAAAAGCGCTTCCTGGCCAATCGGGTTTTTGCTCCGGGCGTGTTAGCTGCACACACTTCCTGTGCAGTTTGCGGACTGCAATGGAAAGAAGAATTTGGCGTCTCAGGTGTCATTCTATTCTATTGTTTGGTCGCAGGTTGCTGCAGTAATGGTACAGCTCTATAGTTTTTTGGGGAATTCTAAGGGGTGGGGGTGTAAATGTATCGATAAATAACAATGGAATATTCTTGTTAGAGTGCTTCTTTACTCCATCCATCACTGTGCTGACGGTGGTTATCCTGTCTCTCTCCAGAGCTCCACAGTGGACCTGTCCATCGGCGGCCCTGATTGGCTCATGTGTGCACAGAAGCACCTGACCCAGGAGCTGTCCAATGAGAGAGTGCTTCAAGGGGAGAGGGAACAGCAGTTGGACAGTGTGACGGAGACGCTCCAGGTGCTAGTGGACACCATCAAGGGCATTCTGTCCAACCACAACCGCCAGCTGGCAGATGTCAAGCACCTGCTGCGTGCCATGGCCAAGGTGAGACTGCTCTGGATCCATAATCCCCTCTGCTCAGGTAGTGAAAATCTCATCTACGACACACTCCTGTGACATCATGGTGCATTGGTGAAATCTGGCACCTGTACATTTATCTACTGGTGCCCAATCTCACAGTCTGATGAATAAAGTCTCAAGGGATGAATAAAATAAAACAACTCCTGATCTTGCCCTATCAAATATTTAGCACACATTTTTACATTCAAGTACATTCAGTTCAACCATTAAATAATTTTTTACTTGTTCTGTAGGATGAGGAGAGCGCTCTGACTGAAGGCGAGGCCGTGCCGTACGAGGGCAGCGTGCGTCAATTCCTGTCCGAGTACAAGGCTTGGCAGGACAACGTGCAGATTGTGCTGTTCACCGTGGTGCAAGCGACAGGGCAGCCGCGCAGCCAGGAGCAGGTGGAGCTACTGCAGGAGATCCCAGCCACTCTGAAGGAACTGAAAGCACAGAGTCAGAGGTGTGCTACTGCCCCCACCGTTCACACCGCACACAACACTGCTCGTAAAACACAGGCTCAGTCTCACCACACATCTCTTCCTTTTCCAGCGTTTATAATGGGCTGGTGGGCTTCGCGTCCCCCCTAGTGACGGAGAGAGTGAGCGACTGCGCGAGCCCTACCCTGAGTGCTCAGACCAGCTTTGCCGCAGGTAGGAGGCGCCAGGTTTTCACGTACAAATGAGCTCAACGGCTGTTTTTTCCACGGCTGATTGTGGTGTCTGTCTCTGAAAGCCGCTTTGTTGAGATGAA
The DNA here is from genome assembly GCA_022702515.1 of Ilyophis sp. 1 JC-2022. Taxonomy (NCBI): domain Eukaryota; kingdom Metazoa; phylum Chordata; class Actinopteri; order Anguilliformes; family Synaphobranchidae; genus Ilyophis; species Ilyophis sp. 1 JC-2022. The sequence goes on along the minus strand of CM040405.1, from coordinate 37,652,281 downwards.
AGCTTTTCACAGGTAGTGATTTCTCCCCCTGTGAACTCAGCAGTGCGATACAGTGGGACGAAGACGCAGCCGGAGAGCATGTCTCAAAACGCTCGCAAAGCCTTACCACGCAACCTGGGGACTCCAGCTGACACCCCGCCCAGCACCCTGCTCATCACCAGCAAAGGCCTGGCTCCCAGCCCCAAGAGGGCAGTGAGGGATCCCAAAACAGGGAGAGGTACGTGGTAGCTTTTACCTGCTGTGTTCAATAGTATAATTATATACGTTTCTTATAATATAAGAGTCTGCTCTTCTTGTTTATAGTTATGAGGTTTTGGGTATCTTAAGATCGTTGAGTAAACGGCTATGAACTTCACTTTCAGTGGATTTTAATGTGGGATTAAGGACAGTCACAGAGCAGTGAAGTGAAACATTGTGCAGGGGTCTGACGTGTGTGTGTTTGGTGTTGTGCAGCTGTCCAGGAGCGCAACTCTTATGCAGTGAGTGTGTGGAAGCGAGTGAAAGCCAAACTGGAGGGGAGAGATGTGGATCCTAACAGGAGGATGAGTGTAACGGAGCAGGTAAAGCAGTGGTTCGCCCCACAGTCCACATCCTAAAGGCCCTGAAGAGCTGCAGTCCTCACTTCATCGCAGTTTATTCTGCTGTTCTCAGAGATGTAGGGGTCATTTAACTGACCATTTCACACCCAATTCTGTTTCAAAATTTCTCTGTGCTTACATCATTAGAGCACTGCATCTGGATTTTGAAAGTGCCTTTAAATGCATAACTGAAAATTCAGTTATGCATTTACTGTACAGCTTGAAACCTACAACTTGAAATGCAATTCAAATAATTGCTAAATTAAGCACCAGCCATATCTAGACTTATGATTGTTGACGGAATTCATATTTGGGGGCTTGAGTTATTGAAAATTGTAGTTCAGTCAAGCTAATTTAAATGGAAGAAAATGGATACTTTTAAAACAAAGTTTAATTATGACTTGATTGGCACTCTATGAAATAGAAATGACTAGATACCATCAATTTGAAACTTAAGTGCCATTAAACCACTCTGGAATTGATTTTTGTGCTTTATTACATCCATTTATTCAATCAGGCTTTTTCTAAACCACATAAGTAGTTTTTGTGAAGAGAACAGGAACTAAATAGTAAATTTTCCGCATTGAAAATGTTCTGTGCTAATTCTTAGTAAAAGCGCCTGTGTGAAACACATGCGCCTTTTTTCTTGATCAAAAAAGTAATTGTGGTAAAGATCAGATTTTTTTTTAATAGTCGCGTACGGTATGGCATACTATAAGTTAAAAATTTCAGTTTGCAACTGAGGAAGTGTAATGCGTCAGAAAATTAACCCAAGGAAAAGTTGTGCCTTCACGAAGGAAACACAATGGCCTTTAAATACTATGATTTTTAAACGCCTGGTGTGCCCAACAAATTCCTTTCTCTGGACTCTTTTAAAATCCTAGAACAGCCTTATGTAGTGGCTGAGTCTCACACATTTCCTTCTGGCCTGTTGGCTACATGTTACTTGTTTAAGCAAGTTGGAGATCCTCATCTAAATAAAAAAATTGTTCTCCCATCTGCCCACAGGTTGATCATGTGATCAAGGAGGCCACAAATGTGGACAACTTGGCTCAGCTGTATGAAGGGTGGACAGCCTGGGTGTGAACGGGATGCCAGTAGATCTCTCTGGTCCAACGAGGGTAGAAATCCACCAGAATCCACTGGGTCTGGGGCGAAGGAGCCGCAGAGCACCGTGGGGGGGGAAGATCTAGTGATCCTCCCTGGGGCCCCACTGGATCCCCGTAGCACAGCTGCACCCGGCGATCCAGCCAACACAACGAATGGGTCTGCACCCGTCTCCCTGGGGCGTGGGGGGGGCTGACAGGGATGGGAAAGGGGGGGCCGGGGGTAATGAGGCGCCAAGCCCGAACTATCCCCACCCCCGCAATGCAACTAAAACAACATACAAAAATAAAACTCCGTCAACCGAAAGTCCAAGAACATGCAGAACAGGGCTCGTCACAGGGGCTTGGGAACGAGGTTGCTTCATGCCCGCCTCTTTTTCCTCCCACCCTAAGAGCGGAGAGATGGATGCCCAACATCCCTCAGTCCTGCAGCATGCTCATGGAACACACTTGAGTGTTGAGAGGAGAAACGGAGCTCAGTGCTGTGAAGAGCCTCTTGGCATTCTGTCCTTTATGGTGATCCGGCAGTTCTAACTGTCCAGCGGCAAAGCCGGTGCATGTGTTGGCAGGTGTTGAGGGCTGAGTGGCTGGAGAATCAGGAGCCTCAGTGAACTCCATTCAAAGCCGTGTGGCTCAAGTCAAGATCACAAGAGGTTTATTCTATTTTTTCTGGAAAGTGTAATTAGTCACTTTCTTTTCAATTTCAAACATTTATTGGAAATAAAGTAACCCTTACACACAATGCTAAAAAAATAATAATTCCACATCTTGCAGTAAGTCATTTCACTTTCTGAAAAGATCTCAAGCAGAAATGTTTTTGTTTTTGTTATTTTGGAGAATTCACTCATCTTTTTTGAGCGTTCTAGCATTGTGTATAAAGTGCTCCAGTACAAGGAATCCAGTGTCGGTTGACATTATTTTGGTTCGATTGGTGGCTGTCAGCTACAGTTTGTGTGGGTATTCTGAACAGTGATAAAAATTGTGCATTTAAAATTGGACTAAAATGAGATAATCGCTTTTCAGTATGTTTTCTTGATTTGCATCTGATTTTCTGCATTGTAGAGACTTTCTTTTTCCATGCTTTTTAAAATCACTTGGATCATCCCTATTTGTCTTGCCAGAGAAGGGATGTGCATTCCTGTTATATAATATTCCCTGTTTTGCCTGAGTTTTACTAATCTAGGTCCCCCTCTAGTTTTACATTTTTAGTGGGAGAAATTAATAAGTGAATTATATGAAGTAATGCTTTGGTGATGGTGCAAACTGTTATTAAAAGATTTTATTACATTTTGTTTGATTCAGAATAAATTGGGATTTAAATGGTATTTTGTTCACATTTGGTTTCTTTTTGTGGGTGCCTTGTTAACTTTTTCTGGAAGGTTGGTTTATTTATGTTTAAACGGTATATTCATCTCTTTAACTGTGGGTGATCTCTGATCACTTGGCCATGAAAATGCAGTCTTATCCTTGTCGAGCTTGTCAAGACACCTGTTCTCTACGGGACAAATTTCAGAGCTGTTTGGTGTCGCTTTCTGACGAATCTTGTCAAATTGAATCTGGACCTGGCCAGTACCGACTTAGCTGGCGCTGCTTCAGTTAACATTGTGCCAAACAGAGAGGGAGGGTTTCAATCAGCAGGTTATTCCCCCTTTCATTGCGTAACAGTGACTGTTCAGGGTAATCGGAACCTGCAGTCTTTTCTGTTTGAAGTGTAGTTTCTCTCAGCTGGTGGATTGCACAGTGAAAAGAAGTTGCAGCTACCAGCACATGCTTTAAAGCAGGCGTATCCAATCTTATCCGAAATGGGCCGGTGTTGGTGCAGGTTTTTGTTTTAGCCCAGCACTAAGACACCCGATTCTACTTTGCAAGGTCTTGATTGAAGACCATGATTAGTTGAATCGGATGTTTTATTGCTGGGCAAAAACCTGCACCCACACCGGACCTTTTCGGATAAGATTGGACACCCCTGCTTTAAAGGTTATGTATGCTAGAATCTCTGATGGTTTCTCAGCAATTGGACCAGTGTACCGATTTAATTTGGCATTCAAAATAAGTAAAAATGTGAAATACATGTATGAATTTTTTTTATTTAAAGCCACATATTGCATTGCAAATACACACAAGTTTGATGCATCAGGTTTGTATATTTTTGTCATGGAAAACCAACATGTAAATTTTTTTGGCTCAGATCTATTTTTGAAGAACTTCATCTAAGTTAATAACATGCCTTATGTATGACTAAGAATGGATAAAATACTGAGTTCCGCATTGCCTAATGTACAAATGTATGGTCTTAGAATGCACTTGACATAGAGAAGATTGTATGTGAAATAAAACTGAAGTATCCATATTAGTATTGGAAGAGGATACATAAAGGGGAACTAAAGAATCCTAATCAGATAAATGTTGCAATCCTCCAATGTATTTAAACTGGGCATCCTGAGGGCAGGGCCATTTGGCACCATAGTTGCACATGAGACTAGTTTCCTTAACTTTTTTGTGCTTTTAAGTATTTTATACAAAAAATGTACAATTGTGGAATTCTTGCTCTGTGATGACAAGCCAATAAAGGAAATTAGTGGTGATTTTAATTTTTCAATAGGTTAGGTATAATTTTAATTTCCCCGTGAATAAGCTTTTCTATATGAACATGCATGTTGGTAAAGTCTTGTGACGTAATGTAATGCACATTAACACACATTCTACATTTAAAAATAAAAGGAAATGTATCAAGTACATGACTGGGAGGAATGAGTTGTCCTTGACCACCTGCTTTTCTATCTTTTAAAAAAAATAAAAATTTTAAAGACCTTCCCCAGCATCCCATATCCTTTAACCCAGGGGTAGGCAACCCTGGTCCTGGAGAGCCGCAGGGTCTGCTGGTTTTTGTTGTTACTCGCCACTTAATTGATCAATTAAAGCAGTTGATTACACAGTTAACTCACCTCACCTGGTTTTTTTTGGTCTAAGTAGTTGCTGTATTTAAGGTGAATACAAAAACCAGCAGACCCTGCGGCTCTCCAGGACCAGGGTTGCCTACCCCTGCTTTAACCTAACTGCATGTACGTTTAACCAGTACCAAACAATACCTTATTAAGCCTTATTATTCAGTACCATTTCAACACAACTAGCCACTAACTACCATCCCATAGCGTTACAGTACCATGCAACATCACACCATTCATATAGGCTACAGGGTGTGGACAAAATTTTTTTATTAAACCAGTTAATGGTCCAGTAGCGATGGGGTAATTCCATACTAGTATGAGACAGGCTTTCATGTTTTCTTGGCACAGGCGATGTACATCTCTATTGGAGTCCACCTGTGATTCAATTGATTGGACATGATTGGGGATTTCCAACACCTGCCTATATAAGGTCCCACAGTTGACAGTGCAAACTCCAAGCCATGGGGTCAAAGGAATTATCTGCAGACCTCAGAAACAGGATTGTGTCAAGGCATACAGGTGCAGCTCAAAAAATTTGAATATTGTGAAAAAGTTCAATATTTTTTGTCACTCATTTCAGAAAGTGAAACTCATATATAGATTCATTACACAGAGTGAAATATTTCAAGCCTTTATTTCTTGTAATTTTGATGATTGTGGCTTACAGCTTCTGACGTTGTCTCTGGTTCAGGAGTGGCTTGACATGAGGAATGCGACATTTGTAGCCCATGTCCTGGATTCGTCAGTGCGTGGTGGCTCTTGATGCACTGACTCCAGCCTCAGTCCACTCCTTGTGAAGCTCCCCCAAATTCTTGAATGGATTTTGCTTGACAATCCTCTCAAGGCTGCAGTTATCCCTGTTATGCACCTTTTCCTACAACACTTTTTCCTTCCACTCAACTTTCTATGAATATGCTTGGATACAGCACTCTGTGAACAACCAGCTTCTTTAGCAATGACCTTTTGTGGCTTACCCTCCTTGTGGAGGGTGTCAATGACTGTCTTCTGGACATCTGTCAAGTCAGCAGTCTTCACCATGATTGTGTAGCCGACTGAACCAGACTGAGAGACCATTTAAAGGCTCAGGAAACCTTTGCAGGTGTTTTGAGTTAATTAGCTGATTAGAGTGTGACACCATGAGTTTCCATTTTCCAATATTGAACTTTTTCACAATATTCTAATTTTCTGAGACACTGAATTTGGGTTTTCATTAGCTGTAAGCCATAATCATCAAAATTACAAGAAATAAAGGCTTGAAATATTTCACTCTGTGTAATGAATCTATATAATATATGAGTTTCACTTTCTGAAATGAGTGACAAAAAATATTGAACTTTTTCACGATATTCTAATTTTTTGAGCTGCACCTGTACACCGAGATCCTTGAAGAAAACCTGCTCCAGAGCGCTCTGGACCTCAGACTGGGGCAAAGGTTTACCTTCCAACATGACAACGACCCGAAGCACACAGCCAAGAGAACAAAGGAGTGGCTTCAGAGAAAGTCTGTGCATGTCCTTGAGTGGCCCAGCCAGAGCCCGGACCTGAATCCAATTGAACATCTGTGGAAAGAGCTGAAAATGGCTGTGTACCGACACTCCCCATCCAACCTGAGCTTGCAAGGATATGCCAAGAGGAATGGGCAAAAATGTCCAGAAACAAGTGTGCCAAGCTCGTAGCTTCTTTCCCAAGACGCCTTGAAGCTGTAATCGCTGCCAAAGGTGCAGCAACCAAGTATTAGGCTATATGTAACTCCTAAATAACCTATTTTTATCAGTAAAATAAAATTGCATATTTTATAAAAACCTGTTTTCACTTCGTCATTATTGGCTATTGTGTGTAAATGTTTGAGGCCAAAAACTCAATCTATTGTAGTATAAGTCTGTAACGTAATAAAACGTGGAGGTGAAAGGGGTGTGCCGACTTTCCGGCTTGACTATATACAGCGAGTACTATAATTAATTGGACAGTGACACATTTTTTGTTATTTTGGTTCTGTAGCCTACTCTAGAACTTTGAGTTTGAAAAAATAATGACTATGTTGTTGAAGTGCAGACTGTCAGCTTTAATTTGAGAGTATATTCATCCATATCGGATGAACTGTTTAGAAATTATAGAACCTTTCGTACATAGTCCCCCCCCATTTTCAGGCATCAAAACATATTGGACAGTTTACAGTTTAACATAATGTAGAATGAAGTAATTTTTTTATTATTTGGTCGTATATCCTTTGCATACCATGACTACCTGATGTCTATGCCCAACAATATCAAAATACTTGATATCTTATTTTCTGGTACTCTTACAAGCGATACTATAACCTTTCTGCATTTGAATTAATCTCTATGGGAATTGGGGGGGGGTGGGACTAGATTTAGCTGTAAATTAGACTGAAACAGTATGGAACACATGGTTGGCTAAATGGCTCTACGTCATCAAGGGTCTGACGTATACAAACAAGCCTTAAACCATCACTGCTGCCAGATATGCAGTAGATATGGATGGATAACTTGAAGGGTTTCTTCTCCTGATTTATTTTTCTATAAGGTTCAATAGGAAGATTTGTCAGGAGAAACAACCCTTAAAGTGATCCATCCATATCTACTGCATATCTGTCAGCAGAGTGATGGTTTGAGGCTCCCTCAGACCCTTGATGACTTACAGCCATTTTGCCAACTATGGGTTCCATACTATTCCCATGTAATTTACAGCTTAATCAAGTCCCACTCCTCAATTCCCATAGAGATCCATTCAAATGCAGAGAGGTTATAGTTTATCGCTTGTAAGAGTACCAGAAAATAAGATCAAAAGTGAGTTTTTTTAAATATTGTTGGGTCACAGACATCAGGAAGTCATGGCATGCAAAGGATATGTGACCAAATATTAAAAATGATTACTTTATTCTACATTATGTTAAACTGTCCAATATTTGTTGATGCCCAAAAATGGGGGGGGACTATGTACAAAAGGTTCTATAATTTCTAAACGGTTCATCCGATATGGATGAAAATACCCTCAAATTAAAGCTGACAGTCTGCACTTCAACCTCATTGTCATTGTATCCTTTCAAACTCAAAGTGCTAGAGTACAGAACCAAAATAACAAAAAATGTGTCACTGTCCAATGAATTAAATGGTGCTCACTGTATGTAGCCTATAGCCAGGTCTCGTCTCCTACATATTTGTACTGTACCCCTCAGTCTAAAGTAAAGCAATTAGCCACGTACCTACCAGTGCTTGTGGCTGGCTGACTTACTAGCAGCTTTAGTTAGCAAACGTCATATCGGAATTTTTAAGAAGAAACATTCGCTGTTTTTGGAGACTGGAACAGTACTTATTTAGCCGTTTTAGGCCACATGACTGCCGTTTGTTGACCGTTAGACTTTTCAAAACGTTCGTGTTTGCGAGGGGAACCATGGGAATTGTAGTTTTTAATGTCCCTATAAGAATTTCATGATTGCATTGTTTTTTTTCGTGTAACTACAAGTCCCATAAATACGGTTAAAGCCCTTTGATTTAGCATTAGATTCGAGGGTGACAAGAGAATAGAGAGGGAAACGATCTTGGGTATTTCTTTTGACAGTCAGACAGTAGTATTAGCTGGTGAGCTTGCAAGCTAGTTAGAATACGTCAAAGCCCGAGCAAACCAGAATGGCAGACGGCGATAACAAAAGCGCAAACATGCTGGTAGGCACTTAGCGTATAACATAGTATCTAGTGTATCATGTTTATTTAACAGCTAACTGTTAGCTATCTAGCGGTCTGGTTACTGACAAGATGAGTTCGCTAATGTCAGGATGCGTCTGTGTCATGTAGTATATTTGGTAAAAAGCTAGCTAACGTAACGTTAGGCAAACGTTGCTTTCAAAGACTAGCGAGCCACATTGTTTTTTCCCCCCCCAGATCGTTTTAACTCACCATGTGGAAGGCACGAGTTTAGTAACGTTAAAGCACCAGTATGGTGACGTTATGCAAGTTTTCAAAATGTCTTACAATTGCCAAATGTGTTCGTGAACATGTTGGCTTGAGTGGGTTGGTTTGCTGGTTTGGAATAACTAGCTTTAGCTCATGTGACAATGTGGCTAACTGGCATCTTTTTTGTAACGTTAGCTGGTTTAACTAACGTTACTACGTTACTTAACTAACGTTACGGTTGCATGATTATTTTGAATATTTTTTATATTGTGATTTGTGCAGAAAGATGCTTGTTTCTTAAGTTTCCCATGTCTGTTGCCTGTTTTGTGTACTCTTTAACTAACGTTATGTTGTAACGTTATTCATATTTTCGAATGTTGTCTGTATGCACTACTGTGTTCATGCCAGGTCACCCAAGAAGAAGAAAAAAAGAATGTCATTGACAATCTTGAGCGTTGGTTTTACTGGGCTGACTGAATAGCACGGTGTTGGGTTAACTTGGTTTTATGGACGCAGGCATTTGGGTGCTGCAGGTGCGGCTAATCTCGTAAAAAGGAGTGGTGCTGGAGAACGGAGAAAGCAATAACTTACTCAGACAAAAATGCGTCAGATTTAAATAAAATTGTCCAATTTGTTGTTTATTTATTTATATTTTGTCAATTACTGTTTTTGATGGGTGCTTTGGAAAATCCTCACCGACTGCCGCCTTGCTTCCCACAGGCTAGGGAGACGGCCGATCTGGAGGATCAGCTGCAGGGATGGGGAGAGGTAATCCTGGCAGTGGACCAGGTCTTACACTGGCAGAAACCCTGGTTTCCTGGTGCCTTGATAGGGGCCACAACCGTTCTGTTCTCGTGAGTCAGCAGACCACTGTCACACCCATTCTTCTCCAATCCAGCCACCTCCAACAGACTGGGCAAACACTCACAATATCCTGCCTAGGGTATTTTAAGACGTAAAGTCATCACTTGCATGTAAAGCCAAATGGCACACTATAGAATATGGAATAAAAACTGCAGCATGTGGTTGGGTTTCCTCTTTGAAATCTTTTTTGATTGTCTTGATTGTGATAACACTGCAGCTGCTGTACACATCTTAGTAAAAGGTAGATTGTAGCGAAGGACTGTCGGTGCACAATGTCTGCCTCACCTCTTCACACCGGGATGAGTTGTTTTGGTAAACTTTGCAGAAGCAGTAATGCTTGACAAGGTGCATCTAACAACCATGTTTCAGCCTGCTCGGTTTGGGCTTTTCCAGAGTGAACAATTAATCAGATGCAAAAAAAAAATTTTGGCAAACATGTAAACCTAGACATTGTTTGTGAAATTGAGGTTGTTGTAAAAGACATTCAAATGTAATTTGTAAAATGAAGGAATAGCTGACGTAAATATGGTTAGAAACATTGTACATTCTGGCCCATACTTTTGTTGTCCTACTGAGGTGACCCATTGCTGCCCATAGTTTCTGCTTCAGCCCTTCTCTTGCATTTGAAAGTGAATGGATATCCCTTGAGGGAAAACAGACCCAGAAAGCTGGCACCCATGTTCTATAATTACCTTCTAAACAGCTTAGGAGCTTTGGCTTGTCTCGCTGCCATGTTTTTAAATGAACCAGAATAAGAACATACATGTGTGCCATTTGCAGTCTGTCATTTTTATATTTCAACAGAAAATTATTAATTATTATATTAATACATGAATGTGCTATTAAACGGCTTTGCAGCCCCCACCCCACCCCCATAATACACGTGTCCTTATGAGGAATGGCTGTGTATTTGTTTTTTGATTGTCTGACTGGAGTCTGACTTTTTCACAGTATTTTAACATTTCTCTCACCTGGCAGGATGGTGTATATCCTGGACCCCTCGGTACTTACTGGAGTTTCCTGCTGTGTGATGTTCCTTTGTCTGGCTGACTACTTGGTGCCCATTCTCGCCCCTAGGATTTTTAGCTCCAGAAAGTGGTGAGTTAGTAGGGCATCTGGGGAACTGAGCTCAAAAGAGCAGGCCAGTTAAAAGGGTATGGCCTTCCTGTCCAGTAGCATTTATGGGAAATCACTACTCTAGCCTTTTACTTTGAGTTTGACTTGCACAAATATCCAGTTTTGCCTTTGTCATGTTCTTGTTTTTTCAGACATGGATATCTGTGAATATAAAAATATACATGTGAATGTGCAAGCTATCACCTTAAACACCTTTGTATAGCCATGGCTCTGACAGTCAGGCTGTGGCAAATCAGTGAGTTTCCAGGCCCCACGTTTCCAAGTACATGAGTCACAGCTCAGGGTCCAACCCTCCCCTGTCAAGGCAGGCAGTAACCAGGCTCTTATCGCTGTCAGCCCAGCGTTATCGCACCTCAGCCTCGCTCGTCAATGCCAGGCCCTCATGGGGGCTGTTGTGCCTTACTGACTGTCACATGGGCTTCAGAGTGTCCCTGCAGCTGGAGCTGAGGAAAACTGGAGCCTTTGTTGCATGGTCCCAGGTGTCCTTGATCATTTTGGCAAAGATTATTCATTGTTTAAATCACAAGTAGGAACTGAGCACGCTGTATTTTTTATTTTTTTAGTTTAGTTATTTATCCATGCTTTCAGGATGGCCGTTTCTCCTTTTGGCCACAATAGCCTTACGTTGAATCCCAACTTGCTGTGCAGTGCAGTGCAGTGCCCTGTGTCTGGCCCTGTCATATTAGCTCAGCAGCTGTCTGTCACCCTAGGCCTGGATTTAATTTTAACATGGACACACTGCTGTGAGAGGCTATAAAACTCACACCGTGAACCACTCAATGTGATTAGCTGAGCACATAACCTGAGATTGTTGTGTCTACATCATTAGCGGCGCTAAACACTGGGTGTACCAGAGAAATCTGCGGGTGGGCCACAGGGGCTTTAATTTTGAGGTGTACCAATCAAAAACTGGGTGACGGTGTGCTGCTGCCAGTGGTCTGCATACATTTTAGCATCTAGATTGGTGGACGCTTATAAAGTTATGTTGCACAGGTGTTTTATAATATATAGGAAGCAGTGCACTTCTGATAAAGCCTCTCCATCTAAGACAGATTATTCAGGTGCAAAAGTAGAATACGGTCCGGATATACTTTGTTTTGGCAAACAAATGTGGTAGAAAATAAGATGCAAATGAAGTTGAGGTCGTGTTATTATTTTGAGAGCTGTGAATATGCGAGGCTGATCTTCCTGAGAACTTGGATGTGTCATGCGGTGCTTTGGAGGAGCTATGGTCTCTGTGTGTGAGTCTGAGGATGGGCTGTGTGTTTCTGCTGGACTCACAGGACCACTGAGCACCAGCAGCGCTTCCATGAGATCTGTGGGAACATGGCGAAGACTCAGCGTCGTGCGACGGGCTGGTGGAAACGCATCTTCGCCCTCAAAGAGGAGAAGCCCAAAATGGTAATTTATGACGGGGACCTGAACGTGCTGACATTTATTAAAATCTTTATTCAAATGTTTTAGTTGAGTTATTCTTTAACATAATCCAGTTTACAGAATGGCTACTGATTGTGCTCATTTAAAGCTATGTAATTTCTGAATCAAAATCATGAGAATCATGAATAACCATTCTTATTTGAAATTTTTTGAAGGCTGCTATCTTGGTATAGTATACTAAAAGGAGTTTCACAGGAACACAAGAACATTAATACAGAAGGGCCAGTAATGCAACTGCTCCAGTGCAGTGATGGATACAATGTCGTTTGGATGAGACGCACTAAATCGAGGTCCTGACTCACTGTGGTCATTAAAGATCCCGTGGCACTTATCGCAAAGATTGGCATTCTCAGTCTGGCCATCTATCTAATCATCTCCCAATTTCTTTGGGTCAATTTTCTCCCTGTCTACCTAAGCTAATGTGTGGTGAGCATTCTGGCACAATATGGCTGCCATGAATCACCCAGGTGGGTGCTATACATTGGTGATGGTTGAGGTGAGTTTGTCCACTTCTCTTTGAGGCACTTTGAGATCATGAAAAGTGCTATATAAATGCAATCAATTCTGATTATTATGACAGAGTTGAATAAGCTGATGCAGGTGTAATTGTGTGAGCAGCATATAGATAACGGCTAACGGTAAAGCAGTGCTTACCAAACCTCTCCTCGGGTACCCCCAGTCGGATTCCGCTTTTTTACGTCTTCCACATCAGGCACACCTGATGCACCTAATCAAGCCCTTGATTAGTTGCATCAAGTGTGCTTGAGGTGGAACGCATCAAATACCTGGATCTGGCTTGGGGTACCTGAAGAGACGTTTGGGAACCACTGTACTATAGAAACATGTCTTTAACAAATGGGTGCCAGATTAGTGCTGACCGCGACATTGGCTTGATGCTCATATGGTTACAAATCTTGATCTTTGATCTGTAAACGCAACACTGCCTTGCATCATTACTTAAAATACATATAATACCTACCAATATAAGCGCAACATTACACTATTTTAAATTGACCTAGGATTTTATTTACTGGCTGCTTATAGTTTAGGGTGTGCCCCAATACTGTATACATTCAAGTCAGCATTGACTGAACACATGATGTTTTGACCATCCAATGAAAACGCTGCAGAGAACTAACAGGGCAGACGACACACATTTTGATTAAAGTTATATCCTGTACACTGTAATGGTAAAGAGACACAATGAAGTGATTCATAAACTGAAAATCTGGTTTAGTCTGCCTGCATTTGTCATGCCTACTAAAGGGATAACTGATTGCTGATAGACGCAGCAGCTGATGGGCGTGTAAATAAGCTTGGGAGTAGAAGAGATGAAGCTAATTGCCCGGACTATAATGTCAGCTGTACTATAGTTGTATGCGCATAACGGAGATGTTCACTATCACATTCTTGTAAGTGGGGAATTAACATAACAAATAGCATGACGTTTAAATGTTTGAAATAATGTTTGTTGTGTTGCTGGGCAGCAATGCTTTAAAGCCCTCTGGCGAATCCTAGTTAATTTTGTGGATGGATTCAACAAGACTCCCTTTACTCTCCCCCTGTCAGCATGCAACAAAAGTGCTACTGTTCTACATGAAAGGAACTTTGATTACCAATAGTGCTAGTAGTCACTGAGGGTGGTGCACAAACTGTCAGCTGATGCTGTTATTTAACTCATTCATGCTTAATATGGTAACCTGGGACTCTTGGCTAAGGGTCATTCTTGGTTAATTGTGTATTTACGTTCTACTTCCTCTTTAGTACTTCCTGTCTGTGATAAGCAGTCTGGTGGTGTTCGCCTGGATTGGGCAGCAAGTCCATAACCTGTTCCTGACCTACCTGATTGGTGAGTAAAGTGTGTATTGTGCACTCTTGTACTGCTACTAGCTCAAAGCCTGTACTCGGTTTTATCACTATATACAGTGAACTACTTTCTGGCTGTTACTATTATCATTATGATTTGTAAACATATTGTAGCAATCACAACTGAAATACTTGATTTAGTAATAAATAAATGCCTTTAATGTGATTGTCTCATGCTGTCAGCTTTCTCCATCGAACAGCCCTTTTAAACTTACATTTAAACCGTGCTGTTAAAGTTTCAGCTTTATGGTGCAAAATAAGTTTAGTCAGTCCAGTGTGAGTGTGTGTGATGGTCACAATGTAGCGCTTAAAACAGGCCGTTCAATCTGGCACAAGAAAGGAGGCCAGTGCTGCAGTCCAAAAATATCTGCAGCGGCTGTTATGCAGTTATTGGGATGGCAGGTATGCCATCCGCCAAGTTACGGCTTGGCGGGGCATGTCCCATACCTATACAGCACCGAGAGTTTGGCACTTTTCAGGGTTTCCTACAGAAGTAACCACAATGACCACAGACTCTCAGCCCTTAGAAACATTAACTTCTGTATGTTCTGCCCTCATGTAACCACACAGCCTTCAGATACAACTTCACACATCTACACAATAAAGCCCCAAACTTGGGTTATTTTGTGGTTTTTCTCCTTCTTTTCCTTCTTCTCCTCCTCCTTCTTCTTCTCCCCCCCCCATTGCATACCTGCTTTCCCAAGCTTATCGCCCAATATAAACGCCTTAAACTAATGTGGACACATCAGACAAAACTGCTATATGGCTTGGCGTTTCCATGAAGCTGCTGTGGCCAACTGGTTGGAGTTGGAGTTGGAGTTTTGTTTAAGTTTATTTGCGACAAAAATAATGTGCAACTGTTAAATACTTCTCATTTATTACACTGTTATTTTCACATTAACAAACATATTTTAATTGCAAAGGCAAAAGATGTTTCCAATATTAACTGTTCAATGTTTAACTTGTATTTCACTTGTACTACAGCAAAATGGTAAAAGTCAGACGACACCACTTCAAGTAACATTACGCAGTATGGAAACAAATCTTTGCTGTTGATATGGCCTACAGTCTATATCACATGACTGTATCTTTTTGGTCTTGTGGTTAGCGTCAAGCCTTAGTATTCAAGAGACCTGGGTTTGATTCCCGCCTGGTACTAAAGTGCAATTTCATTTTGGACTAAAACAGTGTGCACATGTTCCGGTTTTCTCATACAAGAATGTTTTTTTTATTGCAAAGACAAAGACATGTTTACAATATTAACTATTCACTTGTAGCCTGTTAGTTAAACAATTCGGTCACTGGATACCAGTGCAGTTAATTATGCAATAGCTAAGGTTATGGGAACAGGTAGCAAGTTTTAACGCAGAATATCATCTGGTTAACATCACGTTAATTAAAAAATAAAAAAAATAAAAATAAATTCTATAAATAACTGCCATTGGCTACATGTTTTAATCTCACACAAATGTCTCTGTGAAGCCTGCTGTGCTCTTGCGGTCATGTCTGACTCACCGTGGAAACCGAACCTTCAACGCTCTCCTCGGCCAACATTTATTTTTTTATGTCTTCATTAATTTCTTCACTTCAGCTCTGTTCAGTTTATCCTTTTCACACATTGTCACCATATGTCACCATAAAATTAACTACTAGGAAAATTAATAATTTACGATAATACATTAAGAATAGATGATGGCCTACTATAAGCCCTCTTAAAAGATCGGATTTATAAACCGCCAATTCCCCAAACATATCCGTTTCGTGGTTGGTCACTTTAAGAAATGACAATAGCCTCCGAACATGGCCCTCGTCTACGCTACTCTGCAGACAATGTTGCTTACTGCAAACACTTTTAATTATAATAATAATAACAAGATTAATCTCTGGTAGGCTACTTTTTTAGTAGTATTGTCTATATGCGTTGTCCAATTAAGCTTGTTAGCCATTAGATTTGCCAGAGAAAAACTCAAGAGTTGCTAGTCAGGAAGCAGGTACAAGCTAGGCTACTACGAAGTGAATCAACATGCCTTATACGTCCATTGCACTACAGAAAACTAAACTAAACCTAGCTACATGGTCCGGTACCAAAATATTTCCCGCAGGTAACGTTAGGCTACACTACCGGAAAAATGACTGCAATGGAATTCTGCTGTGCTTATGAACTCGGCAGCTCGTAGCCCCCACACAGAAGCTTGGACTTACGCATCCGGCAAGCCAGTGTTCAATAGCCTAACGTTTAATGTATTTCTATAGAATACCAATAGGGCTATTTTAAAACTGTATTTCCATATTTTACTTATGCAAACTATTTAGGCTGTACTAACTATTTAGGCTGTATGTCTTTCTTTCAGCTAGAATGTGTTAGCATGTCTCCATATAGACTTGGTTAATTAATTAACATGCTTCTTTATGATCCATAGCTCAGGTGGTGCTGTTCATTGTATTTCATTCGACATTAAATACTGCTCATCTACACACTCTTTTAATGTAATTGTGGCCTATCTGTAATAGGATAAATGTTCTCATTAGTAGAGGGCGTTATGGTTACGCGAATATCTGCATGCATTTATTTGGAATGCATGCATTCTGTATGCATGTCTCTCTCGATGTCATTATCTTGCGTTATTCATCATTAGTTACTTACCAAAAATAAGTGATATCTCATCAAAAATGTATCCGACGCATAGCCTACAGAGCGCTGTCTATAAGTCCTTAATTCCAACTTGCAAAAACTAGGCCTGCCTTTAAAAGTATTGATATCAAAAACTAACAATATTGCCTATCGTAGCTCACACTAAATAAACTAGCTCTATTCCAAAGCAATGCTATCCAAACTTTTCTAAATTATTTAATGCAACTTGGCCCTGTGTGTCTTCATCTTACCATCTCAAGAGAATGTGGTCAATGAAATAGGTATGTGCCACATCAAACTGCAAAATGAGAATAATTTATAGTAGAAATACTCTGATTCAGATGTGTTGCACTTAGAAATTAAACTGAAAAAAATACTACACTATAGGCCAGGGCATGTTTGAACAATTGTCTGCATCCACTGCTTTGGGTTTATGCAAAGCACAGAATTAATCAAATGTATTATTATTATTATTATTATTATTATGTATTTATTGATTTATTTGGATTTCTAAAAACCTGTGTGGTCCTACAGAGCATAGATATCCTTGTGTTCACAAAATTCTGTTCGCAAACATCTATTAACTATTATGTCAAGAAAATGAGTACTATTACTTATTTGCCATCATCTGACCCACTAACATGTCTGAATACGTTTGTAAAAATGCTATATGTATGCTATTTTCTAGGTAAAAATATTACTCATTTTTATCTGCATTTATTTATTCATCCCCCCTTTCTCTAGTGTACATGATGTTTCTTCATATTCATGTAAAGAAATCTGTAGCAGCAGCTAACATTTTAAAACCTGTACATTTTCTAAAGTAAACTTGCTAACAAAGTACAACCATATCCTTTCTGGAGTGTAATTATGCATCAACTGTTAAAAACATTTGTTGGAATCATATGTTGTTTCATGAGGCACAATCTCTTCACATGCTAAGATGAAAAAACACAGGGCCAAGTTGCATTAAATAATTTAGGAAAGTTTGGATAGAATTGCTTTGGAATAGAGCTAGTTTATTTAGTGTGAGCTACGATAGGCAATATTGTTAGTTGTAACTTGGCCACATTTTGATATCAATACTTTTAAAGTCAGGCCTAGTTTTTGCAAGTTGGAATTAAGGACTTAAAGACAGCGCTCTGTAGGCTATGCGTGAGTAACATGGCTTTTTTTTTATGTTGAAGATGTTTTTGTTCAGATCTGACTTGAGCATTATAAAGATTCCTTCCTCACTTTGAAGTGATTAAGTGGGAAATCAGTTCTTTGTGATCTTCAAATCAAATAGACAAAACATACTTTCATAGGTTTAAATCCAAAAACAAATGTTTGTGACTGCGCTTTCCTTCTGAGTACTTTTTCTACCGATCCTTCCTGCCTGACAGTTTTTTCTACGTTTTTAGTGACTTTCCTCCTGCTTCTGCCTGGTCTAAACCAGCATGGCATCTTCAACAAGTATGCTGGCATGGCCAAGAGGGAGATCAACAAACTGCTCAAACAGAAGGAGAAGAAGAACGAGTGAGAACGCGGGCAAAAGTGAGAACAAACTGTATCCCCTTTTTAATCCCAGCTAGAACCTCATCATCTGAAGACGCCTGTAAGGATTCTCCTGTGCTCGCACTCCCAGTGACAAAATCTTCAGGCTTATGGGTACCATATGAATATTCAAATGCATAAATTTGTCATTGTGGGGTCCCTTTTTCCTTGTTCCCCTGGACGTCTTTTTTTATTTTAATTTTATTTCACTATTTATACAGCCTCAAAAAATGTCATACACACCACACACACACACACACTGAACAAACCATGATCCCTCTTGTTGCAGCAACTTGAATGCTTTCAATCCATTCCAAATGTTGAATATAGAGAGAACTCCAATTAGTAATTTATGAAGTAGTAAGATATTCCTCTATACAATCCCCCTACATACTCCGGTACATTCAAGAGACATGCAGATTAGCGTGTACAGATTTTCTAAAGGAATGGGTTGTACTCTGTACGTTTAGTCTTTACATTTCAATGATGTTTGAATATTTCCCATCAGCCTGTGCCGTTTCATTTTGTTGTTCCTTCTCTTGTTAATTTTGCGCTGAGATTGTTGGCCGAAACTGGATTGAACAAGACAAATTAATTGCAGTATTACAAACTGCTGTACTGACAGAAAGCTGGATTCTGCTCATTTAGATCTATATTTTCTGACCCCCGCAAGGTCTCGACTGATGTTCTGGCTCCAGCGCCGCTCAGATTGGCGCCGATGAGATGGCCTCTGTAAATATCTGTCCCCTCTGCTCTTTCAATGTGAATCTGTGTGTATTCTTCACCTTTGGGTAGCCCCCAACCTCTTATTTAATTTGTTCTTTTCTTTTATGGTTTCTGAATCATTAATAAAGTTGTTCAGAGAAAATGGCTTTTCTTGTTGTATTTATATATACAAAGACATCTGGACTACCAGTTATTTTGACAATGTAAAGACATTGTTGGAATCGCTATATAAAATTAAATTTTGTGTAATGTTTTTCCATTTAAATATGTATGCTTCACACATTGACTGTTGTCATGATTGGAGTATTTACTTGCCTTCCATTATCATTTTGGCCTTTAACTTGTAGTGGGTGAAGTGGCTGGGCTGTTTTTGCCTAAATTACCAGATGGGTCAAAAGCAGGCTAAATCTTGATAACGGTATTGAAGAAATGTTTGTAATATGAATGGTAAAATAGCATTAAATTGTGAAGCTGATTAAAACCAGCATGGTAGGGTAGAAGCCTCTTCAACATAATCTGGAGTGAAAATATAATTTATTCTTCCTAAGATGTTGGTTCTGTGTGAGGGGTAAATTGCTGTGCCAATGTGTTTACACCTGTGTACTGGGGAGGAGGCTGGCTCTGCTTGATATAGCAACTAACTAATGGCAGTGTACAATGCCTTAGTTCTGTGCTCATGGGCCTGTCTCTGCACCTCAAACAAGAGCAGATAAAAGCCCTGCTCAGTTACTTTATACTGTATATTTGGTAATCAATCCCACCTACTGGCTAGTTATGGTATTATCTATATGAAGCTTGGGACCATATCAGCAACTAGCAAATGGTGAAGTCTGATTGAGTCCATGACACTTGACTATAGTGTGAGGACAGGAGTTATGGCATTAGTTTTTCCATTATTGGAAGGAAAGTATGAATTATGAAACTTTTTCACTATGGATGCAGCTTGATACAAATGTGTGTGTTTTTTTAACATGTAAATAAAAAATTACGGTTATGTAAATAGAAATGTTATCTCACACTGACACCTAGTGTTGAACACTAACTTATTTTATTCTTCTAGTCCTTCCACTTGCTATGCATATAGGAGTATGTTAAAAAATATATTCCCATTCATTTAATATTCAGCCTAATTTTGATGTTCCCGTAAGTCGCTCTGGCTAACAACGCATGACAAATGAATGTAATGTTATATGAATTATGTAAAGTATTAGTACATGCGTTTTGTATTATGCGGTTTCTATAAAAGTTTTCATTTGGTCAGCAGGTGTGCGATCCGTCAAGTTACGGACGTATATACGTGTCCTTATTTTCTATATCACTACTAATATAAATTCAACTGAAAAAATATAACATTAATACAAAGTATTAATGAAAAGTATGAGACTTTACGTTGCATTAAATAATGCGCTCTGTTTCCATATTGGATATGGGAATATACTGAGCAGTTAGGAACCCTCTAAAACGCCGCATTGCTCTACTAAAGGTTAACAGATGTAGAATTACTGGGAAAAGGAGACGTATTATTATTTTACACATATTGCCTTAGGGAACCTCAGTAAAGTAGTACCCGTTTCCAACGCGTTTTTTTGCCTTTGTATACAGTTATATGTGGTACCAACCCCCCACTGCTGAGAGAACTGCGCATGGGAATTTAGCATTCGTTTTCCCAAAATGCATCGCAAGCTGAAGCTCCTTCCTCTTTCCGCCATATTGCAGAACTGGTAAGGCTGACGAATATGGTTGTTTTTAAATCCTGTTGATATCGAAGCCATCTGAGCCTTAACCAGACTGCACGTCCCTAAAGTTGAACACTGAAAAACCGAGACACTTAACGGTGAAATCATCTTTTGACGGGGTGGACTTTTTAATGTTATTATGTCCCGAAGTCTTGTGGTCTCTAGCCTCAGTATTGACTTGAATCAAATGTGTTAAACTCGTGGATTGGTTTCAGTCACCTGTGCAGAAGCATGTGGCCTTAGTATTAGACGTTTTTAAGAAAATAACATTTTTGGTTGTAGTGCTTCCAGTTTTAGCGGTGTTGCGGCTACTCTGAAATCTTGGTAAATGTAGTAGGCTAGTGTGTAGCTAACTTTACCAGCGAGAAACCATATGACTTTAGCCATTTCATCTACGTTAGACAAACGTTATATTGTTAAAAAACCAAGTGTTTGTTAATAATTGGTCTGTCTAGTGTATCCCAACAAGGGTGTGTTATTGTTACGGGGGTCATTGCTTTCTGTGTAGCCAACAGTAAGGCAGCTAGCCAGTGGCATGCCTGGGTGCTTTGCCTTCTTAAAGTTAACTTGGCTAACGTTACTACTGACAATTGAATATTCCGTTGTAGAAATGTGAGATGGTAACAGGACAATTTTCGAAATATTACCCAGTGTTTTCCAAGCTTGTAACGTTACTGTTGTGTGTTGCCTCAGGTACTTCATTCAGTTCTTGGTAACAAGCGTTTTTGAAATGCAATGATTTGCTTAACCCATTATTCACTCAGGAAATAATGTGGCATATGCATGTGTTATTAAACTTTCACCTAAAGGCCCGCTTTGTGTTCAGCGACTACTCTGAATTTAAAGGTATGTAAAACATGGGGACAACTGTATACTGACGTCTTGCTGTTGAAACCCTCTAGGCATCATGGTTCGTATGAACGTTCTCGCTGATGCTTTGAAAAGCATCAACAATGCAGAGAAACGTGGCAAACGCCAGGTTCTCATCCGGCCGTGCTCTAAAGTCATTGTGCGATTCCTGACCGTCATGATGAAACATGGTGAGTTGAGCTGTGGTAGCCAATCTAGCCATGCATCATGAAATTAATGTGTCCTGAATGTACACTTACTCTGGTGCCCATGTCTTTATCACATAGTGGAGTCTTTTTTTTATTTGACATTAATTCCACAGAAAAACCTGTAAGCAATGATTTCTTCCCATAGCGTGATCATTATGTGCACTGCAGTGTCCTTGTTTCTCTCTGCCAGTTAACTGTTGATGCATTATGGATTTTCTCCATTTCTGCAGGCTACATTGGCGAGTTCGAGATTATCGATGATCACAGAGCTGGAAAAATAGTTGTTAATCTCACAGGCAGGCTGAACAAGGTAATGTTTCCGGAGTTATGCACAGGGATCAGTATGTGAATTACCTCAAGGCTTACCTCAGCTGACCAGCATCTTCTGTGATCTTTTGGCAGTGTGGTGTCATCAGCCCCCGATTCGACCTCCAGCTTAAGGATTTGGAGAAGTGGCAGAACAACCTCTTGCCTTCTCGACAGTTCGGGTGAGCATCTGCAGTGTGATTTTTGCATCCTAAGTGTTTGACGTGACGGTTTCGATGAATGCACACTAAGGACTGAGGCTTACCAGGATGAGTTTTTGTTTTTAATGATGTATTACTTGGCATCTTAAAGCCGCTCTGATAGTCACTGCATGTTGCAGCCAAACATGTTTTTATAAAAAGTTGGTTGTAGGGCTGTCACATTGACCCAAAAATGGAATTAAAATTTGTAAATGTAAAATGCACTGCTCAAAAAAATTAAGGGAACACTTAATCATCACAGTATAACACCAAGTCAATTAAACCATGCTGGATGATGTTGCAGGCAACATAACATTTGCCACGGCGTCTCCAGACTCACTGTCTGTCACATGTGCTCAGTGTGAACCTGCTTTCATCTGTGAAGAGAACGGGGCGCCAATGGCGAACCTGCCAATTTTGGTGTTCCCTGGCAAATGTCAATCGAGCTGCACGGTGCTGGGCTGTGAGCACAGGTCCCACTACAGGACGTCGGGCCCTCATGCCACCCTCATGGAGTCTGTTTCTGACAGTTTGGTCAGAAACATGCACACGAGTAGCCCCTGGAGGTAATTTTGTAGGGCTCTGGCAGTGCTCCTCCTGTTCCTCCTCGCACAAAGGAGCAGATATCGGTCCTGCCGCTGGGTTGTTGCCCTTCTACGGCCCTGTCCAGCTCTCCTCGTGTAATGGCCCATCTCCCGGTATCTCCTCCATGCTCTTGAGACTGTGCTGGGAGACACAGCAAACCTTCTTGCGACGGAACGTATGGATGTGCCATCCTGGAGGAGCTGGACTATGTGCAACCTGAATGGGCTGCAGGTACTGCCTCATGCTACCAGTAGTGACAAGGGCACTAGCAAAATGCAAAACTAGATAAAAATCTGTCAAGAAGGATAAGGCGAGAGAAATGGTCTGTGGCCACCACCTGCAAAACCATTTACATTTTGGGGGTTGTCTTGCTGTTGCCTCTCCTGTCCATCTGTTGTCACTTTCATTTGCACCAAAGCCGGTGAAATTGATTCACAATCATTTACGCTTCCTAACTGGACAGATCGATATCCCAGAAGTTGAATTGACTTGGTGTTATACTGTGTTGATTAAGTGTTCCCTTCATGAATGATATGACTTTGTGTTAGTGTTGACTAAACGATATTGGTGATGGCCCTGGACGTTGTTAGCCTGGATCCAGACGCCGTATCCCTGTGTCTGCGTTATCGTTTTTATTTTTTTCTGGCGAGAAAAAGAAAATGACAACTAATAATCTGTTAGTAGTTGGCTAATACATTTAGGTAAATTACCAGATGGTAATTAGTAAACATCTGCAATGTAGAGAACGTAAGAAAACGAAGATGTACTTGTAGTCTAAAATTATACATTTATTCTCGCCTCAGAACGCATCGCACATGACGTCAACTTTTTTACTTTTTTCTCCGTATCTCTTTTTTGACGTTCGAATACGGCCCGCAATGTACCTATTCGAATGTGATTCGAATTTCGAATGTAAATGTGACAGCCCTAGTGTGTTGTCAGAAACTGAGCTTATATTGTTTCAAGTGAGAATGCATGTCTTTGACAACCAGGCATAGTAATTTAAATTATCTAAAGCAGGGGTCCTCAATCTTATCCAGAAAGGGCCGGTGTGGGTGCAGGCTTTTGTTCCAACCAAGCAGTTACACACCTGATTCTACTAATCAAGCTCCTTAGCAAAGACTCTAGTGATTGATTAGTAGAATCAGGTGTGTAACTGCTTGGTTGGAACAAAAACCTGCACCCACACCGGCCCTTTCTGGATAAGATTGAGGACCCCTGATCTAAAGGTCTTCCTTAAATCATTCTTAAAATCTGGAGTGGGTGAATTGATCAGAAAAAAATGCTAAATTGTTACCCTTCAATTTGCATCAGGCAAAGCATCCCTTACTCAGGCCTGGGCTGTGTGTACATTTGCCTATGGATAGTGAATTTGTTAGTGAACAATATTTGCTTTTTAATTATTTGGAAAGTTCAGTTGTCTAGACAGATTGATGCCATCATCTACTTTTCTTATGCTGCCCTAATTTGAGCTAGAATATAGCTAGAAAAGTGGCACTGTGGCTACAGAGGAACCATATGGAAAGATTCCATGTTTGGTAAAATGTTTTAGGTAAATGGATATAATACATTTTTTAAATATTGTTTTTAAATAATGCATTAGAGGACTGAACTAATTGGCGTTATATTATTAATCATATTATTCATTACTACACCTGAAGAAATTCATATTGTGATTGCAGGAAGTAGAGATGGCTTGTACTGTGGTTCCATAGTTCAAGTTTCATTTTATAAAAAGTCTCAATTTAAATTACAGTGACTATGAAATATGCTGATAATTGTTTTTGCTGTCTAAAATTCAGTTCTGCATGAGTACAACAGGGCTCAAGTGACGCTTCTGTGAAGTTTTTTTTTTCCCCCTCCGTCTTTACGGGCTCATCTCTCCCTCGCCCATTAGCTACATTTGGACTCCTGATATGCTGTAAAATACAAATGAATGTCCTTGCATTGAGCCGTTCCTAATAATAGCACCAGGATGGAATAGAATGCAATTGATTTTAAATTGCAAATGAGCGGGATCTCAAATGATTTATTAGATGTATAGCACAGCACTTATCGCTGACATCGCTAACCTAATGTTTTCGGCTTCAAATGTAGATGCATCACTTGCCATTTAGCTTTCTGGATAATTAGTTTGGTAGCTAACATTGTACCATTAAAATGAACGCAAAGCTATAGAAAATGATAAGGGAAATACATTTATACTTTACTCTGGGTTTTAACAACAGTTGTATTGTTAAAAATGAGAAATAGTGCAGATAGATGTTTCTTTCAATTCAAAGTTATAAAGAAATAATAAATATAGAAAACGGATGATATTAGGTTTGGCTTCTGTTTTCTTTGTGTTATTTGTGTGTTAACTTCTGTCTATTGCCTGTGATCCTGTAATTCACTGGTTTAAGACATGATCATATTTTTTATTTTATTCAGTTAAAAGCAGATCTGTGTGAAAGCGTAACTTTATAATGGTCTGCTTGGGATCAGGATTAGAATCTTTCTAATTACAAGATTTCTGCATCTCTGCTCGAAACAAATAACCCATAGGAGATAATACATTTACTGTGAATAAATTATCTATGAATGAAAAATCATGAGGGAAGTAACATTATGATGGCAAAGATTGAGTTTATTAACCCTCTTATTACATTGAAATGTTATGATGGCTTCTATGTTTGGGGTCAAATTGACCCCAACAGTTTAAACTGACACAAAATTATTATAATTGACACTGTGTGTCGCCTTCTGAATGTCTCCCAAATGACTAAGCTTTTTATCCCTAAATATTAAAAAAATAAATGTAAAAGTGAAAGTCTAAAACCTAAACTGTCTAAAACCTGTATGGGAAAGTATCCAGAATGATCCACAAAAAACATTGAATGATTTAAAAATAAGCAAGTTGTATATTTTATGTTTTATAAATGACCCCACACAATGACCCTCTGTATACAAAGTTGGTACAGGACTTGAAACGGCATTATATTAATTTCATGTTTTTCTATTTAATTCCACCAAATTAGGAAAAGTCATATAAAATGGAAAAAATAAGGATATCTGGCTTTTAAGAGACGTCAAACACTGAATGGGGTCAAATTGACAAACATAATGGGGTAATGTACCTGAGGACATTACATTTTTAGCATTGCAGCTTTGCTTTGGATTGTAGAGCTGCAATGCCTTTTAAATGAATTATTTAGAATTCCTGATTGGATTATGTGTTCATGAAAGGTTTTTTGATGGAATCCTGAGGTTATTTGTGGCCTTGGGTCTTCCTTTTGAAACTGCTGAGCAGACTGGTACAGATTGTAAAGATGAGACTTGGACTTTGTACTTCTGCTTCACCTGTGTGTCTGTCTCTGCAGATTCATTGTGATGACCACCTCAGCTGGCATCATGGACCATGAAGAAGCCAGACGGAAACATACAGGAGGCAAAATCCTTGGATTCTTTTTCTAAACATGTAGTCTGGCAAATAAAACAAATTTCAGTGGACTGTTTCTTGGGTTATACGTTCTGTTTTTTCCCCTCTAAGAGCTGGGTCTATAATCCAGAGAACCTCAATTCATGATTAGAATGTTGTATTGTACCCATTTATGTGTTTTTGTGAAGCACATAATAGCGGTATTCTGACAAACTCCCTAAAATAACACATACTTTAAGACCTGAGACTACCCGAGTGCTGAGTAATTTACAGGTTGATGGTCGGTGGACTCTAAATAAGGTTTGCTCATTCATGAGGCTGCTCTGAGTGAGTATTTTACAACCCAAACCCCATTGGTTTCACTTGATGTCAAATTAAGAGCTGGCTTTTAGATGTGCTGTCGGAGAAAGGGTGCATTTCATGCTACCACGTGTAAATAACCTGTATGTATGTTTTGCCTTACCTTTTAATTATAATTCCCTCTGTTAAATGTTTTTGTTCACATTCAAAGCACCAATTAATAATCGGGGTTAACGGAAAATGCATCGGATGGTATCGCGTGACACAAGGAAACCAACTAAACAATTTGCCTCTAAGTGCAACATGATGCAGTTTCTATTCCATACATTTTCATGGACAATTAGCTGAGTCTAATGCAATGTAATCAAATAAGTAATGCACTCATTCCAGAAGCAAGGAGCGTGCATTCTACTCTGCATCAAATCTCTTCTGGGCTGTTTTATTGTCTTGCTGCATAGGATTAGTAAATGTAAATTCAAATGCATTAAATATGCAGAATCGTTCAAGTCAATTTGTTGTCACTGAATCGGACACAAAATGCTTTGCAGAGTGGTTTGTTTTGAAAGTAAGCATTAGCTGTGGTTGTTCTTCCGCTGCAGAGCTGGTGAGATGACTTAAATCAGCATATCTTGTATGTAATTGCTCTAAAAAGTGTACAAATATGCAAGTAATCTTACTTCCATTGAATATTAGAAAAAACTTTTCTGCACAGAAAAACACGAAGCCCCCAAAGATTTTCATTGTGCAAAAATTTAACTTTCAACAGTTCAACATGTAGAATATGTTAATTGAATAATTATGGTTAACCAATTTCTATTAAATGAAACCATTTAAAGTAATTATGTTGAGAAAATTGCTACAAATCTTCCAAGAATTACAAAAAATAAATAAACGATTTTACAACTTTTGGGTTTATTAATATAAAAGTGGAGGGATGTCGGTGGTTGCTGGTAGAGTAGTGGAAATGTAATGGAAGAAAACATTACAAACAAACTCAGTGGTGCAGGTTGGTTTACCCAGGCTGTGTCCAATCAGAGCCCCATCTACTGCGTCCTGTCTCCTGTGTACACTACTGCCTGATGTGTGCTGTTTAATGTGCACTGTTTAGTACGCAACGTGCATAAAAGATGTGCTCCCTAATATACTCCGTGAAACCCCGGAAGTAAGTATATCATATGGTGGTTTTAAGTATACTACATTCAGAGAAAATTTTGCCTACTTAACGACTTTCTCGTCCTGTCTACTCAACAAGCCTGCCTAATAGTATGGAAGGGTGCTGATTCGGACGCAGCCCAGGTCAGGATTTGGGGTACTTTTCTACCCTATGTTAAATTATATTAACTTTTTTTTGTTGCAATTGATGTGCAAGACAAGTAGCGGACAGGGTGTATTTTACTAGTCGTGTGCAGTGGTCCATTTCTGCAGTTCCTGACTTGGTGCTGTGGCTTGAGCAGGATAGAGTACCTATTGGATAAAGTGTTTGGATCTGATAACATGAATATGTGGTTATAACTGTAGCCCACCAAATGAGGATAATGAGTACTTAAATTTTAATTTTCACTCTTAAAATATAAATATCAAAGCAATTGCCTTTGCCCCAAGCTCTGCAATAATTGCATGCCGGGATAAGCCAGGTAACAGTTTATACTGGATGGATGTGATTTAATTAAAATTGCAGTTGTAATCCCGCACACATTTAATCAGAAATAATGACAAAACAACAGCATTTTGTAATGAAGCTCTTTCCAGGGATAAGGTTGGAGAGACTATTTGATGGCCCATAGGGGGATTGTGAATTTCATGTACATTAACTTTGCTCACTGAATGCAGCGCTCTGCAGGAGAATCCAGTATACGCATGCCTGTCACGGCAAGAAGTCTGGAAGGCAAAGAGGAAGTAGACCGTGGGAAGGCCCTGTCACCAATCACTCCTCCTGAGACATGCTCAGTTAAAACTGATTCTAGACCCTCGAATTCTTCGCCTTTTCTGTCAGAACAGATGGCGCACGACTGCACAAGGCAATTACCTCATTCAATGTTTAGGTAATCATTTAAAATTTAATGGGGAATTTGACACATTTTTGTCATGATTGTCATGTAGGTTGAAATCTCTCTGTGCCGTGATTCTCCGTAGATTCCTGGCTGGACCACCGGTGTGAACGTATTACAGTGTTCAAATAAATAGCAGTGCGTTAAAAAAAGTGAATAAAGTGCAAATAATTTTTAATAGCTTTTAGTTTCATATTTAAAATGTAGTGGAAACATTACACATTCAATTCCAAATCAAAGCATTAACACATTTTAGCAAGTCTGCGTTATTCTTTTACAGGAAGCAAAGAAAAGGAATATTAATCTGTTTAAAAAAATAGCAGTGTCGACATTTTTCTCTTCAAACTCAAACACTTACTGTATAAACTGAAGAAACTTTTCAAGAATTAACTTCACTTTAAATTACTGAACTAATATTTAGTTGCATAACCATTGTTTTTGATAACTGCTGCGCATCTGCGTTGCATCGAGTCAACCAACTTCTGGCACCTAGAAACAGGTATTTCCGCCCAGGATGAACAAACTACATTCCACAGTTCCTGTGCATTTTTTTGTTTTGCTTCAGAAACTGTATTTTTAATGTCACCTCACAAGCTTTCAATGGGGCTGAGGTCGGGGTATTGAGCTGGCCACTCCATTACCTCAATCCTTTTTGTCTGGAACCAAGATGTTGCTTGCTTACTCATGTGTTTGGGGTCGTTGTCTTGTTGAAACACCCATTTCAGGGGCATTTCCTCTTCGGCATACGGCAACATAATCTCTTCAAGTATTTTGACATATTCAAACTGATCCATGATCCCTGGTATACGATAAATAGGCCCAACACCGTAGTATGAAAAACATCCCCATACCGTGATTTTTGTGCCACCATGCTTCACTGTCTTCACAGTGTACTGTGGCTTGAATTCAGTACCCGGGGGTCGTCTGACGTACTGTCGACGACCACTAGACCCGAAAAGAACAATTTTACTCTCATCAGTCCACAGAATGTTATGCTATTTCTCTTTGGGCCAATTGATGTGTTCTTTGGCAAATTTTAACCGATTCTACACATGCCGTTTTTTCAACAATGGTGCTTTACGGGGGCTTCTTGCTGATAGCTTAGCTTCTATCAAACGTCTTCTGACTGTAACAGCACTCACAGGTAATTTTAGATCATCTTTGATCTTTCTGGAGGTGATGATTGGCTGAATCTTTGCCATTCTGACTATTCTTCGATCCGTTTTAACAGTAGTTTTCTTCCGCGTGTTTCAGGTGTTTTAGCTGACCATCCTATAATTTGCTGCACTTCTTTATACATGTTCCCCTCTCCAATCAACTTTTTATTCAAATTACGTTGTTCCTCTGAACAATGTTTAGAACGGCCCATTTTACTTAGCAATTCAGAATTAAATATATTTTATGACAATGTGTGAAACATTTGCTTCCCTTCTTCCTTAATAAAGGACAATTAATGACACCTGTTTTTTCAAAGAATGAATGAATTTTCTAATTAAACTCCACACTGCTATTATTTTGAACACGCCCCTTTCAATGAATGAGTCAATTACTCAGAACACGCAGCATGCATGTCATGACAGTTGGATCTGTTGTTTTTCTATTACACTACTACTATACAAGTAAATTATTTCCCATGCAGAAATATCACTACTACTAATAACAGTGGTTCATCAGGTTACTGATGTTGTACTGCTATTTTTTTTAACACAACTGTATAAAGACATTTATGTAAATATATCTGTGTGCACCTCATTCAAACACAGTTGCAACAGGCCTGGCTAAAGTCAGTCTTTACTGCTATGTGTGTTGAACTGAATCTTTTCTCAAATTTTGACCTTTGAACTACATTAGATGGCAGCCAAACATTTTTGGGGGTTTTATTTGGGACTTAAACCTTAGATGGCATTTCAGCTCATTGATATTTCCCTTTCGTTTTGACTGAAGTGAGCAAACACATCGTTTTCTTCCTGCTCGATCTGTTTCTTTTGCCCAGGGATTTTCTCTTACACCCTACCCCCTTCCGTGCACCAGTTTGCCAACGGCTCTCTAAGGGTGTTGATTGGTGTTAACTGCCACCAGGGGATATGTTTCCTGGAGATGGAAAGGTGAGGTAAAGGACGTGCAGAAACCAGGTGAGCTCAAAGGTAAGAAAAGGAAGCTGATATCAGTTACCCTCTACAAATAACAGTGACTTCACAGAAGGTGGCAAGGTCCGTATGCATGCCTCGTTCTTGCTGTTACTCTTGTCCACTCACACACCTTTAAAACAAAAAGAAATTGTGCGGTTTCTGCCAAAGAGACTGAAAAAAGCAAATGATACTGACGGTACTAGAGATTTTTAAACCGCTAAAAGGTTTCTGTTTAGAATGGCAAGATTGCACTGTCATTGTTGCTTAAGACCGGGAGAGCAAAATTATTAAGTAATTAAACGGCACAATCTAACTATCGCCCAAGATTCGCTGCATTGAAGGCATCCCTCTTGTTAATATGTAGAGATTGCAGTCCATGACAGAAATAAATTCAGTTTTAATTAAAGTGGTAATTGTCTGCGTCCTCCCATCCCTTTACTCAGTGTAGTTCTCAGAGGTAAGGGATAGGACTCCCAAAGGACATGGGGGGGCGGGGGGTAACCATGATAACTGAGGATGTTAGAAGGTACAAGATAGAAGATAGATGAAGATAACTGTAGCATGGTGTGTTTTATGGTCGCTGTGTTTTATCCACAATCTATTGTATGTGATAAAGCAATTTTTGGTTCATCAAAATATTAATATTACATTTAAATTCAAACAGATTTGATGATCTTCTGAAGATGGGTTCCAGTTACTCGTGTTTCACACATCTTACGAAATGAAGAAATTGCTCTTTTACATTACATTATAGGCATTTAGCAGACGCTCTTCCTATCACATGGTCATCTTTTCTGTCCACATTGATGAAAACAAACAAACAAACCTGATGTAACGTTCTATGGATTGATCTCTGGCATTATATAAAGTAAAAATGAAAGATTGCTGAAGTGGAATTTAAATAAATTCACATTTTGTTAAAACAAAATAAATGAACGGTCCCACTTGCCATTCGTAACCTGGGTTTACTGTCCCTCCAGCATACTCTTAGTTTACATTTCCGCCTGAGCCTTCGTGTAGCTTTAGGCGAGCAAATATGAAAAAGGTTCCCTGAGTGACATGAAGGCAGAGTAGAGGCAGATAGAATGTTCTGAGGTTTTTAGTTTGACTCGATTGGTTTACACTTCAAGCTATGCCGAGCTACAATAGTGTTGATACTCAACCGAGTTGAGATAAGCATGTTGAGGAGGCTCTGCTCTTTTGACACTTTGCCTGATCTAATACCTGACTGGCCGGTTCCAGAGGCCTCCATGTCACAGGATGGAATAATGGCCCACATTCCTGGTTGCACGTACATGAGGCTCATCTCAAATACTTAAAGGGTGTATGTAAGTGAGCTTGACCTTTTAACTTTTCTACTGGCTTGAATGATGTTTTTGATTCGTTCATTTTGTATGCTTTATTTATCCAGAGGAAGACCAACCATTGAGGTCGACATCTTTTAGAGGAGAAACTGACCAGATATAACACATTCATAGTAACCTCCTAGCCCCTCACCTTCCTACCACAATTAATGAATAGTATTCATTTCAGAACAACACTCTTGCATCTTTCAGTGGCGCAAAAATAACATTCATCTTTGAAGACAATTATATGCTTTAAGTCCACAATGATCATTACGGGACCAATGTGATTTCTTGTTGGGACTGTTAATGGTAACATACAGTGAAATCCTACATTTAGGCTAATTCTGTTGTACCCGCTAAAAGATGAAGCTGAATGGTCACATATTACAGGGACAGCTACACCCATCCCAGAGATGCTATGAGCAATTATCACCATGCTACCCAATTTATCCTCATGGCATAAATCCTTATTAATTACATGAGCTTAATACTGTAATGCTTCTGATCATGCTATTCCAATTACATGGAGCATGAAAAAGATCTGAATTCGTACTTAGGCCATTTCAATTATTAATCTTCCTCATATAAGCTTTTTTCTGTTCCGACGTCAACAATACTGGATGCAATCACTCCATTTTCTCTACTATTTAGTAACGGACATATAATACCCCCACATGTCCCTTACTACCTCTATTATGGAATGTTGTAATGTTACACCTCCTCATTTCTACACCTTTGGGTCCATCATTCCTGTGTGACCTCCTTGATGTATCATACCTGCACTATTCCAATATGATTGCCACCATTTTGCTTTCTGTATGATTGTCACTGTCCTTATAGACAGACCAGCACTGGCTCTTTGGCTGGGTTTATCATTTTCCGTACATTTGACACAGTTTACATCCTCTGAAATGCGGCCTTCGATAATGCTGTCCTTCACCGCATCTCTTTCGGCTTATTGTAGACATAATAGCAAAAGTGGTTACAGAAGGCACTGATTATGGGAGTACGCACCAACACAGAGCTACATAAAACTCAGTTTGTTTAAAATGTGACTACAGTAATGTGAATATAATAATACTACAAATACAAACATTCGATTAAGTAAAAAAGAAAAAAGTTTGCTTGTTAATTCATGACGCAAAATGACTGATACTTTTTAAACCAAATAAAGCGGGCTTTAGCTTACAAAAGCCAGGAGCTTATTGCCTGTTATCGACCACTTAGGGGTTCATTGCCAGTATGTACATCTGCCAAGAGAAAGCAGGACAGGTCTATATTCTCTGTATTCACAGACTTCTATTTTACCCCAGGGCTTCCCTGGTAGTTTATAATGAACTTCATGTGAAAAGACCGCAGAAATGCATTACTCCTTCAGTACAATATGTAGGGTAAGTGCTCTGAGACTTGCTGTCTCCCGTATTGATTCACAACACTAAGCACATTGGTATTTGTGTATAAACCACAGGGTCTTTGCTGCTGTTAACTTGGCTGATGTCCCTGTGTGTCACTGCACATGCTCTGTGAGAGATAGGGTGTGGTCTTTCTTGCAGCTGTGTGTTGTCTGTCTGTCCCTGCACCCAAAAATACAGAGCAGCACCAGAGAAATAAATCCAGGAACAAAAGCAGGGTGGAGCTCCCATCCATCAGAGATGGGTTGGGGGCAGAGTTGTCAAATCTGTTTCCAACATCATGTATACTGTGCCAGGAAGATGAGCTCCTGTTTTCTAAACTAATAGCATCGATTAAACATTAAATTTGATAGATGCACCTGGCCTTTTTAATAAGGTTTTACCATCTTTCTGTTTCTTTTTTTACCTCTCCCTTAGCAATGACGGCAGTTTGTGACCTCTTGGTTAGACTGCTGCACATGATTCTGGTGGGCTGGTGTGTGCCCGCTTGGGCAAGGCACTTAACATCAGCGGCTCCGGTTCAATCCACCAATATCATTGTTGTACCAGGCCTGTTGTATAGTGACAGATGCGGGTATTGGAAATAAATTGCAATAATGCCAGTGGTGGAAAGTCCTGTGGTCAGAAAGTAAAAGTCCTGCCATGTATTTCTTCCACCCATGAACTCAGCCAGCTGATTTCACTAATCAGTTCTACCTCCGGGCTGAAACATTTAGCTAATTAGCAAATCCAGGTGAATGGAACAAAATGCTGGGGAGGACCTTTACTTTCTGAACCTGGATTTTCCACCACAGAGGAACATGCAAGGAAACAGCAGACATTTCCACTCTATAGCAGCAGGGGGCATGTAAGCTTTGTTTTCCTTTGCAGTCTGAGCATTGCAAATGGACGTCAGTCACCACTGTGCATCCTCGGGCATCCTCTCCAGTACCCAGTAACTGGGACCTTACCTGATAAAAATGAACTCTCCAATTAGCTGTTCACTCTTTGATATGTGGTTATTATCCTGTTGGATCTGAGCACAGGGAACACAATGGGCTGTGTGGGCTTGTGGTAAGACAGGTTGTAGTTTTGATTAATTCACCCTCTGCCATTAAAAATGGTTGATGAGAAACAGTGCGGGTGTTGAGAGGACAAGGTGCAGCAGAATGACAGACACTAATTATCAAAATTACAGTGTGTTATTGAAGTAGTAGCAACACCTCTTCAAGGTAATATAGTGGTATTCTCTGCTAAATGCAGACACAGATACAAAAACACATGCATGTACAAATACATACAAACACCCAGCTTGCTAAAGAATACAAGTTAATGAACGACAAGAGCACAATCATGTATTCTTCCATTTCATGAATTGGTACACTTTTGAGAATATAAAAGAGGAATGTGTAAATGTTCCTGCCTGTCCCTTAGACAGTGCTCTGTGGAAAGGCATTTATTTCCCAAACACGAACATTCTCTCCTTCCACTGTCATTGGAGCAGAATATATTACACAAAGAAAAGGCCATTTACCATAACTGTTTAAAAAGGCACAGCAGTTGGGTAGCACCCCTGAACACATATTATTACTGCAGGGCTGGAATCACGGTGGCTGATCCTGGAACCCTCTCAAAGCTCTTGACTTGCAATACAACAAAATAACATGCTTCATTATATCCTGCCATTCATCTGACCTCAGGGCTTCTTATAATAACTTTTATATTGTGTATGAAAAAAATATATAACATCAGTTTTTTTTTTTTTTTTTTTTGCAGCTAAAGACAGTAATCAGATCCTGTCCATTACTGCTGCTGGCTAAGCAGTTGTTTGATGGCTTTTGTGCTCAGGGCTGTTGGCTGTGCCATGTGTGCCAGGATTCAGAGTGGCATCTGTGCAGAGTGGAGGGGCATTGCTGGAGCTCCCAGCACTGTAGCATCTGAGCCCTGTGATTGGAGGGGTCAGAAATGCTGATGGAGAGACAGTGGTTGTGGGGTGGGGTGGGGTGGATGTGTTGGGGGGGGGGGGTTATTTTGCTACTGCTGTTGGCATGTCCATAATGCAGAACTCTCTGATGACTCGGAGGCAAAGCCATTCCAACTCCTCTTCATTGTCAGGAGAAGCAAGCCATATGGTCATAATTCATTTTCGGGAGGGGGAGGCATTGATGGAAACAATATAGTAGTCATTTATCAAACTAAACTCTTTGGATTCCAATCGTAATAGGAACCGTGCAGGCTTTTTATCACTCTAATTAAAGTACATTTAAAACTGAAATATGGAGCCTAAAATGCTGGGAATTTTCATCTGTGAATTATAGTAATCATTTGCCAATCGTACCCAAAGCACGACTACTGAATTTAAACCAAAAACAAGGCTATGCACTTCTTGCAAAATACTCTTTCTTGTAGTTGTATTATTAATAATCCAGAAAGTAATTGAGGAGGAGGAGGATATGTAGGGATGGTTAAAAAAAAAGCTCAGGTTGTACATTTGTTAGTATATTTAAATATAGAATTTACAAGTTTTCTCCTTGTCATTTGCTTTTACCTGACAGGACAAAGAATGGCAGATAAATGCAAGTGCAGGCACCTATGTCTACAGACAGAGGAATATAATGTAACAAGTGCAGGCACCTATGTCTACAGACAGAGGAATATAATGTAACAAGTGCAGGCACCTATGTCTACAGACAGAGGAATATAATGTAACAAGTGCAGGCACCTATGTCTACAGACAGAGGAATATAATGTAACAAGTGCAGGCACCTATGTCTACAGACAGAGGAATATAATGTAACAAGTGCAGGCACCTATGTCTACAGACAGAGGAATATAATGTAACAAGTGCAGGCACCTATGTCTACAGACAGAGGAATAGAATGTAACAAGTGCAGGCACCTATGTCTACAGACAGAGGAATAGAATGTAACAAGTGCAGGCACCTATGTCTACAGACAGAGGAATAGAATGTAACAAGTGCAGGCACCTATGTCTACAGACAGAGGAATATAATGTAACAAGTGCAGGCACCTATGTCTACAGACAGAGGAATATAATGTAACAAGTGCAGGCACCTATGTCTACAGACAGAGGAATAGAATGTAGCAAGTGCAGGCACCTATGTCTACAGACAGAGGAATAGAATGTAGCAAGTGCAGGCACCTATGTCTACAGACAGAGGAATAGAATGTAGCAAGTGCAGGCACCTATGTCTACAGACAGAGGAATATAATGTAACAAGTGCAGGCACCTATGTCTACAGACAGAGGAATAGAATGTAGCAAGTGCAGGCACCTATGTCTACAGACAGAGGAATATAATGTAACAAGTGCAGGCACCTATGTCTACAGACAGAGGAATAGAATGTAACAAGTGCAGGCACCTATGTCTACAGACAGAGGAATATAATGTAAAACTTGAGCACATGCATTTTATAAATGAGGTCATATGCTTTTTGGCAAAATTTTACATATTAATGAGTGCATTTGTTGAAATCACTCACACCGTCAGCAACAACAGTCAACACATTACATTTAAATGAACAATTAAGATCCTATTTTTGTGGTGATAAAAACGAACGGGTGATTATTTAGCACAATTAATGAGTTCAGTGTGAGTTTAACCTAATTCACCAAACGGTGAATTTTTAATAACCTTTTTTACTCATCTTTACCAGGGGTGCCAATAATAGTGGAGGGCACTGTATATATTTTCACAGTTCTGTTCATTCATGGGATCATGTTTATCAACAACATGTATTCTGTCTATATTTTATGCTGTTTATAGTAACTTCTATTTCTATAGCTGTATTTATGCATCTATTTATTGAGTTGTGTATCATACGGTGCTGACATCTCCAGTCTTATTTCTTTCAATTGTACCACTGTAGACGTTATCTGTAATTTATCTGTACATAGTAGATTTATCAGTATCTGTAATTTATCTGTACATAGTAGATTTATCAATAACTGTAATTTATCTGTACATAGTAGATTTATCAGTAACTGTAATTTATCTGTACATAGTAGATTTATCAGTAACTGTAATTTATCTGTACATAGTATATTTATCAGTATCTGTAATTTATCTGTACATAGTAGATTTATCAGTAACTGTAATGTATCTGTACATAGTAGATTTATCAGTAACTGTAATTTATCTGTACATAGTAGATTTATCAGTAACTGTAATTTATCTGTACATAGTAGATTTATCAGTATCTGTAATTTATCTGTACATAGTAGATTTATCAGTAACTGTAATGTATCTGTACATAGTAGATTTATCAGTAACTGTAATTTATCTGTACATAGTAGATTTATCAGTAACTTGTATTATGAGGCTGTTGACCCTCCTATTTAAAAAAAGTTATTTATTTATTTGTTATTTGTTTTTGATGTGATAAACCATTTCTCCCTGGGGATAAATAAAGTATACTCAGTAGATGCATTGAAGCATTTTGTCTGCCTGTTTTGTCAAACCATTAAATTTCTTTCTGGTTTTATGTGCAGTCATATTTTATTTATTATTTTCAATTCAGCGAGCTTACAACACATTTTGGATGAAAGTACTGTACATTCCTTTACCTATACAACCATAGCTGATATATTAGCATATGGTTAATGCTTTTGTATTTTTGCAGTTTGTAAATAAATTGCTTCTAATCAAGAAATATTACACCAAGAGTCATTCTAAAATAAAAACTGAAAAGATTGACCATCTGTGGAATATGATCAACGTGAAATTATTACAAACCACAGTAATTGATATGTATTTTTTTTAGCTGCTTTGTATATTTAATGGATTACAAAAACTTGATACTATATGTAAAAATCAAAATAGCATTTTTATGAGACAAAAGAGTGGAGTAAAAGGTTAATATGTCAGGTTAATATAGATTAGTAACAGGCAGATGGTGTTCTGGAAGCAAAGGAAGGGTCGTGATGGTGTGTGTGTGTGCGTGCGTGCGTGCGTGCGTGTATATGTGTGCGTGCGTGCGGTTTTGCACTTACGTATA
Source organism: Ilyophis sp. 1 JC-2022 (assembly GCA_022702515.1). NCBI lineage: Eukaryota > Metazoa > Chordata > Actinopteri > Anguilliformes > Synaphobranchidae > Ilyophis > Ilyophis sp. 1 JC-2022. The sequence goes on along the minus strand of CM040405.1, from coordinate 37,614,006 downwards.
CATTCAGTGGCCACTGTATTAAATACACCTGACCGTTAAGGCCAATAGCCCGCTCCTCGAAAAAGCAGATAGTGGGGCTGCAGCTCGATATATACAGCATGCGACTTTGACCGTGGTATGACTGTCGTTGCCAAGCGCGGTGGTTCTAACATCTCAGATAAAGCTGCCCTCCTGGGATTTTCAGGCACTACAGAGTTTACAGAGAATGGTGCGATAAACTAAAAACATCAAGTGAGCAGAAGTTCTGTGGCCAAAAACACCTTGTTAATGAGAGAGGTCAGAGAAGAAGGGGCAGACTTGTTCAAGCTAACAGAGAGGCTACAAATGCTCAAATAACAGCTGTTTACAACAGTGCTGTGCAGAAGAGCATCTTTGAACACACAACACGTCGAACCTTGAAGTAGATGGGCTACAGCAGCGGAAGACCACGCTGTCAGCTAAGAACAGGAAGATGAGGCTACGGTGTGCACGTGATCACCAAATCTGGACGACTTGAAGATTGGAAAAACGTTGCCTGGTCTGAGGAATCTCGATTTCTGCTGTGACATGCAAATGGTAGGAGAGTCATGGTTTGGGGAATGTTTCCTTGATAATAATTGAACATTATTTGAACACCACAGCATGCCTAAGCATTGTTGCTGACCATGTGCCTCCCTTTATGGCCACAGTCTACCTTTTTGGATTATTATTATTTTTATTTTTTAAATAACAGCTTCTGGCTTTCTAAATACAGATGGCATACTTTTGTCATTTGCTTTATTTCTTGATCATTGATGATGGATTGTGAAATGCTTGTACAACTTTGAGTGTTGCATAAGCATTACATAGTTTCTTTATTTCCGCGGAATGGTAAAACATAAATAAATAAATAAAATAAAAACTGAAAAACACGGTTCCCTGCCAGCATCATAATGTCATTGGTATGTAGGAGGCTGGACCAAGTCAGCACACTGCTGCCCACATTCTCTGGTGTTCACAGCAATTTATAACATGGCTGGGTGTGACTGCTCGACACAATCCACCAATTAGCTGCATTCTTCATCACCTGAAAACGTTGTTGTTTCGGTAATATGACAGCTGTCCCATTTAGCTATTTGAAGTGAGACTGTAGATTGAGATTAATTTTCTTGGTACTCATTGTAAGATCATTTTGGCTTCTGCGTCATATGTGTTACCTTGTTTATAATTTTTTTTAAATTATCAAATTTATGGAACAGACATGACTTGCACAGTGTATCTTGAAATATGCTAAAATGTGTGGGTTTCACAGAGGCACTCTGTATCTCTGCTCAAATTTAGCGATGGCTGCTGTTTCACGGCGAGGTATTGGAGTGTGAGAACAAAGGGCCTGTACCTCGTCCATCAGGGCACCATATTGACGGGATTACAGGTAATAAGCTCACCCAAGCCGTGCGTGAAGAAGATGAGCTTATTCGTGCAGTGGTGCCAGACGGGCAGGTAGCCATCTTATTCTCTTAGTTCCACACAGGGGGGTGGATCAATGGCACCGCCCTCCTGTGGTCGAGGCAGGCCCATGCGACCCCACCCCAACTCACTCACTCCTGGAGGTAAGATGGTGGGGTGGGGTGGGGTGGGGTGGAGGAGGTGGTAAAATTTTGCCAGTCATTCACCAATAAATGATCACTTTTATACAACTCCTGCTGTAACTGATGAAAGTATTTAAATGTGATTGGGTGCTATGCGATGTCCTTCAATGTCAGTGGTTAGAAGGAAGGGTTCCTCATGGCCACTGTGACCAGCCAATCAAGATCAGGTTCTCTGCAAAAGTGAAATATTGGAAAACCAACTGATTCCCAAAGGAACAATATAAACAAGTGATTGACAGTCTTCGAAATACTTGTTTGTAAAAAGGCAGTATCAGGTGGGCTTGTGAAGGTGAAGCTAAAATGGCTGCAATACCCCATGTAAGGGCCTAGGGGGCAGTGATGACTTCCCTAAGGCTTTAGCATTCAAATTATCAGACTAAAAGGACAGACCTTTTATGCATTCTACAGGAAAGACTTGGACACTAATTAAGATTGATTCAGAGATAGCAGAATTAATACTGAACTGGCAGAATGGTCTGAAATGAAAATTCTCCCAGTATTGCAAACCCTTATTATTCCTTGTGTCTTCCATCTATCAATCATTTTGCACCTTTCTGAAGGAGAGAGAGTATGTGACCAAGCAACAAAAAAAGAAGAAGGAACTGTTCACTGGCGTAAGTGTTCTGCATCCGAAAGGACGTTTTCTAGACCGCAGCTATGTTTGAGAGACTTCCTGTTTGTCGGTACCTGCCGCTTATCCAGGGAGACAGGTGTTGACAGTAATGCATGGTGTTTTGAGCACCATAATCTAATTCCAGATGTAAGTGAACAATTTTACAGCATGCTGTCGCAGAGGCAGCAATAAGGAAGAGAGGAACCCGGGCGAATGCGGTTATCAAGGGAGCTGTAAAATGTACGGCAATAGAAAATGAATCTAGGTTACAAAGGGCTGTTTTTCCCCCCAAAATTGGCAGGTAAAATCAGAAGGGTACAGTTTCACTTTGGAGATGTTAAAAACGGGCTCTCTCCCCGTGTTGTCCCCCTCCTTTCTGGCCGTCTCTGCATGTGCTTGTGGAGAGTTTGTTTTGCGAAGAGCTGAGGCCCAGTATGATAGATGAGATGTTTAGAAAGGCTTTGAATTTATGGACGTGACTACAGCCATCCATCGCCACAGCAGGCTATCCTCAAGGACACGTCTCGAGTCCTGATTTTGTGACTGACTCTCTGGGGACACCACCATCCGCCGCCATTCACCGGACAAACAGAATCAGCTGGAAAAAAGACCGTTTACCCATTAGTTCATTTCACTAACGCGGGAAAGATTATGATAATTTTATCGATGCCCATTATTTTAGTAGAACATAATTTCAGTGTTATAAGGGACACTTTGAATTACAAATGGATTCTTTTCTATATTGTTATTTTGTTGTTGGCGGTGGTGGGGAAATGCCTTTAGGATAATTATTGTAATTAGCGATATAAATATTGCAGCACAATGGAAGTGCTGCGGGAAAAACAAAGTAACATCTTATTGCTCGACCAGAAATAACTTTTATATTGTTATATCACATATAATTAACATAATTCACTAGTAATCTAATTAACGGATTCTTATAAGTAACGTTTGTGTTAATCTGTCTCTTGCTCCTCTTGCCCCGTTTCTTTTCTTAAAGAAAGGAAAAAGCTCTACGTTAATAAAATATGGGATATATGTGCCCTGTGCGCAGTGAGAGTGCGCACTCAGGAAAACATGATCTCATCCTCAGCCCCATGCTGCATTGCATGTCATGGCTAGATGTGGTGAAATGATAGATCATCCATCCCGTCTTCATTTTCACATGATATTGCAAGCATCTCGGCGCCTCTGTTTGAACTGAGTACATTGATTAAGACTGAGAAGAGTGTAGTGTAAAATATACCTTTGACATCACTTGCACACAGACACAGGAACACGCACTCTTTAAATAAAGCCAAGACTGAACTGAGTATTGCCTAAGATTGCACTTTTTCTGCGTGCAGGCACAAAGGCATCCAGCAGAATGGAGAGGTCTGGCTGGTGTACAGGGTTTGACGATATACATACTGGGCCTGATTTACTAAGACCTTTAGCGGGTGCAAAACCATTTAGCACAGGCAAAACCAATAACATGACCAATGATTGGTGCCTAAAAGGTTTTGCACCCGCTAAAGGTCTTAGTAAATCAGGCCCACTGTATCTTAAGGTTCTGTTTGTCTTAAGCTTTTATGCTTACAGCAGGCCCAAGGGCCAGGTTTCAGGGAATGGAGGAACTGGAATGTGAGAGCCAAAAACGTCCATTGAGTCTGACAGTCCATTGTTGCCTTCTACTTGCCACACATTAATTATCTTTATGTATGGTAAATTCCAGGATTTGAACTTCTATGCTTCTGGTTACAAGTCAAGTTACTGTAGGGTTTCAGCATGGGGTACAAAAAACAGGCGAACAATTCAAGATTTATTTGGCTGAACAAGGAATGAAATCATGAGTTCCGTTTTAGCTGCCGAATTATTTCTCACTGAATATCAATAATGCATTTCTCATCATATTATTAAGACCAGCTAAGTTCATGGGTTCAGTTAGATAAGGACTCAATTTTCTTCAGGTCAGCGTAGCCAGTTAGTTCCTTTGCCTGATGCAAGAACAGGAAAAATGTTTGATCTGCTGTTGACATTAATAATTCATATTCAAATTTACTTAATGGAAAGGTCAGCAATACATTATATTTTGTGGTAATGTAAAGTTTAAGATGGCGCAAAAGACTTATCCGAGACACAGTAGTAGGTATGACAGTGACGTGCAGATGAAATGAAGCATGCCGCTGAATGCGAGTCTTTGGGCAAATTTTACTCACAGCTGGACAGTAACAGGATCCGGCCTTCCTCTGACACAGGGCAAGGCTCAGGCCCAGTGGAACACGTTAAACAATAAATCAATCTGCGTTAGCAGTGAAGTGATTACACGCATCCTCTCCCATGAGGTGAGCCGTCTGTGTCAAGAGGAAGTCTAACACTATTGACTCACCAACTTCACATTTTTCTGATGATGTGCTTGTCAATGAAAGCCCTCACCAGGCTCTCTAAACAGACTTGGTTCAGTCAGATTCAGTTCAGTCATTTAGCGAAAACGAGCACCCGCTCTACATCTGAGGAATTCCCCAATGCCCTAATACTCACAATTCAGCTACATAGTTGTTTACAATCCCTATCAAAATACCACCAGTTTGGCACATATTCACTGTTTAAATATTGAATATAAATTCTCAAAAATGAAACTGGGCTATAATTCTGGTTAAAGATATGGTTTAGTATATTATTTCAGTGTTTGTTTTTAATTGGCCCAGTCAGTCTTTTTGCATGATGAAGGATATTTTAACCTTTAAATGGGCAGACATATAAAAACAATTCACTAATTGCTATTTTCTAACACATTTGGGCTAAAATAATACAATATCATAATTTATTTCAAAATATGACTTCAATTTTCTATTTTACAGTCTGTATTTCCCAGGATACTTTGCCCAATTAGAGTATACATTTCAAAAATGTACTTATTTCTAGAATCATTTACTACAACATTTTAAAAACCTTATATTTACCTTATTTCATCATGTTTTGTATATATTCATTTGAAACTGAACAATTAATATGGTGAATGTAATATTGTGTGTGTGTGTGTGTGTTTGTGTGTCTGTGTGGTGGGGCCCAGATGTATAAGAGGCCTTTTAGGCCATAAATCATACTTGATCTCACAAGTACACCATTATATTCTCACACACACCATCATACCCTCACACACACACCATCATACTCTCTCATATACACCATTATACTCTCTCACACACCATAATACTTTCTCACATACACCATTATACTTTCACATACACCATAATACTTTCTGACATACACCATTATACTCTCTCACACACAGTATTATGCTCTCACATACAACATCATACTCTCTCACATACACCATAATACTTTCTCACATACACCATTATACTCTCTCACACACCATCATACTCTCACACATACACCATAATACTCTCTCACATACACCATTATACTCTCTCACATACACCATTATACTCTCTCACATACACCATCATACTCTCTCACATACACCATAATACTCTCTCACATACACCATTATACTTTCTCACATACACCATTATACTCTCTCACACACCATCATACTCTCACACATACACCATAATACTCTCTCACATACACCATTATACTCTCTCACATACACCATCATACTCTCTCACATACACCATAATACTCTCTCACATACACCATTATACTCTCTCACATACACCATTATACTTTCTCACATACACCATTATACTCTCACACATACACCATAATACTCTCTCACATACACCATTATACTCTCTCACATACACCATAATACTCTCTCACATACACCATCATACCCTCTCACATACACCATTATACTTTCTCACATACACCATTATACTCTCTCACACACCATCATACTCTCACACATACACCATAATACTCTCTCACATACACCATAATACTCTCTCACATACACCATTATACTCTCTCATATACACCATAATACTCTCTCACATACACCATCATACTCTCTCACATACACCATCATACCCTCTCACATACACCATTATACTCTCTCACATACACCATTATACTCTCTCACATACACCATAATACTCTCTCACATACACCATCATACCCTCTCACATACACCATCATACTCTCACACATACACCATTATACTCTCTCACATACACCATAATACTCTCTCACATACACCATCATACCCTCTCACATACACCATTATACTTTCTCACATACACCATTATACTCTCTCACACACCATCATACTCTCACACATACACCATAATACTCTCTCACATACACCATTATACTCTCTCATATACACCATAATACTCTCTCACATACGCCATTATACTCTCTCACATACACCATCATACCCTCTCACATACACCATTATACTTTCTCACATACACCATCATACTCTCTCACATTGTTACGTTTCCCCTTTTTGATATGACTCGTCTAGGGGTAGAATGGGGAAAACGTAATATGCCGTGGCTGTATACAAAGCTGGGCAATGACAATGCTGTGACAAACGAGGGTAAAAATACCAAAGGTTTATTAACAGATAATAATAATAATAATAATAATAATAATATGAGAAAACACATAGGGAGACAATGGGGAGGATGCCATAACAAACGGGTACCAAAGCATAGAAATAAACAAAATACCCCAGCTAATTCTAAAGCCCTAACCAAGTTCCCTAACCCGAATACACAATTTATCTATTTATCTACCTCGCCGTCTGTCCCACCTAAACTAAGCCCATAATTACAAGAGGCGGCACCCGCCTGGGTGAAACTAGCCTGGTGTATCTATACAAATTCCAACTGCGTGATGCGAGGTGTAAGCCCTAGGGCATCTTACCTACATACCTCGCCCTCCCCTCAGCCAAATCAAAATCGGGAAGATGACGGACAAACAGTTTTCTTTGGGCAACAAAATAACAAAGGCTCGGATACTTCTAGTTCTCACACACACACGACAATACAGCACACGCAAGTTCAAGTCAATCCTCTCTAACAAAAAAAACGGGATGTTTAAATAGAAGCGCACGCCCCTCTGATTGGACACTGGACAACATGTAGACGAACACCATTGGCCGACAACAGGAGGGGACCGAACCAATACCTGAGAGAGAGAGAGAGAGCGAGAGAGAGACAGAGGGAGAGAACAACCCGCACCCGCACAAACGCGATCTTAGGGTCATGTCCGTAACACACATGCACCTTTATACCCTCTCACATACTTCATTATACTCTCTCACACACATTATACTCTCTCGCACACAGTATTATACTCTCACATACAACATCATACTTTCTCACACACACACTATTATACTCTCTAAGGCCGGGTGATGGTGTGTGAGAGAGTATAATGGTGTATGTGACAGGGTATAATGGTGTATGTATGAGAGCATAATGTTGTGTGTGAGAGAGTACAATGGTATGAGAGAGAGTATGACGGTGTGTGTGAGAGAGTATGATGGTGTATGTGACAGGGTATAATGGTGTATGTGAGAGAGCATAATGTTGTGTGTGAGAGAGTACAATGGTATGAGAGAGAGTATGACGGTGTGTGTGAGAGAGTATGATGGTGTATGTGACAGGGTATAATGGTGTATGTGAGAGAGCATAATGTTGTGTGTGAGAGAGTACAATGGTATGAAAAAGTGTATAATGGTTTGGGAGATCAAGTATGATAGCCTAAACGGCCTCTCATGCAGATGGACACACACACACTATGTAATACTCATACAGACAGATTCATAAAATGCAATGCAATATATCCAGCAAAACCACTTCAAATTATAGACATTTTACCTCAAATAATTCCTGTTTTTCACCCCTATTAGGGCAATGTATCCCCAGGGTTACAGACATTGCATGTCTGATTATCAAAACGGTAGAAATGCACTTAATAGTTTTTCAATAAGAACATACAAAATCACTTTTAAATAACAATATTTTCACGAAACAAACCCCCAGATATAATACACTGTAATGGATTTTAGTGGTGGATAATCAAACGCGAAGGTAGGGGGATCAGAAACAAGTCACTCACACAGTGAGGACCAATAAAGGGAATAACAAAATAAATGCAAAGAAAGATCCTTTTACATGCAAGTACCTCTTTTATTACTGAAATAGCACTGAGTCACTTCATTTCCTGCTTAGCGTTTATGATCAATGAGTTGGCAGAAAATTCTTGGTAAAGAGGCTAAATGTCCCAAATATGCGTCCACTTCAAATTGTGTTCCTAACCACAACTAAAAGGTATAGAGACCAATATTATCATCAATTAGTGCACACATTGTGTGTATTGGCTCATAGCATTAGTAGCCACAACACTGCACATGAAGAATGGCTGTTCCCACGACTAACAATACACAGATGAAGATCAGAGAACCGTCAACTTTGGAAATATGCTTTGCATTTATCATATATTCGAGAATATCATTTTAAATGAAATCCAGACACAACGATGGACTGAACTACAGGTAAATGCACCCGTTTGTGTACTGCAACATTGGACACAAATAATTAGCTCTCAACATAGCCTTTCGTCCAATGGCTTTCTTGCAAATCCTTTTATAATTGAACATATGAACGAGCCAACTAGAAATAAAGTTAAAATAATTGCCCGTGATGTGGCAAAACAGCAATACAATACATATATTTTCTTGAAAATTAGTACAGTTATGCATCCATGCAACATAGGCATAATATGTTACTTCCCTTTAAAACCCATTAAAAAAGTATTTACACTTGCTATGGAAACTTAAACGTGTTTCATGCTGCAAATCTGTTTTGAATGATGAGGTCTCCATGGGGTTTATTTGACCTAACCTGAATATTCTGTTTGTTTGTATTTATAGGCTTAATGTTTTTTAACGACTATTTTATTTTTTACTTTTTCTGATCTGCAAATAAATCAATCAAATCACACGACAACCATTGACTTTCTTATAACCTAATAACCTTGTTACCACTACAACTGTCAATTAAATCACACGGAACATCAGTTATTAGAATTAAATTAAAAAATAGCAATCTTATTTCACACTGAAAGGTTACCTTTAAAAAGTCAAAATAAACCATTTGCATGTGCTTTTATATGTTCAGCTTGGTCACGGAGTATGGTTCTCATGAATGAAAGTCATTGAATATGACAGCTAATATCTTTCCATTCTCCCACGGGTTCCACCTCAGCACAGCTGACAGAAGATGCTAGATTTAAACTTGATTTAAACTTGTATGTATTTCTACAATATTGATGTTATTTTTGTCGCAATAATATCCACAACACATCAAATCTCCCACACCCTGGGTTTCACAATACTGGCTGAAGTATCCATATTGGTGAGGAATTTAATATATTACATTTTATATTTAGAACTGAGGTCAGTTGGATGTCCGTTCCCCCTTTTCTGTTGATGTGATTGTGGGAGTCATTTTGGTTCAAGATGTCTTACTGCTATTATAGTTGCAATATAAAGTGGGGCTGGGCAGATCACCCTTTGGCCGAACATTCCTGTTCTTTATTCTGTTTGAAATATTTGCAAGCTTTCATTTGAGGTTATTTTAAATTATTTATCAATAATTCTGTCACAAATTATGTTTTTGTTATTGTTCCTTTGACCAAAATGAACATTGGTGAAGTGCTATTTTTTTTAGTTATTCAGATATTGCAATATATTTATGCATAAAATAAATGTATTTGCCTCCCTTTTTTAAAGATGGGGACCGTATGAAATATTTCTGTTTTCTATCTTTTAGCACTCAAAATGTCAGGATGGTTGCTCTAAAAGCATGTCACGGACCTTACTTCTAGATACATGTAACATATCATACAGGTAACAACTGTAACATATTGTGTGGTGATTTCTTGAAGCTAATGAGATGTGGGGATGAGCATGTTGTGAATTGAGTACACAGCATGTTACTTTCACCATTAAGACTGCTGTGCTGTAAGTAAGGGAAACATGGTGTGATTATGGTTATGTAGACTATTGGTCAATTGAACAATGCTTATGAGGGTATATGATTAGAAAAGGATATGTGATTATGATAGTAATCTCCTGTGGAACAGCATGGCGTGTTAATGCCGTCTTCATGGATTCATTGTGGAGTCATTATGAGGTTGCGTAATGCGGCGTTGTACATAATATTCTTTGTTACATTGAATACAGGTTTGTTATGAATGTAGTGTGGCATAATTATTTGGATAATGCAACATGTCTGTCATGCTCTGGTTACAAAGGTAGTGCGTTGGTATGAATATCAATATTATGGTTATGAGAGTTGTGAACCATGCTTATCAGTGTCAATGTTATGGTTACAATGGTTTGCAACATGCTTTTGAATATCAGTGTTACATGTATAAGAGTGGTTCACTGTGCTAATGAATTCCAATGTTATAACCGTAGTACACTGTGTCAGTGTAGATCAATGTTATGATTATGAGAGTAGCTCTCTGTGCATATGAATGTCTGTGTTGTGGATATAAGAGTGGTGCGCTATGCTTAAGAATATCAATGCCATGGTCCTAAAGGTAGAGCTGTGTGCGTAAGGTTATAGCCATATGGGTAGCGCACTGGACTTGTTACTGCCAGTGTAATAGACATAAGACGAATGCACTATGCTTATCAATGCCAACGTTATGGTTATAAAGGTAGTGCGCTGTGCTTGTGAATGTAAACACTGGGATTATAAGAGAAGCACTGTGCCTATGAGTGCAGTACAACAGGATGGCGGGTGCAGGCAGGGAAGAGATGAGAGTAATAACGAGCAGCTTGTTCGGTTCCCCAGTGCTGCGTGCAGCAGCAGAGCCACAGCTGAAGGGGGCACAGCGGTTGGCTCAAGGAGACGGCCACAGCTGTGCTCCCCCGGGGTGTCTGTGTGTACCGTCAGTTACTTCAGGCAGACCCCCGAGCCCTGTGGGCCTTTTTCCAGCGCTTGTTTTATTTAGTTCGCCGATGTCATCGCAGAGCTGCTCAGTGCGTCCCGGGGCTTGTTATACTACTGAAGTGTGCGACACATCTGCTTCCCCAGAACACCCTTCCTTTTCATCGCTGAATTTTCTGCGTATATAAGCCGCTGCGTATGCTAAGCTTTTAACAGATCTTCCGCCTGTCATCTGTGTCATCGGATCCTTGGGCTTCTTTCCATCTTTTCCTCTTAAAAATCCCTCTTCAGGCAAACAGAGGCCAGATCATAAAAACTAAATGCATCAGTTCCCTACGAACCGTTTCCTCACGTCTGTTGTCTCATTTGAAGACATGTTATCCTCCGTAAACATTTGTTAAACAGGAGTTTGCAGCAAATTGTTTGCACCTGAATCTGTATCGTGAAGACAAGTTTTATCCCCCAGTCACGGAATGTTCTGATGAATGGGATTGGAATGGAAATGCATGGGAATGGGATACACATTGTAATGAAATGTATTAATGTTTAGAATCAAGTGTCCCATGTATAACAATAATGTACTTCAGAATACTTGAAGTGTAATTACAGTTGAAGTCGAAAGTTTACATACACTTAGGTTGAAGTCATTAAAACAGATTTTTAACCACTCCACAGATTTTATGTTTGCAAACTATAGTGTTGACATAGCAAACTATAATCAGTTAGGACATCTACTTTGTGCATGAAACAAGTAATTTTTACAATTGTTTACAGACAGATTATTTCACTTTTAATTCACTATATCACAATGTCAGTGGGTCAGAAGTTTACATACACTAAGTTCACTCTGCCTTTAAATAAAATGAAAAATTGTTTGGTTGCATATCCTTTGCATGCCATGACTTCCTAATGTCTGTGACCCAACAACATCAAAAGACTCTAGATATCTTATTTCCTGGTACTCTTACAAGCGATACTATAACCTTTCTGCATTTGAATGGATTTTTATGGGAATTGGGGGGTGAGACTAGATTTAGCTGTAAATTACACTGGAACAGTATGGAACACATGATTGGCTAAATGGCTCTAAGTCATCAAGGGTCTGACGTATCAAACAAGCCTTAAATCATCACTCTGCTGCCAGAAATACAGTAGATATTGATGGATAACTTGAAGGGTTTCTTCTCCTGACTTATTTTTCCATAGAGTTCAATAGGAACAATTGTCAGGAGAAACAACCCTTAAAGTGATCCCTCCATATCTACTGTATATCTGGCATCAGAGTGATGGTTTGAGGCTCGTTTGATGACTTACAGCCATTTTACCAATCATGTATTCCATACTGTTCCAGCATAATTTACAGCTAAACTTAGTCCCACCCCCAAATTTCCATAGAGATCCATTGAAATGCAGAGACGTTATTGTATCGCTTGTAAAAATACCAGAAAATAAGATATCTAGAATCTTTTGATGTTGTTGGGTCACAGACATCAGGAAGTCATGGCATGCAAAGAATATGCAACCAAATCATCATACACAGTCAACTTAGTGTATGTAAACTTCTGACACACTGGAATTGTGATATAGTGAATTAAAAGTGAAATAATCTGTCTGTAAACAAAAGTAGTTGTCCTAACTGACTTGCCAACACTATAGTTTGCTAACACAAAATCTGTGGAGTGGTTAAAAATAGGTTTTAATGACTTCAACCTAAGTGTATGTAAACATCCGACTTCAACTGTATATAAAGTATTCTAATGTAATAAATAGTACACTTTAAGTGTACTTCAGGATACAATTTTTTCACATGGGGCCATGCATGAAGAATTCAGAATGAAGTCACTGGAAAAAACGCCGTATTCTTTCATGCATTTTAATGGCAAATAATGAGTGAGAGCGCATTCAGCGATGTGTTCAAATCGTGCGCAGGGGCTTGATGATGACCTACAGTAATCCGAGCCGCTGTCTGGAGATCACCGTATAGCCCCTTTCCCAAAATGGCTCTTCAAACTGACAAGTGGCAATACAGCAGCATGCAGGGAAAGCTATATTTCACTATGGAGAAGAGCTGGCCAAATACCTCGGCTAAGCAGAAAGCGGACTGCAAATTTTACCTTACAGGTTTGCCACTCATGAACTGTGGGAGCCTGCCAACGAATCCAAATGGAGATACGTAACATTTCTACAAGAAAATGGTGAACAATCTTCCACGGAAAGTCACAAAAAGGATAAAAAGTATGTTATCTTCTTCATAGCCTGTGCAATTACATACTCAAAGATTTAAGGAATTGTAAAGGAGCCATTTGTTAGAAACCTTTTCAATCCGTGTTGTGAGCTACAATGGTAGGTGGTTAAAGACCACTTGCTGCTTAGGCATCACTGCGCTTAAACTCTATTTTTTTTTCAATTTTTGCCCTTGTGGCAAGATTAAGCTCTTTTCCCATTCCTTTACAATATGAAGTTGGCCTAACAGTGGGTTCTCAGCCTTTGTAGATGCAGTTTTACCTTCAGAAGCTTCCCTATTGCTTGTGCACTCGCGTAACCATGACATCAAGGTCTTTCCAACAGAGAGCCGGTTCCAGTTCAGCATGATACATACATATGCATGAAAGGTGAGCAAATGCGTCGGACGTCACGCTGGGAAAGGTCAATTTTGCGGCAGTCATTTTCTGCATCAGGATCTGAAGAATGAGTGCATTAGGAACAGCGTGCCTCTGCAGTAGAGGGCAATGAGAAGAGACAGGCCCCAGAGGGGAGGGGGTTATCACTGTGTGTGTACCATGTACAGCAAGTGCACATATGCATGAGCAATGTCTCCACAATATGTGGTCATATGGGAGCTTTTTCTGACACAAAACTCTTACTGACAAGTCTTTCCGAGAAGCAGGAGGGTAGGCAGACTTAGAATGTTTCTTCCCCAAATAGTGATGCGTTTTGGTGATGCACTGTACAACACAATGTAGTCATTTTCTCTGTGAGCATGAGAAAGTGGAGGAAGACTGCTGCTTTCATGCACAGTCCCGCACCAAAGTTAAGCTTTTGCGACCGCAATAACTCATCTCCTCCCCAAAGTTAGCTTCCGGGTAAAGGTCAAGGTTCACTGTAATTCAGGGCCGCAATCAAGATGCCCCCTTCTCTAGTCAGCAGACACCATATTGATTTGATTAGTTGCTAATTAAAAGTAGGCAGCCTGGCCGGGCACAGGGGAGATGACTCAATTAGCAGGATGTCAGTGAATCTAATTTCCCTGGCTCTATCGCACATCTCCTCTCTAATGAATAAGGTCGAGGAAGAGGGATTCTTCCAAGGGGATCTGTCAGCTTTGAGGAGACAAACACGCCGCTCACAACAATCAGAGCCTTAATCTCCATTTAACGAAACCTCTTTATTTACCTAACGAGCTGCCACAGCTGATTAACGCACTGCTACCTGCCGAGTCCGCCTGCCCTCGACTCCATTGCAGCCCCCCGGAAGGCTGAAGGGAGGCGAAATGCACCTGGAAGAGATTGCTGTAGTACCTGGAAGACCTAGAGAGTCACTGAAGAGTTTGTCACTCAAATGAAATAATGCACTGTGTTGGCAACTGGTTGGCAGATATAAAGACTTGTGTGAGCGAGTATATACATATGTATCTATGTGTATATGCACTTCTGTATATATGCCTCTGAGCCTAACGTGATATACCCAAGTAGGACATGTTCCTGGATCAACATCCCTATTAACCAAACATTGCCCGCTGATGTGATCACTGCTCTGCACCACTCCCACCGCTGAGTTTCAAAATTCCCTCCAAAATGTCCTGGTGTCCAGAGAGGTAAGCTGGTTTGCGCACCATAGCTCTGCATTTCTGTTTGCAAAATTGCACAAAATCATAGATTTTGTGATATTTTAGTGGCACCTTATTTCCATCATTCATATATATGTGAGCACTATTCGTGGCTTGTATTTGTAGCTGAGGTAGTGCAGTGACTAACTGAGTTAAGATTGGTTTTGATTGGTTAATAGGAATGTTGCTCCAGGCACAACAATAGTGATGTGGATTCAGTAGCATATCCTACGTGCCTAAATCACATTGTGCCATCATGTATGCATTAGAATGTGTGTGTCTGTGCTTACACCTGAGTAGATAGGTGTGTGTGCACTTGTGTATGGATCTGAGTGTGTGCATGCATCATATATGCATGGCGTGCATTAAAATGTGTGTGTGTGTGTGTGTTTATATGTGTCTGTGTATGCACACGCACACGCACGTGTGTGTGTGTGTGAATGTGCACATAAAAACAGCACAGAAATGGGGTGCACTATGGGAAATGCTCAGTTTGGAGAGGAGAAGCGGGGACTTGGTTCGTGCATTTGTTTGCTTCGTTATCAGTTGGCAGCAGGAGGCTGGCGTTCTCGATCCCTGCAGCCCTTGGCATCGCTACATCTTCATAGTGAGCTCCCACATGAGCCGGGATATTAATTCTCCCAGGTGCCTGTGTGTTTATCATGGAACCAAGAAAGTATTCCTTACAAAAATGGATTCCGATATGAGGTTTAAATTGGCTGTTGTGTGCGTATCCGCACGCGTGGGCAGCCACCTCTTCCCTGCTTCCTTCGGCTGTGTCCTCTGTACCACTGTGCAGCTGTACCCTGCAGCCTGAGGGGAGGTCGAGAGCGAGAAAGAGATTGAGAGAAAGAGACTGGGGAAGACGCAAGCATTCTGGCACACATGTGACACTGTTTTATGCTGACTTGTACAGCACATTTTATTTCCCAGTTAACCTTTCAAATTCAGATTGAAGGGATTATAAAGATGCTGAAAAGTAACTAAAATAACTATAAATTATCACAGAGGGATATATCCACTACATATCCACCAAATATCTATTCAAAGTAATGTCAATAACTCTAATAAACACATCTCAAGTCAGACATAAAATTTGTATTGAAAAAAACCTCAGGATTGTGTGGGCGTGGTTGGTCGTCATCTCGTCTGGACATTTTTGGCAGAATGGCAGTAGCCTGCCGCTGAAGACGAGCTAACGTTAGCTTGCTAAGGGTCAGAACTATGCTAAACGTTAAAACCATAAAAAGCAATCTTCTTTTTTAGTCCCAAGCAGCTAAAAAATTAAAAAAGCGTTTAAAAATGAAGCTGTGTGCTACTGCTGGCTAACGTTATATGACAACGTTTGGAGACAACGCTACACTACGGTTACTCGTCTGGAGGAAATTATGGGATGTTGAGTTTTTAAACAGTGCCAGCGCTGGTATATTCACAAAAAAATACTAAAACGTAAAATATACTCAAAGCTGGTCCAGAAAAACGGCATATTTTATATAACGTTGTATAACGACATATAACGTTAGCTTTCCAAAAACGCCACCCATTCCTTACAAATTTCAGCATCTTGAGGAAACCTAAAAAAATTATACGTAGCATTACCCTCGACCTCATCCTCTGTTTGTGCATCCAGGGAGGACACATATACGGGGTATATGCGGCATGCTTGCAATGCAAATGGAGGCAATAACGACAACCAAGTTAAAACTCAGCTTATTATTAATTAACTTAATTAACTTAGCTCTAGAGCTAAAGTAGCCTTGCTAGTTAGACAGCTAGGTAGCGCCACCACAAAGGGATAAAGAAGGTGGGAGAAATTAAATAGTGAGTTGAAAAAGAAGAGAGACTGGGAGAGGGATTAAGAACTGAAAAATATCAAAATAACTACAGCTAAGAATTACAAAACTATCGATAACGCAGACAAAACGATTGTTTTGCTCAGACTCAAATAGGCTGTTTAGTGGGACAGAATAGTTCTATTCAGGAGGTAGAGCGGGTCGTCCGCTGATCGCAGGGTTGGCGGTTCGATTCCCGGCTCCTCCTGTCCACATGTCGAAGTGTCCTTGGGCAAGACACTGAACCCCAAATTGCTCCCAATGAGCAGGCTAGCGCCTTGCATGGTGGCTGCCGCCATTGGTGTGTGAATGGGTGAGTGAGAGGCCATTGTAAAGCGCTTTGGATAAAGGCGCTATATAAGTGCAGTCCATTTACCATTTACCATTTATTTGCCTTCCTAGACGCAAGGTACGCTCAGCGCGTAGGGCCCCCAAAATCCACTAGGGGGCCCCCAAAGTTATGAAAGAATGGGGGGAAATTGAACAGAACTTCTTGAATTCAGTGGCTCAAACATATGGTACGGTTGCAACTTGCACCACGCACTTTCTATTTTAGGCATTTCCGAGTCTGCCCATAACTTGCCTAGAAGCTCTTGGGCTTTGCTTGAATATTAACTAGCTTTCACGCCCACCCAGTCCTGAGAACTGCATAGTCGGCAGAAAGTGACACTATTCAATATTAATTTTTTTCAGCTGTAATCTTTATAATTTTAAAGGCTGCAATCTTGGTGGATGATTATTTTAATAACGAGGAGTAATGTCAAATAAAGAAAACAATTTTTCAGTGAAGTGCCAATCCCTTTTTTGATTACAGTTTTTCACGCTGTCAACCGTTATAAAACAGTAGCTACCGAATATTAACATATAAGGATGATATGGGCAGAGAAATCGAGGCAACGTACAATTACAAGTTGCTGTTGATTTTTTTGTGTCGGTTGTTGGGTAACACACGAGCGCCGCGAGATCAGTGTACTCCGCCTATGTACACAACTTCTCGAGTGACTTTCAACAAGGTAGACATCAGTCAGTCAGTCAGTTAGCGACTCTCGCTCATCTAGGCCGGCCTGGCGCCCAGCAATAATACAAATACAATTCCTATTAGCTTTACAGTAGCATGGGTTAACTAAGGAGGCATATTTCAGTTGAGTTATTTATTACTATTGTTTTTATTTGTTTAATAATTTTTTTATTAATTATTATTATTATTATTATTATTATTATTATTATTTTATTTTGGCTACATTTCCCAGTAGTTTGATTTAATTTATTTGGTGTGTGGGAGGTGGAGGGCCCCTCCAAAAATGTTCAGCTTTGGGCCCCAGTATTGCTCAGGCCGGCCCAGCCTCCAACTATGGGAGGAGACATGCAATGACATTAAAACATTTATTGGCCATTACGTCAGGTCCTTCATGGCGTTATGAAGGACCTGTGCCCAATAAGACTGAGCCCAGTAATAATTTGAACTCCACCCATTTAATCCCCACATCGAAATAGACGGAAATGGATAGATGGATAGAGATCGAGATTGAAATGAAATTGAAATCTCATACCTTTGCTGATGCTTAATACATAACATAAAAACCCCATATAATGTAGTCTGAAGCAAATTATGAATTTACCTTTACAGTTTCTTTAAGGTATACATGGAACAGACTTACAAGAAGGAACAGACTTAAGAAGAAGAAACAGACAGAATCACAGAATTTTAATTAATATCAAGCTTAGGATGCGAGTGGTTGGCAATTCTATAACCTCATTCACCTGAAACAAGCTCATATGGCAGAGTGTTGAGAAATGTACCGTTACCCCCGGTAACCTGTGGGGGTGATGAGGCCTAAACCCCAGCTAATGACGATAGTGATTCCAGTCATAACTCTTTTATCCACTCATACACTATGCGCATGCTTGTGTACTTGCAATTTATGAATTTCATTGAGTTTAATTGGTTTATGTAAGCTGTATTGACCTGTTTACCTATTACTACTGCATCTTCTTAAGCAGTTCCTAATAATACATTAAGCTTGCTACAATGGACTAATGAACCTAATAAACAACATCATGAGGTACACATGAAATTCCACCCAAAAGGTTTACAGCCATTTATAAAGTGTTAATATTATTTCTCTTACTTCAGCAGAGACAGTTATTTTTATGGGTGCGGTAGATGCAGAGGTGCTTACGTTACGGTATGAATGAGAAGGTAAATTAGAATATATGGGCTCCAATTGCTAAGGGGGTTTTTAAACACATGAATGGGAAGCAATGGTAGCTGAGCAAGAATGAAAAAGCATTTGACCTCTGTGATTGGCAAAGCCATCTGGTATTTGTAATGCACCAGTGCACATGTGATACAAATTGTGGTGATTCACCAGGACAATGTACACTTCACCGGCCACAGCTTGGAGGCATGGATAAATCACAGGTTAGGCAGCATGAAATGGTACCAGTAGGGTTGCAAGCATATAGCTTCCTCATGTAACGAGTGCAACAAGAGAAGCTTACTAGCCCAAGGTGAGATTTGAACCCCGCTCATCTCGCTCGTCCAAAGATTCCAAAGACAAACGCATTACCAGTCAGCTAAGTGCAATGTCGTTGTTCTGAACTTGAGGGATACGTCGCCAGAGAGCGTTGTCACGGTAACCTGTGACAAGGCCTTCGCTTTACTTCACGTCACTGTGCTTACTAGCGAACTAGCCGAGCTACACCCGTTTGCTACACTCCCTTAGTGTGGAAAGCGAGGAAAAGGGTGGCTTTTCCTGTTGCGCGAATGGGGTTAAATGCACACTCCCTGTGTACAAGATGAGTTGTTCTCCTTGCGCAGTAGCTATTTATGGAACCGCTGCATAGAGATCCAGTTCAAGCTCTAACGAAATTCCAACCTTCACATTTATCTGTGAGTTACTCTGTGAGTTACTCTGTGAGTCCAGCCCTCAGTGGTTCTGCGTTTTGGCAGCACTTTGCATCGTCGCCCCGAACGGACACTCAGACACAGTGTCCACAGATGGTGTGAAATGGGGAAAATGACCCTGGGGGTTTGTTAGCGGTTCGTGTCGAGCTCCACATCACTGTGAGCACATTGTCATGGTGGCCTATCTTATCCAGGCAGCCGGCGAGTGTGTAGGTGATTTGACGAGTTTGACAGCTGAGAAGATAAAAGAAAGCAGTTCAAAGGTGTCAAGGAGAAGATGACAATTTGTGTTTGTCTCCCACAGCGGGTCACCGTCCTGCCCTCCAATCACAGCGTTTGAGAGGCGCGCATTAAACGCCGCAGCGCAAACGATGGCCCTCTCGTGCGGAATGTGCAGCCGCGCGACCTCGCGGGGTAATTGCAATCAATGCAAGAGTGCCTCATCCATTCCTGTCCTGTTGTGAACCGCGCTCTCTGCGTCTGCCGGTCTCCCTCGAGCTCCGCCCCAATCTCAACCCTCACGGCGCCTGTGGGACCCTATAAATATTTAATCTGGCAGGCTAATGAAGTCAATCAGCATGGAAATGGGACAGGAATCATTGTCATGCGTGTCCTCTGCCCGGTAATGACAACAAAAGCCACAAGATAAAAAACCTCAGCATGCTGCTGCCAGTTGGGCTCATTTCAGAGGTGACTGTTACAGCTTCTGATGCTTCAACCGACAGCTGTGTGTTTGTCCCCGTGTCTTTCTATGCGCCACATGTCCGGGCACGCACCGTTTAAAAGACGCATCGGTTCATGCACTTCTGAGAAATATAATGTTTTACGGAAAGGTTGTGCTACCCTCCTAACCATTTGACTTCTATCATTATACGGCTGAAGCTAATGGGGCTGAGTTTGTACTTGCATGGGAGACCTCCTGGGAAAATCAGGAAGCTGCCGCATATGGTATTGGTCAGAAGAGACAGCTTCAGGGCAGTGATGTTGGCACAGTAAGATATAGGATACAAGAAAATTGCTTACTGTTAAATTACTTATTCTTATTTTTTTCAACTGAGCTAGATTGTATTGAATTGCCACCGAATGTTGTGTTAGCCCATGCATATTAGTCAGCCATGCTAGCTAATAGCTGCTTGTTCTGATGATATAAGGGGATTTCAAATCTATTAATTGATTCCTGGTTTAAAAAGGGGGAAATTAAATATTGAATTGCCGTCATGGCCATGTAGACCAGTTATTTCACGTTCCCATCATACCAACTTAAAAGGCTATGAATTTGCGTTTGATAATATCAGATCTCTTTCATTTGTATGTATGTAGTGCTCATTGCCAGGCACTGGATATGTAAATAACAGGGAATCAATATCTGAAGTCACATACAGTTAGCCTAATAGAAATGTAACAACTCTTTCATTTCAATTGTATATCTTGTTTAATTTATACTTATGAAGAATATATTGATGTTTGTGAAGGTTGGATCTTTACTTTTTTGCTGTTAGATATATTTCGATTTTCCTCAATTTTTTATGCTGGATGATATCATTAGAGTCGTCAGGTTACCATAGTGACAAAGAAAAAAAACCAGGGTAAATGCAGTGACAAGCTATTGGCATTTTGAAAAAGAATGTTTTTCTTTTCTCGATCTCGTTTTGCATTACATGGATGATTTTAATGTAATATAGATATGCTTACCTGTTCATGTGTATGGGTCATTTTGGGGCTTGCTTCAATAAGGGTTTAAGTGAAATAAAAAATAAACTAAAGCACTAATTAGCCTCATTATGAGGCACACTTGGGATGACTTGACTGTGCCACGGTTGAAACCTGCCCATTTAGAAGAAATCTTATTTTTCAGAAACTGAGGTCCAGACTCACTGCAGTCATTAAAGATCCCACAACACTTATGCTAAGAATAGAGGGCTCCCCTGTGTCCTGGCCAAATTCCCAATCAGGCTCTTTACAGCTGGCCACATAATAATTGCAGTAATTCTTTAATTGAGTAAATACGTGCATTCCTGTTTCTCCACCCCAGCAGATGTATAGTGATTTGGAGTTTCTTTGGAGTCTTTGTTCATTCATTACATTACATTACATTACATTCATTTAGCAGACGCTTTTATCCAAAGCGACGTACAGTAAGTGCATACAGAAAGGTCATCGAAGTAACTACAGAACAGATAAGAAAGCACATTCTTCCCATACAGTAGCAGCTATCCCTAGTAATGAACACAATGCAGTTCAAAGTGAACTGGTAAAGTAATTTTAGCCTATGTTCAGACTGCGTCTAAAAGTGGCCCATTTCCAATTCTTACCCACATATTTGACACAGTGTGGATGTTTTAGAAGAGTGTGAACAGCAAAAAAAAACTATGTGGAGTCGGTTCTTTTCAATTCTGATGTGTGCCTCATACATCTGTATGTGGATATAAGTCAGATATCTAGCCATGCAACTTGCATGTGGCTCGTGTGGATGCTCAAATGGGAATTGTTCATTCCATACATGGGTTTAATATGCCAGTGTATTCCAGTTGGCTGGGGTTCGTCATCCATCAAAAACAGGATTGGGACAGAATGCCATTCTCCATGCAACTGGAGGAGAGAGAAAGAGAGAGGCTTAGTTTCTCTACTCAATGTAGAGTGGGGTGTTGGGGTCACTTATGATGTTGGCTGTATTCTGCAGAGGGGAGAATCAGTGCAGCTGGATCAACTGTTTACACTAATTAATCTTGTTGCTGAAAGAATTTGTTTGAATTTGCTCATGTTAAAATGATCATTAAACCAATTACTAGTTTGTTCAGGTCACGTTCAGGTCATTGGCTGTCTTTGCATTTTACTTTATGTGAAGAAACGTAATGCAAACATACATTATTATCATTACATTGTGTCAAATGGAAGAGAGAACATGACAAAGATGACAAAGAGTGAGAAATAAAGCAGAACTCAAAAGCAGGATTATTAGCATTTAAATAGTGGTTAATGTCAGAATGACTATTGTGTCATTTACTGTAATTACCAAATTCAAATTACTTTCCTGTTTTGTGCGATTACAAGTAAACGGGCCTCATTCATGAAACGTTCCTAAATATATGCGTACATTTATGGACAAAGCAAGTTCACATGAAAAATTTACACCAGATTAATCAAACCGTGTGGAAAGGCAGATTTGGTTATTTTCATGTGAGTATGTTCATAAATTCCAATTCATCATAATTGATAGGCGCATGCACCTTATTTAGCATAAATCCACGCCCATGAATTGCCATATATGGGAGTTGCAAATTCCATTTACAGGTGCACACAAATTCAAAATGGCCCAGAAAATTCAAAAGATAAAATGATTCCAGATGTTCAGTAATGTTAAATATTTTTGTATTGTCAGTACTGGTGTCATAGGAACTGGTAAAGTAAAAAGGCCTGGCATGAGATAACATGTGATGATAAATTTGTATCAATTTAGAAAAATAGTACTGGGAGCATTCATTATGTTATACACGTAGGTCTAATTACACGTTCATAGCCTACAATTGATTAATAGGCATAATCTAAAGTGTTTGCTGTTTACAATCGTAATTTATGATGTTTGCATTGTGCATTGCAAAGGCTACATTTGTTCTCGTGAATTTAATAGAAAATTTAAATAAATTTATATTCTAATTGACATTCAGAAGCTATATTTAGCAGGATTTTAAATTTACAAATGCGGTATGGGTGGTCCTGAGCAAAATGTGTCCTGTGTAAAATGTGTTCATGCGTACGAACAAATCTCAGATATGAAAACTTTAATGAATGCCAAAATATGAATGCTAATACGAACAATTTTTTATGCTAATTTACGTGAAAATTTGTTCTGCTCACATTTCATGAATTAGGCCCAATCTGTTTAACAGTTTCAGTTTGTGTGTGTGTGTGTGTGCACCAATATAACACTATTTATATATTTTTTAAATGTGTTAATTAAAAAAGCAGCAACACTGGTTTAAATTCTATATGTGCAATTCTAAGTAAGCACATGATTGAATCAGGATAATAACATCACAAATCTCTCAGGTCTAAGTCCCTTCCCTTCTCTCCCCAGATTCTTATATAAAAACATGCACTTATTTTTTTATTTCACTGATCATAACCTAGATTCTGTGCATACTACCGGTTGCCAGTTCTGTGTTACGGGTATGCGCTACTGCCTAGAGGGCAGCCTTTAATTTGCTTAAATCTGTAAATCAGTCATTTAATTTTAGTACAGTAATCTTTGTACAGATTAATGAATGAATCTCATGTTTGGTCACATGATGGCACAATGTCCAGTTATAAATATGAAAGGCATGAAATGTAATTTTTTAAAGCATATATTAAGTTTAATAATAAAGATAAAAGAAAAACATTTACAATTGCATGCTTATCATTGGATGTGCAAAGCTGCATTGTCACCTCACGGGAACATGCTTTGCCAGACAGCACCTAAAAGCGCGTTCTATTTTTTGGGCTTTCTCTGTCCTCGTTTTCAGCAAAAATAGCAAGTCATAAATGTAAGAGTTGAGTGTTTACACGAACTGAAAATACAGTTCAATAAAGAAACTGTCACACCCAGTTTCACACCTAAGTGATAAATCAGAAGGAAAAAGGCTACGAAATGTAATGCCAAATGTGAAAGGACCCATAAATCAAGCAAACTAACTCCAAATAACCACGCATACTGGCAGCCATCCAGAAACATTGATCAAATCTGCATAGGTAAAGTGAGATTCTTATCACATGACCCAAAAGGATTTGAACAACTAACTCACTACTTGAATCATCAAGTGCACAATAATGGTACTCACACTATCTATGACCGCACACACGACACTTGAGTCCATCTGTGTATTTACGCATTCAGCATAAACTAAGTTAATTGCACTGGACTAGCCTGCAAACTACTCACAAACTCACAACCATCTCCTGTGCAGTTTAGAGGAGACCACAGCTTGTTTAATTAAACAACCTCAGGAAAACGAATTAACTTAATCAGATGAAACTTACAGGCCCTTTTTGTGGACGGTTACTGTGGTCCTCTCACTCCAATCTGTTCAGCTGAGCATAACACAGACATACTGTCCAACAATAAATATTTCAGTGTCTGCCTTCTGCTTGGAGCAGGGGGAAAGGAATACCATATTTTAGCTATGAACGCCGTAAACAACTGTCTCACTGCAAATTTGATATGTATTTTGAATGCCTTAGGATAACAGCACACCAGTATATCTTAGTAGCAGAGACACCCAATCATATCATACAGTAGCCTATAATAATGGAAGTATTCCGTGGGCATTGTCAGGCTGAGCTCATGTTTGTGGCAGTCAAAGCTAGACGGATTATTGGGTCTAGTTTCTTTCCTTTTATTGCTAGGAGTGTGAGTGGCAGGTCCACACAGAAGAAACGTATGCTCTAATTGTACTCTAATAGTTTTAGTTTTAGATGTAGGGCTGCCAATGGCTGTCTTACTGTCCCCCTGCAGACATCAGTTCTGAGAACAGCTTCATTGTAGAAGAACTAGCTCTTTGAAGGCATTCTGTGGAAGATTTTTGCTTTGAAAATATTGTGAAATAACCATGCTCGCACATTTGCCGAATCTGGGCTCCTCTGCCTGTATTTTTTCTTAGATAATTTGGGCCGTTTCTGGGTGTGACACTCTTTTTTGTGTAGGGAAGGGTGGGTGTGGCTACAGAGCCTGGGGGGTGGGATCAGGTTTCAGTCAAGCGTTTGTAGCTAGCTAGCTACTGCAATGGTGGTGGTGAAGAAGCATAAGTACAGCAAAGCAAAAAACAACAAGCCAACAGGCTCGTTCAAAACCCAGAGTCAATCTAGGAATTGCTTTTCCTCGATGGAGACAGCTGAAGTTCACCAAGGGGATGAAAAGCATCTGAGCGTGTTGGACCTGTAAGTAATGTTACCTAGCTATCCAGCTAGCTATGGTGAGTGGGCAGGGTTGAAGAAGGAGGATCAGACTTCTCTCATTGTAGATATAGGACCACAGTAAGGCTAATAATCCTGCATAGTATGCCTTTACGCACTGGCAGGTGGTTACAGTTTCTGAAGCCTCCCCAGGGCGTCCCTCCATGCATTAAGCCTGGACATCTATGTATTGCTGTTCCACACATGACAGACTCCAGCTTCCAGAGATCTTTCCTGGGAATAGATACAACTGCAGCTTTCAGTGATAAATCCAAGGAGAGCTCAGATCATAATTTTTCTCTGTTACTTGAAGATGCCTGAGTGGTACGTATAGTTTGTATCTTTTTGTTTCATACAGGCAGTAGAAAATACAAGTCTGGAACATATATTTTATTTATTTATTTATATTTACCACTATAGTATTTTTCCCTCCTGGATTTATACCAGTGAGTCTCATCATAAATCCTGGGGCTAACCCTTTCTCTGATGCCTACTCATTTTTTATAAAAACATGCTGTAATGGCCTAAATTCAAAACCTGTTCAAACCCCATGATTGAAGACAGCCTGCCTCACTGTTTATTATTTGTCAGAAGATGAGCTTTGTGGCTTGACCAGTCATGGCAGACCATGGTGTGGCAGCCCTAGGCAGTGAAGTAATTGAGTGATGTAATGGAGAGAGGACAGAGCTTCAAGCCCTCACGGGTCAGCTTACTCGATGCAACGTCAAAGTGAGCGGCCATAAACACGGGTGACCCCCTTCATACATCATCACAAGGCGCCAGCAGGTAGTTGATGCCGCCCAACATTTGGGCGTTCGTCTTCTTCAGTGTCAATACCCATGAAGATAAGTCACCGTTTCTATTGATCTTCTGCCAGGGCAGCAGGCTCTTGCAGAGGGAGCACAGGGGAAATTACACCTTCAGTGCAGTGCTGGCAGTCCAGGGGTCATCGTCAATATTGCATCTGCAGTGCTACTGGTCACCAGCAGTGCACTGGCATGACACAGGAAATAAAGGCTGTGTCTCTCCGGACAATTAAGACATTTTCCATCAAACCGACGTGCTCAAGTCATCCCTTTTATGTTTCCCAAATGAAGCCTGTGCATGTGCAGAATTCTTATTTGTGAGTAATTTAATTTGCTGTATCTATGATATGTACCATGGCACATGCATATGTTAGAATAAATGAGGCAAGTTTTCTAATTTACCCTGAGGCTCAATCTAAGAGTGATTACAGAAGTATCCACGTACACAGCTTGATCTCCATATTGTTGTGTTTGATGTTTGCTCAGTACAGAGGCAATGGAATAAAATAGCTAAATAAATGCTGTGTTAAATGAAAGACTGAAAGCAAACGCACAGTAAGAGAGCGGGGATAATGGACAGAGAGAAAGCTTTGGCTAAGTCTCTGGGGCTGAAATTCTGAACATTTCAAGGACACCTCACTGACTGCAGAACCCCCCCCTCCCCACACACACACACACACACCTACACACACCACCACCATAGGGCAACAGTGCCTTGCTTTTCACTGTCTTATCACAAAGGCCCACATGCAACAATATTGCTGACGTGGTGGATGATTAATAACGTCCCCAGCATTAATCAGTTGGAATAAAGACTTCAGTTGAACAACTGGCAGATGCCCAGCCTTGGGACAGTGAGCATGCAGCAGCTGTTTAACCTCACAAGCCCCCAACACAGCCATCTCATCAATGACCAACATACAACATTAGCCTGTGCAGCAGACTAGAGCAGCCTTCTTCAACATGTTGATTTGTCCCTTCTGAAACCTGGTGTTCCAGTGCTTTCCGAGGAGACGACTAGAAGCAGTTTAGAGAGTGAACTCAGCCAGCTGTAGGAGAGAAGGCAAAACGAGAGATAATGGACAGTGTGAGAGAATGCAAGAGGGGAGTGGAGAGAGAGAGAGAAACAGAGAGAGAGAGAGAGAGAGAGAGAGAGAGAGAGAGAGAGAGAGAGAGCTCCCAGCAGAACTCTAAAACAACAGCGTGTCTTCCTGAGGAATGATACAATAAGGCTGGTCAGCCATGCACACAGTCGAATCCCTCCTGAACACTTGTCAGAGACTAACTTCCACTTGGCTCGGAGACGGGGAGGGAAAGAGATGGAGAAGGGGGAGAGAGGGAAGGTGAGGTCAAGTGGGAGAAGAAGCAATGGGAAATTGTAACAGGGCAGACGGTTTGTTGGCAATTACTTATTCATTTATAATTAACTATATTTCCAGTGTGTTATCGTGGGGGAAGAACAAACTACCCAAGACCGGATGCATCCTTTCCATACATGTTGGCATGAAAAACAAGAGCTCACTGCATTACAGTGTGTGTGTTGTGTTTCACTGCTTTGCATGCAATTCACAAGATGAGCTATATATTAATCATCAGAGACATACCCGTGATTAATATATAACTGCCCTGGGCTGAACTGGAAGCAAGCTGCGCCTGGCTTGTTTGGATTTATTTTGCACTATTGGTTCATGCAATGCAGTAGTCGCATTGTTGCCAAGGCTACAACTGTCCACAATATAGGATGCTAGTGCCAAGCATATTGAATTAATTTATAACAATAAAAACAGAACAATACTTGAATTGCTATGCAAACACAACAGTATATCACAATGAATCCTAAAGTATCTGTTCATTAGCTATAAAGTGTATATCGAATGTAACATTTGAGGACACTGATTATTAAAAAGTGTAGCTGTTTTGATAATGACTAATCACTTTCCTGCCTAGGTAGTTTCATGCTACCTAAATATCTGGTATGGATTTATTTTTGAATGCACTATATTGTACATATATATTTAAAAAAAACATTTTGAGCGAGAATATATACTTAACGCTATGCTATGTACATTATTTAGATGACTATGGACAGACAGATACATGCATGCTCAAAAGTATGCAAAAATATGCAAAGGTTTATAGTTTCCAAATTGAATTTCACATTCCCTAGCTATTCCAACCAAGTTTGTTGAAAATATAGTAATAGGTGGTTTGGGGTCAATACCATTACAATTCATTCAATTCAGGAATTAAAATAACTGTTGGGAAATTCTCATAGAACAGTAAATTTAATTGAATATAATTTCATGAACTTACAGAATTGAAATTGAATTCACCCCAGTCCTGAATATTAGCTACCTTTTTCTTTTCAGTTTACGGGATAATTCACTTTCTGGAATTTTATTTAACTTCAGTTTTAGTGTTGTAATATT
The DNA here is from genome assembly GCA_022702515.1 of Ilyophis sp. 1 JC-2022. Classification (NCBI taxonomy): domain Eukaryota; kingdom Metazoa; phylum Chordata; class Actinopteri; order Anguilliformes; family Synaphobranchidae; genus Ilyophis; species Ilyophis sp. 1 JC-2022. Next base: position 37,585,193 of record CM040405.1, on the reverse strand, counting down.
CTGATTGGCCCAGGCAGTTTTTGGGTGCCATGAAGTTTAAATAAAATATCTTTATCAAACACAAAACTCTGGGCCAATTGTAAACATACTGAAACTTAAACAAAAAACAAAAAGAACAGAAAGTGAACTATCCCTCATTTTCAAAGCAATTCTTGAGCACTCTTAAACAAACATGTGATCTTCTCCAGGATTTGTGTTCATAACAGCTAATCTCCCCTTTTCAGATTCACCCTCCATTAGAGTCTGGGCATAGCAAGAGAAAGCCTGGTCTCGTATCAGACACTGAAAGCATCTGTGGGAAAAGTTTTTCAGTGGAAAAGATCAAGATGTTTTATATACAGTAATTCTTGCATTCAGTACATTTACATCATTATATCAACACTGATGATTGTTAGTATGACAGTAATATTATTTGAAACAAGATTCTACATGATCTCTGGCGCTTTTCTTTGATTTGAAGCTTGTAGCTCTGCGTGTAGCATTGTAAAGGGTAGTAGAACCGCTGTAGCAGTGTCGCCTCATCCATGTCTCCCAGTTCATTCTTAATCAAGGCGAGTCGATGGAAATTTGTTTCTTAGGGTTGACATTTTGTAGGCTGCTGAATGTGTGTTTATGTGAGTCGGGCGGAAATGTCACAGTGGATTTATTACCATAGACCTTGTTTCCAGCGCTGCTGAACCCACGCAGAAGCAGATCGGCTGGGTCGAATAGAGCCTCAACAGTGTGCCAGCTCCGCTCTGAACATCAGTCCTTCTGACTGGCATCCCAATGGCGCCAGGCCTCCTGGTAATGAATGTGTATATGCTCGGGATTTGGCACGTCAGCACACTCCTGTTTGAGTGCAGCCCTCGCCAGAGTGACGCAGCGTCGCTGTACTGCCATCAAATTGCTATCACCAGCCGCTATGACTCTTAGTTTAGCAGCTTAAAACCTTTCTCTGGGGACTGCAACGTTGATGGGAGAACACTCAGACCTTTCGAAAGTTTTGCCTGTTATAAAGAAAACGTGTTTCTTTTAACACCATTTCCTCTCATTAAGTCTGTAGTAATGTCTTTTTAAATTGAAGCATGCCGCATTATACGACATGAATGCCATCTACAAATGAGGTGACAGTGCAGAGTACATGATGTCGCTTGGAGAAGAGCAGACGACACGTGGCGTAAGGTTCGCTGAGCAACACTTTTCTGTCACCTGCGATGCCATGTCCTCCAGTCAAATTCACATTCAGCAAAGTACGGCGGTTAAAGCGAAAAATAGCTCCAAAGAGCCCCGAGCAAAATCAGGGGAATTGATCTCTTAACAAACACCTCTACAGAGAAGTCTGTCGATAATCCCCCAGGCCTCATCCACATAGGCCAGTCACAACCATTAAAATCATTCCAGACAGCTGCTCCGTGCCTCCCGGCACGAGGCCGCCCTGCTCCACCACCCTCCTCTGCAGCCACTCACAGGGCTCTGAGCATGATGTCACCCCCTCCCGCCTGAGACCGCTGGAAAGTGGTGCTTAAACAGGGGAACGCTTGTCAGTTAGGCCGTGCGCCCCGCTCCAAGCGCCAGGCTCATCTCAGACTTTTAAAATGTGCAAGATGAATGAGGGACACGACACGTCGGTCGCTCTCACAATTACACCCGGCGATTTATTACACTTTATCTGTTTGGGTGTAATTAACCCTCGGCGTGGAAATGGATAGTTATCAGCCCTTTATTACCAGTACCTGCAAATGTTCCAATTCCTCTCTGTCAGCCCCGTGTGCTCTGATTCATAATTCAGGGGGCTACTGAATCAATCCTGAGCCCTTTCCACTGCTGCCGAGCCCAGAGACACAGTCCATCAGGCCCTGACGCTCAGAGAGGGGACACTGCCAAGCTGTCTGCTGGCAAAACAACCTTTATCTAAAGGCAATTAGGGTGGAGGGCAATGTCTGTGGCTGGACGAGCACTGGAAATGATGTTTTAAGTGTTTCAAGTACTGTACTAGAATGATCTGTAGGACGTTTGCTGATCACATAGAGGTTTATAATAATAATAATAATAATAATAATAATAATAATAATAATAATAGGAATAATAATAATAACAAAAAAGGTGCAGGCAACCTTTAAGGGAGCCAGGCACCAATTAGAAAAAATAAGTATCTAAAAAGACATTTCAATTAATTGCTTAATGGTTTTATTTCACAACTGAAAAAGGTAAACATGAGTGCTAGCAGTGGCCAAACCCTGAACCGCAAGATTGAATGGCAGATATTCGACAGCCTATACCACTGAACAGTGCACTTAAAAACAGCCACCACAGTGCTGACCAGTAGTATATCTCAAATCATTAATAGCAAATGCATTTTAAGACCCAACTTAGCAGAAGATAAGTGCCAAGAAAAAAACATTGTGGATGTTTGTTGGTTATTACACACAGTGCAAAATGGTGTTATGCCACCTTAGAAAACAGTTACAAGTAATAAGAACTGAAACAGTGTGCATGAGCTGCTGCTGGAATCGATCGCATTTTGGCCTTCGCCACTGATCGTTGGGTAGAGTAGCAGCTATCAGTGCTGAATAATATTGAGGAATTACATGGTCAAGCAGTAATTTGAAATAAAATGTATATTTTTAATGTATCAGCATGGACTTTGGAGACTGGTGAGCTTTCCATGTTATTAAGGTTCAAATTTTCAATCAAACAATCAGTCAATTAATTTATCAAAGTTGATTTATATTGAGCATTTTAGAAAGAATTTCATACAGTACACTTCACAATAAACCCTGACCTAACCCCCCACAAAGCAAGCCAAAGGTAAGTGCGGCTTGAAAAAACTCCCTGGGATGGCATATAGAACGAAACCTTGGGAGGAACCAGAGCCAAAATTGGGGGAGCCTCTTCTCCTCTGGTTTAAGGTGCGGGTTCAAAGTTACAGCTGTTATAGCTCCACCATGTGATAAAATCACTGTCATGACTGGAATGTTTGTGGACTTTCAGGGGACATTGCCATCAATACACCTACCTAGTTTTGGAGTATCTGAGAATCCATCTGCATTTTATAACTATCTCCAATTAGTTGGAGAAAATGACATAAATGTGACAAAATATGCATGTCTTCAGTTGTATTGCTTTGTGGTTGTAAATATATCAAGATTTTATTATCTGCTAAAGATGAAGTTCTAAATAGAAATACTGCAAGTTACATGCACATAGACCATGTGGTTTAGGAGGAGATGTTTCAGTGCCACATGTACAACTGTTACAATGGAAAAGGTTCATTGAATCATGGCAGGCATGTTTCTCAAATTATGTACCACTATTGGCAAAGGTTATCATTTTTAACCTAATTTGCATTATGTTCAAACAACAGAAATTGGTTGGCTACAGCCATACTTTTTATAAAATGTAAATATTTTATTAACGTAAAGGTGAAAATCAACAAAAATAAATAGGTGAAAGTTGCATGTTGGATAACAGAGGAGAAACCAGACAGTAAAGTATTTTCCGCAGAATACAATAGGTTTAAAATCCAATAAGGCTGATTTAATATATGTAATTTGTAAACATTTTCAGCAGGAGGTGATACTCTGTCCTACAAAATGATTCACACCCATCTCTTGCTAACTATGAGCTAGCACAGATGGCTTCATACACAATGCAGGTAATGAGCTCTATTGTATGCTCAAAACAAATTTGGTAAAATTATGTTCCTTTATACTAATACAATTTCTCATAGAACAGTTTGTTTAACAAGTTAAAAAAAAACATCTGTCACAATTATTCAAAACCATAATAGTTCTTTAAAAAAAAAAATCTGCATAACATACTACTTTTTTAAGTTCATCCCAATCTCAGGCTACTGTATTGTGGCACCTTATAGCTTCTTGTTTCACTGGGGTATAAAAATACAAAACATTTTATAACATGTGTAAAATCCATGGGAAAGGCAAAGAACTCTCAGAGGAAACCAGACAAAGGGTTGTTGACCTTCAAGTCAGGAGATGGTTACAAACAATTAAAAAAAGAACGTCATACCTACGGTGAAATGTGTTGGTGAGAATTTGATCCTATGGGGTTGCTTTACAACTACAGCTCCCGAGGATCATGTTAACATCAATGGAATCATGAACTCCCGGAAGTACGAAGATATTTAAACCAAAAACTTGTTTCTTTCTGCTGGGAAGTGCAAATAGATATTTTCATAAGACAATGATCCCAATATTATCAACCAATAAATGTTTAGCTGTTACTCTTTTTGCAATGGCTTTTTTTGCAATCTCAGTATCCAGACTTGAAATATTGGCAGAGCAGTCCACAAGCACAGACTGAAGGACCCTGAAAGATTTTGTGTGTAGGTAAAAGAAAACCTCCCAATCTCATGAAACACTGTTAAAGATGACCCAGGAGTGTAATATTTCTGAAGTAAGCATCCACAAAGTACTGAAAACAGGGGTGTGAATATTTGTTCCTTCTGAATGTCTGACACTTATTTGGGAAATGTATAATTTGAGAAAAGTATAATGTTGATTGATTCCACTGAATCATTATTAGAGCAGAACATTTTCCAATCCTTGATATTCAATAATTTATTTGTATATTAATTATTAATTAATATAAATATATTATATTAATAAATGTATTTTATTAATGTAAATTATTTACATTAATAAATGTAAATAATTAAAATGTCTTATTTATTTTATAGTTATTTTGTTGATCTTTATCAAAGGTGTGAACAAGTTTGGAGGACATTTTATATATCACTTTTCCCCTCTACAGCCTATAGTGTGAAAAAAATGCATTTGACATCACATATAAAAACATATTGATGATCAATACATGTAAAGTTTTAAAAAGCCTTGGAGTAAGACAGAGATAGACAGTAGTTATTTGCGTTCCACCACTAAAATTAGGTTGCACCTGCAATCGCAGAAAGCGGATACTGCCCATGCATTCTTTATTTCTGCACTGAAGACTCAAAACTGCAGTGAATGCTGATTGCGCTCATTCATTATCTCAAACATATGTTATGGAAATAATATCACACAAGAGCACTTCAGCGATTGGTAGATCCATCTGTTGCAGTTTTTTACTTGATGCGCTGCCATTCCACATTGGGTATGAATGCGCCCATTTAAAACCAACAGAAGAGTGTTTTTTCCCCCTTAAATGAATTTTCCATTTGCTGCCGCCTGCCTTCCGCAAATGTGAGTGGCTGTTTCGAGCACCAGACTGCACTGTAAGGGGAAAGGCTGCTGCCTGTACATGACCGTGAGAATGTTGTAGATCTACAAAAGGGTATCCAGTAAAATGAAATCAGCAACTCGTATCAGGGCTTCTTTAATGTCTACACTCTACACTGAAGAGAGGCTTGTTTTTCCAGTGGAGCACTAAGCTCAGAGACGCCATACGAACAACAGAAAGGGTCGTTGACGTAACTGTATCACAATTGACTGCTTGTTACGATGACAGTTTGTCACAGGATTTTTTTACAAGGTCCTTTGAACTCAAGGCTTCACGGACTGGCAAACTGCGCGTTTGTAGAAACAGTGATTCAAACAATTTATCGTCGAAATTACGCGGAGCTATTTCCCTCACATCTCTGCGATAGGCTCTCTCTCATTTCTCTTATCCGTCTTTCTCTCTCCATCTGTACTCAACTTGTAATTGATTGAAAAGGGTAAGGAGGGGGAGGGGCACCAACAATATAGAATCTACACGCTGATAATTGCTTTAATGGTTGACAATAAAACATATCTGAATACCATTAAAAATCTATTGCATTTACATTGATAAAAAATGGTAGTAATTAATTGTATTTGTTCTCAATTACAACAAAAACACATCCATATTGACAAAATGAATGGAGAAAACAACGCGCTTGGTTCAGTTTTAGCTTGCAAATGCAACTCCTGAGGACGAGGCTAGCAGCTCAATGCCTCCAATACACTCAGGTTTCACGGAAGCCTCATTATTTGCATTCTGAGCACATGCTGAAATGCATTATATTGCTTTGAGTGCACTGCATGTGAGTGCTGTAAAAGTCTAATGAACATATGTCTAGAATACATGTACATTTGAATAAGCTTTTTTTGCCATGGTTTTGAAGAGGCAGGCCCTGCCCCACTGTAAACAAATGGGAGACATTACATAAGGGGCTTAAACTAAAAGAGAAAGTCTTATGTTCAGTGCTAAACAAAAAAAATTCTAAAAAAATAAAATCTCGTAACCATAAAAGAATATGAATATAATGTAAACTTTTCCACAAATTAAAACAGCAAACTATGTCACCCGCCCAGCTACCTCTCCAAAACAGCACTGAACAACACAGCACTGTTCACAAGTGGCTAGTAAGATCCACATGCAGAGTGAAACAAATTCTCCAACTGCAGTGAAAAACATAAAATAATAACAGTTCTGACCTCTGGTTAAGTGGAAGCCTGCCTCGTCCACAAAGAGGAATTTGTGGTGGTTCTCTGCAGCATCTAGCTCCATCACCCTCTAAAACAAAATAAATAAAAAAAATGACCCTACAGAATAATGTAGCTCAAACTTTGATAACAGAAATCTTGAAACTGAACATTCTCAGTACGCAGTTGCTTCACTCTATCTGCATTACTTTACAAAGGCACCATCTTTTTTAGAGACACCTGGTGCCTTTTCAGAATGCATGCATGGCCTCCGCCTTGTTCAACATGTCGTCATTGTCAATGATGTGCGGCTGAATTTCAGTCAGGCGTATATCAATTCTGTGAGGGAAAACAAAGAATACATTCAGTCACAACACCTAATGTGTGGTATGCAGTGGCATGCATTATACAGTACTTTGACAATTGAGTAATGCATAGTGCAATGTGAAGACTTACCAGTTCTCATGGTGGAAAGTTCTGATGATTGAGGCCACTCTTGATCTCCTGAGGTTTGGCTGAATCATTGTAGCTGTTCTCATTGTCATGCCAGGATTCATGAAAAGGTCCACAGCTATTGCTCGAATTTCATTGAACACTCAATGTGTTTGCTGTTGACATCACTGTCTTGGTCTGGGGCCTAGTCCCCTACCACGTACCCTCCCACCCCACCTCTCAAACAAGGCCCACTGTCACCTCTCTGATGAGGCCGAAGCCCTCCTCTATGACGAGGTCTACGGCCACCTTTTTGAAGGGGTACTTACCAACATCTCCTCTCACTGCTTGACCTCTATTCTAACATGGGTCATCTGCCTGCTCCACGTTTTTGCGATGTTGTTGCAGGTGGATACAGACCCTTTATACATCATTACTGTAACGAGTTGTCATTATTGGAAAAGCCAAGAAAACGGCCTACATACATAGTCAAATCTGAAAACATTGTCTGGAACAGTGGAACCATAGGAACAGTGTCTGATAAAGGATGATGCTGAAATATTTCAAAGATACTGTAGTAAAATTGGTTCATGTTCCAAAGTAATTGGTGTCAATAGATTTCTTTATCCTGAAACGTTCATGATCTAAACTTGGAATGTTGTTAGCAATCCCATAAAACTATGCATTATTAGTAATGCTACAGTTACTTATCATTTTGAGCAGTTGGATTAATTGATAGTTAGATGCATTGTAAGGAAATTAAAAGACAGTCATTTAAAATGTGATGTGTGAATTGCATTAGTAATTACTTTAATGTTAAGTTGTCATATTGAACAGGTGATTTGGTTCGATGAACAATGATCTTAAGTTTATGTGTATTGTATCCAAGAAATTGAACAAAGTGTGTAAAGTTTTTAAAACTGCATTTACATTATCTGTTTTGAGTTTTGTGTCTAGTGTTTTGAACAATGAGCACAAGCTTGTGATCCAAGTGTCAAAACTGTAATGTTGTTACTCCAATAACATGCTCCTGTGTTTTTTACTTCTACTAATATAGAACTCCACTAACTTCTGGATTCTGTTTCAGACTTCCTGAATAGATTATTAATTAAATAGTAAATTCCAAACGGTTTGCTAAAGCCTTGAGTTTTGTATCGTCTGCCACTAATTTGTTACTAATATAGAACTCCACTAACTTCTGGATTCTGTTTCAGACTTCCTGAATAGATCATTGATTAAAAAGCTAATTCCATCTGCCACTAATTTGCTACTAATATCCCTACCAAGATCATTTATATAAAATTTAGGAAACAACAAATGTCTTGGTATCTTTGCATTTGTTTCTGCAGATGATAACCTTCCAGTTCTAGGAGGACATGCATTATCATCACAATACACAATGAGTACGGCCGTATTACACCATACTGCTAAGCACCTGGAATGCCGAAGTGTATCTGATCATGGGATCACTAGTAATGGCTGCTGAATATTATTTTCATCATCTTGTAGAGAGGTGTATATTTAGGAAAATTTTCAGTTACTGTAATCCTGTAATTCTGTTTACCGCTTTGACCTTTTCAGTCCTCCTGTTTTTATAGTCTAAATCAAATAAAGAATGTGTCAACAATTGTTTTTTCCTCTTCCAATTAAGAATGCCCAAATGCATTTGTATGCCCATCCACAGGCAGATACGCCTTCCACCCATTCAGAATTTCCTGTATCAACATGCATTCTCTGTTCTGTCAGCCACTGCTTTCTTTTCAGTCTGCAGACCACCAGCTTTGCTGCAGTGATTTAATCAAAAGAGCACGCTGATTACAGGGTGCAGCTGCCAGATTGGCCGGAGAAGTCTCCAAAACCCCCCTCCTTGGGTGATTCAATAGTTCATTATGTACCACCCTGCATAGCTGCCAGCCAGCTCATGTCGACAAGATCAAGATTCAATACAAGATTGTAGGGTGCGTCAATACATTGAACCAGCGCTTTACTAGGATGGGCTACCGGGCAACCGCCCTGGCATTTATCCTCTTACATCTTGGAGAGGAGAGGATGCCCACTCTTGGTTCATAATATTCTAGGTGGCAGCGTTAATCAATGCTGATCCATCAACGATGACCTACCCTTGGCTCATGACCTCTGGCTCAGACAACACACTGTGATTTCAGAAAGCAGTGGAGCTTTCATCTCTCTCTCAGAAAGGAACGAAAGGGTTGCTTCTCATTCTGAAAGAGGACACTGTCTTCTCTGGCACCAGATAAAAAGAGATGGAAGAGACCATGATCATGTCTTATGATCGCTTCTTAATGGACTTATACATTTTTAATTCATCTCAATTTCAGCCCCGCCACAAATTCTCAGAACCATTTCCTCTGTTCCAATGTAATGTCCTTGGAATACTTATCCATACCCTGTATGATTGTGGACAACGTGTCCCCAAAAACCCAACTAAAGAAAGACTGGTTGTTCCCAATGTGACTATTTTAAATTGTATTTATAACTCATTGTTATTTTTCTTAGCTCTTTTTTCTCCAGCTCTTATTTTGCCGTTTTTACACTTGATATAGAGTGGAAGACTAGAATTAGCCACTGTTCATCTGTTAACGGATCCTTAGTCCATTCTACGGCCTCCTCAGTCCATATACCTTGAAATGCACAATCATTGGCCATTTTGGTACACAAGTAAAAGGCATTCATAATTCCCCAACCACTTTTTGGCACTGTTTTGTAAGGGTTACTCTCTCTCTCTTGCTGAGGTAACTTTAAGGCCATTGCAAAGTCATAGTATTGGCCACATTGGCATTAAAGTACAGAATGAATGTTTTTTAATGCTGTTGTACGTAAACTGAGATGATCGCTACTTTAGAAATACAAATGTTCCTTAACAATGTGTATTTTGAGGATAGGGAAAAGATGTCTGAACACATACAGCTTTAAAATCAAGCCAGCTAGTCAGTCTAAAAACACAAAACTGTCAATCACAGCATGTTATTGCAGCCAACTAAGCAAGTTCTCACCCTCTTCGATTTAGCCAAATTATTTGTACTTAATATTTAAGTTTTTTTTCAATTTAATCACGTTGTGTTTAAATAATTTAATGCAACACAATTTCCGACAATCAGTCCGATGTGTATTCTACCTGTTCATCAGCCGCCAAAATAGCACCACTTTCTTCCTCGCCAGGCTCCCCTTGTGTAATATGTCTGTCACAACGTGTATATATTCTGTTTGCTTCAATAACAGGTGACATCCACGAGGCCTGCACTAACAACCACAGATTTACATTTTCATAAAATAAATATGGAGAGACAGGCCGTTTTTCTTAGCTGCAGGTGATGCAGGTGCGCTCTCCTCAAAGGACTGCTCAGAGACTAATTAGACGCCCTGTTTCAGGTCGGTTGGGATGTAGTGAGAGCTAATGGCCCGTTGTATCTTTGATCCCAGAGTGAGAGATGCTCAGCGTGGCAGAGCAGAGCCCCAGGGGACCCTGTGCAGCTACCAGGAGGAACATGATCACCATGGCTGCGACTGCACTCACAACCTGCCTCTGTATTCAAAAACCACCACATATGCAAAAGAGCCTTTCCTCTTCCTGCCCCTTCATCTACTATGTGGGGTGGCTATGGCTCAGGAGGTAGAGCGGGTCGTCCGCTGATCGCAGGGTTGGCGGTTTGATCCCCGGCTCCTCCTGTCCACATGTCGAAGTGTCCTTGGGCAAGACACTGAACCCCAAATTGCTCCCAATGAGCAGGCTAGCGCCTTGCATGGTGGCTGCCGCCATTGTGTGAATGTGTGTGTGAACGGGTGAGTGAGAGGCCATTGTAAAGCGCTTTGGATAAAGGCACTATATAAGTGCAGACCATTTACCATTTACCATTTACTATGGCTGTGTTTGAAATGAGTATGTACTGCGTACTACATACTACGACAGACATTAGCATGAATAACTAGTAGCCAAAACAGGAATTTTGGCATTGAGTAACAGCACCATGGCATGACCTTTGACCTTTAGTAGCCTACTTTACAAAATTGTAAATGTATCTAAAAATCAACCTCATTAGATGTACAAAATTTCACAAAATATTTGTAACATTATTCATTAATGAATCTTTTTTTATCCATTGCCACAATAAGTGAATCTATTGATATCAACCACTGGATACTTTTACATTTACTATCATTGCTCTGTTTGTCAAAATATTCAGCTTTTTGTCATTACTGTCCTTTTATATTTTTTATTAATGTCTTATATCGACTATTTAAGGTTGCCATCTGTCCCTTATAATACAGAATCTTCCCATATTGAAGAATAAAATGTGTTTTTTATTGAATCAATACAGGATTAAATTTGTTCTGAATTTTCATTGTTGTCGGAGATCATTCTTGGCATATGCTTTGCTTTTGAATTTGCTTCAGAATTAAGTAGCTAGCATGCTAACACTAATTTCCATTATGCTAATCGGTGCTGCTAGTCGTGTCATCAGAAATTATTCCTTGCACTCACACCATACGATTGCTCAGATGATGACACACAGCTGCAATGTATTTTCGGGCATCTAGTAAGTACCTTCTGTCGCCTACTCAAAAGTTTTTGCTAACATTGTATACATCCAGGTACTTCACACTGGAAATAAGCATACTATGCACAAGAAGCATACTACATACTAACATAGCCTATGTATTCATCCATCTATGAAGAATGCCCGTCATTACTCACGGTCTAATGTTTAAATTTTTGGGGTGAGTTCATGGAAAACTTGCTTTGCAGAATATACAGAAATTGAGATTCCTAAGGGGGATGATATTGGTCTCTACTATCTCATCAATCATCAGGAGAAACTAAAAGTACATTGTGTCACTTGGCAGGATTTCTCAACAAGAAAATGGCCGATTCCTAAAAAGATAGCATTCGTAGCAGCTCCACTAAAGGTCATATCATATTACCTCTTTTCACTCCATAATGCCAAGCAGCAGATCACTTTGCCTGTGTTACTGCAGCCTCATTTAATTAGCTTCTACAGATTGTATGGACCGTACCATTTCTGTTTAGGAACACAACTGCACATGATGTTCTCAGCAGCAAGCAGAGAGACAAGACTTCGGCACTGAAGATTTCAATATTTTTTTTATTTTAAAATTCAAAAAAAACAAAACAAAAAAAGAAAATCAAAAAGAAGGCCTCATATTTACATCAGCGGACATCTTTTTGGTTTGATACCATTTCTTCAATCACATACATACAGCATGGTACTTTTCCATCGTTGCAGAACTAAGAAAAAAATTCTTATTTTTGTTCATAGAGACAAAGTAAGAGTTCCCTAGACAGGACAACAGCTAAGGCACAGAGCTCCCCTGTAATAGAGGGAATGGGGAATTCAGAGAAGTTTGTGCAACAGTTGCTCAACAAAACATTCCAGCAGAGAGAACAATCTGACATGAGAATCTCTGAAAGGTGAATACTGATGAAGAGCTGTCCAAACTAGTTCAGCTTCCTCGAGGATCTGATGAATTGTCAAAACATACACCATGTCTTAAATGTCTCTTCGTGTGCCAGGCAGCGAGATTCTTACTTTTACCCATTTCTGTAGCTTAATTTTTTTTTTTTAACCTTTGAACAGAACAGTATTTACAATACTTTTTTTACATTTTCTTTTTTAAACGTCTTCCCATTACAAAATACTTATGTACATTTTCTTCATGTATATTATAACAAAATAGTTATTTCACATAGATTAACTTGTAGAATTATTTTTTAAATAAGAATTTTTTTTTAAAAACAATGGATGAAGTGTGAACTATTCATTTGAAGGTGCCTTGACAGGGCCAGGGAAGCATCTGGCTGCAGACATCTTCCGTTTGCATCGACTTCCATCAGTGGCGCACCAGAGGCCCGTGTGCATTTCCGCTCAAGGAAAACAACTGATGGTTTGCATCTCTTTCAAGTTACTGGTTCAGAAACGTAAAATGCCGCTTACGTATTTCCCATTGTCCTGAAAAGCTAGCCAGCTTATGACAGCAGTGACACGTTTTCTCCATCTGTGCACGTTACCTCTCCCCCGCCCTTTATGTTTGACTACTTTGCCAATCCTTTTGTTGACAATGCCATTAAACACATAATTTACCCACAGCAGGAAGTGAAACACAGAAAGGAAATCAGCTTCAGACTGATGATTCAGTGTTGTGTATACGACTCAAAGTCCCCGGGAACAACAATATTACAGCTGTTAATTACAAGGTCCTCCGTTCCCCTTACAGACGCACACGTGTGTTCCAGGAAGCTTCCCATTTCTTTACTCCCACCCCCAAAACACGCGACAACATTGAGTGTGCACAAAGAGCGGCCTCTTTGAGAATGCACCCGCGTATGGCCCGTTACTGGGGGAAATAAATACACAAGTTCACATGAGAGCAGAAACAGAGTCATCACTGTCCTTTATTTACAGTACAGTGCTGCTAGGACACCTGAGCTCTTTGCAGGAACACAAACTCTGGCATCTGCCGTCAGACCAGGCCGGGCCAGTCTGTCTCTCACTGGCTAGTTTTCGCACCCTGGTGTTAGTGCGGCTCCTCGACCGAGCTCAGCTTTGATGGCAGGTTCTGCCTGGATTTGACACATCTGAGAGGGCAGAAACACCTGCCCCAGCCATTCGGGTGAAAGCGCATCAGTGCCCAATTGTGAGGTGAGCAGGTATTTGCGCAGGAGCCTGTGAGATGGGATTGCAGTGGCAACGGTGCTTTGCACAATGGTGGATTAATTAGCATTAGAGACTTTCCACCACTAACTACAGTAAGTGCTGATCTGTGGCCTTCATATGACTGGGCTCAGTCCTTTTTGACACAAGCTCTTCCACAGGCAGTCTTATAGAGAGGGCCAGGGTAGGGCCTCCATCACATCCCACAATACACCACGAAAGCCATGAAATTAAAAGTCTCAGGCCTCATTTCGCCAGCCATTTGGAGGGCAGATTGACTGATCCTAAAATACCAACTAAGTATAAACTTATACTTTTGTAATAAACACTTTAAGATTAATGGTAATTATAACTTAAAATCAATTTTGACTGATTAATGGCCACGTGTTATTCAAAATGAATGCGTTTCTATTTGACATGAATAAGGAATAAAGACTTATCCTGACTTTGGTTTTTGATGGATTTTTTTCTGTTGGTAAAGCAGAGAGCTTGCAGGTGTCCAGAGAACTAAAAACCATAGAAAGCGCACGCACACACACACACACACACACACACACACACACACACACAACTGGAGCCAATAATGGAACATTAGTCTCCACAGCTCCTGGGGGTCTATCTAACAGGTCAGTTAATTTGTCCTTTGATCCAACCTGAACCAAAATGTTCATTTATACATTTTATCACAGCACTGAAAGCACTCACGTTTTCTGGGACCAACATCAACCAGTTAAAAAATTGCACAACACAACATTAATCTTCATTTTTAATTGGAGAAGTTGGAAGGATCTGATAGCCCCCAGAAACTGAGTTACATGTGATGTGCTCGCAACATGTAATAAAGCGGAATAGAGACTCTACTGAGACTGGACTACACTGAGACACGGGACTGCCTACTGTTACTGGTTTGGGGGCGATGGCCTTTGTAAATAAAGGCAGCTTGTTTACAAAAAATATTCACCAAGCTGCAAAAGCAGCATGAAGTCATTAGTCATTGACTAAAAATATTTGTATTTATATAAACTTATAAATAAATAGCTACTCATTACTCATTTTCCAACCCAACACTCATCTCTTTCAGCTTTGTTTCTCCTCCAGCTTGGTCAAAAAACAAAGAAGTGTACATATAATAAAAGATAAGGAGGAAAAATAAGACGTTTGAGGGGTTTTTCTCTGAGTGCCAGCACAGCTGACACACCCGCACTTCAAGTTTCAGGCAGTCTGCAGGAGCAACGCACCCACTCGTATCTACACCTCTGCCTGGGGGTCCCTCGTGCACCCGGCTTTGAGGGGCGCAGACCGTCAACCCGCGCGTACACTCCGGACCTCCACTCTACGCTCCAACAGTTGTTTAGCAGTGCTGTGCTGCGATCCCGCCAGAAACGCACACACACTGCGGCGAGGATTTGAGCTTTTAAAATAAATCTAAGGGGCCGCTTGGAGGAGTGTTCGAGTGTCTCTGGAGCGCGCGACGGTAAGACCTAACCTAGACGAGATTCCCTTTTGGTCTGGATACCAGTGTTTAATATGCGCTCTATGCTTGCCGCATTCAGATGGCATGAGACAGTCTCTTGTCCCCTGATTGAGCAGCAGGCTGTGGACAAGGCGTTCTGGAGCGCTGATGTCATCTCATCCAAATACAGGAACCAAAGCACCAATCACAGTATAGTCAGTAATAACAAAAAAATACTTAACAAAATAAAACCTAAAAACCCATCAGACCAGAAGGGAATACTCCAAGCTCTTTGTAGAACACCCCTCAGATTGGCGCTGTCGTTTCATTCTGTTTTCTGCCTAATGCTTTTAAAAATGTATAAAAATGCACTTCATTTTTCAATAATGGATGGTGAAATAAAAATAAAAAAACAAAACAAAAAAACAACCATAATTGCAGAGGAGCCTCCAGGCCAGCGGAGAGTGCTACCTGATGCGCCCGTCAGCTCGGGGAGGCCCTAGCTGAGACTTGGGATCAGGGCTGAGGGAGCTCCACATGGTTTTTGTGCAGGCCTGCATGACGGGGCAGGCGCTGGGCCCCGTCGAGCACACGTCCACCGCTGACCACATCTCGCGTATCAGGCTGTCCACCCAGTGCTCCAGCTCCGCCCCCGTCAGGCCTGCATTGCGCTTGGCTGCCTCCACCTGGCCCAAGTGCACGGGGATGTTGAGGACCGGATTCAGGCCGTGGAAACTCTGCTCCATGTAGCTGTTCTTGGCCGGGCCATTGTGGAACCTTAGGGCATCCTCTGTGAGACAGAAAAGGTTTTAGCAGCGGCACTATGGATTACATGTACACAGATGTGGGCCATGTGATCGTTTTCGCCGTGATAGCAAAAGATTTATAGGAAAGTAAAATGCAGCTGAAGTTTGTGAATAATATGACCATATGCTGCTCATACTGAGCTATATTTTACAAGAATGAAAATTCAAGAGCTTGCATTATGTTCTTTAGTTTTGTTAATCCTCAGGGATAAGAGCTAACAAAACTAAAACCATGTGTGAATTGGGAGATGGCTAGCCAATACAATTTTATACAGATAAATAATATGAAAAGTGTGTGCACGGACTGGATATTGCACAAAATCAGTTTTGTTGAAAGGAACTGACGTCTGCTTTGTACAATTAGCTGAACAGGGCTGCCAGTGCGTTGCAGAGAGACTGAGCTCTGCGGTACAAGAGGAAATCTAAGGTGGATTTAGCTGCAGAATTACAGTTGCATGTAAATGACTTTGTGTAACATGGGCTTAACACAATACGATTTGCAAACAGTGTGTTGCGTATTGCAGCCTTTTAATCCAATTTGGCTATGCTGCACTGCTGCAAAATTAAACAGTGGGGATTTACGGATCCCTCTCCTTCCTTCAAAGGTTGGGAGACTGCCAGGCTGTACAAGGAGCAGGCGAACAGTGTCAATCTATATCAGCGCTACACAGGAGTTATGACCGCAGTATACTTCCTGTGGTCCAGAACAGGCCTGCGCATGCTGCACATGACTGACTTCAACATGGGGACATTTGTAACATGGGGACATTTGTAACATGGGGACATTTGTAACATGGGGACATTTGTAACATGGGGACATTTGTCCTGGTTTCCGTGGCGTAAAGGTAGCAGTGCAGCGGTGTGGTGAGGGAGGGTTCACAATAAGAGCGTAGAGAGAATGCGGGCCGAGGGAGGCAGGGGACGGCGGGGTGAGACCAAAGGGCCGTGGCCCTGAGGGTAAAGATGTAGATTCCTCATCACTCCTCACACCTCGGCTCGAGCTTCCCTCTTCAGGGTGTGTATTGTGCCTCCCCCTGGCTGGCACCCACACGTTAGCCAGACTCAGCACTTCTCTGGATCGTCACCAAAAAACACAGGGGCTTCATCTCCGCTCCGCTAGACGGTTGGCCTTCATGGGCCAGTGGCACTGCGGGCTGCATTTACGCGCCGCCAGCGGCCGGCCGCGAACGGCATTCCATAAGCGTTTATTGGCGCGTGCGGCATTGTGGAGGAACAGCTTGGAATGGGATGGACCGACGCCAGCCGCGGCCGTAAATCTGGGGAGGAGCCGGTGGAGGGATGCAAGCCATGAGCATGGCGTTCGAGACGCGGCTTCTGTCGAGGAAGGAGCGAGAATCGTCTTTCACTCGATAAGGCGGGCGGCCCAGGTGTACTGCTCTCTCGGGTGGATGGGCCTGGCGTACTGGCTCTACGTATAGCGAAAGTAAAGGCATTGCAAAGGCGCGCAATGCGGCTGAGCGGCGAGCAGGAAAGGTAGACGGCGTATGCAGCTTTGGCGGCCCGTGGAGAGCCGGCGTAAGTGACCTTCATAGACACAAAGAGCTCTACTCTCAGAGACCAGTGCTATTTAAACGCATGAGGCATCTGCTTCACATCATCAACAACCAACAAACCAAAACATTTGCCAAAAAAGTAAAATAATTTAATTACTTCAGTGGCACAACGCTCCAATTCCCACAGCAGGTAACTTTACAATCCAAGCTCCATTTGTTTATGCTTTTCTAATTAAAGTAGCTGAGCTGGCTGACCAATATTTTCTAGACATTTTCCAGCTTGTTTGGCTGCATTTCCCACTTACGCCAAGTCGTACTGAAGTCTCTCAATTCATTAGTCTAGCACTGTCATCCACCCATCACTTGGCGAAGACTTTGACAGAGGGCCCAGCTTCATTACTGTATTTAATGCAATGCATGTCTGAGATGCTGACAGCAAACAAATGCAACTCTAATTAGGCCTTATTGAAATCCGACTCATCGATATGCTTATTTTTGGATTTTCATTACCGTTCTCATGTAAATCATGCACGTCATTGGAGGAATGAGGCATAATTCCTATTTAAATCACAGGCAGTTCAGACCCCCATCTCCCAGCGTGAGAGAATAACATCCACCCCCAACACCGCCCGAAACCCTGTGTGTGTGTGTGTGTGTGTGTGTGTGTGTGTGTGTGTGCGCATGCGTGCGTGCGTGCGCGCGCGCGCGTGTGTGTGTGCACATGATGTCATGCCTGGCTCACCTTGGCGGATGGGCTGCTGCTTGCTGTAGGCCAGCGGGGTGATGAGGAAGCGGGTCTCTGCTACTGGAGCCCAGTGGTGAAGCACGCGCACCGTCCAGACCCCGGGCCTCAGAGGCAGGTTAAGCGGGGGTCTGTAGTGGGTGTACTCTGCGCTGGCGTCGATTAGGATGTCGTAAGTGGCGGCGATGACGTTCGTGGGGTCTACCCACACCACTGTCACGGTCACGTTGGCCCCTTTGCCCCACCTCTGCATTCCCACCGGCTCCTCCGTCGGCCCCATCAGGCCCCCAAAGTTCCGGAACATTCTTTCCTTCGCGTCCCACTCTGTCCCAATCTGAGATTTACAGAGAGAGAGAAAGAGATAGTTGAGAAGCAGAAAGTACAAAAAAAGAGGAACAAAGGAGGGAGACATAAAAGAGAAACAGAAAAAAGGAACAAGAGAGAGGGAGAGCAGAAATGAGAAGTTTCTCTCGACAAAGTAACAAATTCTTGCCTAACACTTCAAACAGCCATTAATTGAAAAGTCATGTTCTTCAAAAGTGAGCAACTGCCGCTTGATCAGCAGAGGTACTCCAGCGTTAAGCGTATGTTGGGGAAGGAGGGGGGGGGCTGTAAAGCCAATGGCCTCGCGCTTAAACAGAAGGAAGCCAGTGCGGTTCCCCAGCGGACCTTGCACCGCCAGCGGATCAATGTTAGACACACTTAAGGTAAACGATCCTGTCCGATCAATGAGGAGGGATGGACCACTGCGGTGATCCCTGTGTTAACTGGACGCCTTTTGCGCTGGTCACTTGGGACCGGGATCGCTCTCACACCTAAACAAACAATGGTGGAAGATGATAACCCCGCGTCTTACCGCGGTAACGACCGCGGTGCGTCCCGAAAGTGAGAAAGCCGGAGAGCGGAGATGGTGCCGTCCCGGGGCGTTGAGAAACGCAAGACGGGCGCTGGCTTTAGATTTCTGATCATCATTACACCAGCTGATTAACAGCGCCTGCCGATCAATGGCTGCCTGTAAATGTGTCTATATTAAGCAGGGTGAGAAGTGAGAGCCGGGCTTTATAAATACACCGGCGTCGGGAAATTCAGCACTTCCCTGACCTCCATCATAAGCGAAAGCCACTTGACCACGGAGTCCATCAACCGAAGAGGCCGCCGCTCGGAAATAGCCAACACAGAAACAGAGCAAAAGCGTGTCGTTCCTGCAGCAGCAGGGCCCTCTCTTTATTGTTTATGTGCTCCATAGTGATTGCCTGCCTCAGGACTTATCCATCATGTGAAGTACCCTGCTTGTGTCTGCCGTTGAGCCTTATTGACACTAAATCACCACTCAGTCTTAAAGCGGCTTCGGCAAGGCAGGTAACGTCAACGTGCGCTTAAGCAAGTAGCCGCGCCTTTGTGAATAAGGCTTTTTACTTTGTTTTTTTTGGTCGCAACCCTATATTTCGTTGCGCGATACGTAACAGAGGTATTTGTGTGGAAAGTTCCTCCAATCGCCAAGGAGACTGGGAGGCTTCTTTCCACCGTTTCCGTACGGCCCGGCGCCTCCCCTTCAGTGCCGGCCTGGAAAACAGCCCCAACCGGCTCCCCAATAAAGCACCGCTATAAAACATGACAGGTCAATTTGATCATCTGTTACCGAGCGGCTAAAGCCACAGCTGGAGTTTATTAAAAGTATTTTACGGCTGTGAGGCAGGGCCCTCGGGGTGTGTTCAGGCCTTATTAGTGGCAGCCTCTGCTGGGTAACCGCATGCAGGTGTTTAATACGAGCCAGAAGGAGCCCCCCAGCCTTGGAAACATCGACGAGGAGCAGCGCGCTGAGGACGCCAGCCAGGCTGTTCTCCCCCCCCCCCCCGGCCCGTGCAAACCCGCCATCCGTATTCATACAGCACGCGCCGGGCAGGATATACGCCGCTGCCGCGCTGCCCTCCGCCAAAAAGGGCAGGTTTTGCACAGTCAGACAAGTTAATAGGCATGGGAAGCACTGTTTTCCCACAGCCGTTCAGCTCAAGATCACAAAATCTCACTAAAATGCTTATGAAGCGGAGACAGAATATGAATTGATGCAACATCTGACACTGACGTTTCAAATTATTCTGCCTGCCAGGGAAGGCGACTGAAGTGTGAAAAACAGAAACGTCTCTTTTCCTTTCGGTTTAATTATTGGGATTTTTCGGGGCGTGCGTCCTGCATGTTAACTCGCCGCCTTTGAGGACGTTCGCCAGTGTTGTGATGCAGGATGTTGAGAGGCTGATACAGGAAGAAAGGAACATCTTGACTGTGGGAGGCTCTAAGCTTTAGATTAAAATGTAAACAGGATATTTTACAATTAATGAGCAAAGACAGTGATGAGAGTTATCAACAAAAAGAAAAGAAATGAGTGCAGCATTTAGACACACAGAGACAACATGATTTCTGCATCACTTTCAGCCAGTGCTACAGGACCAATGGTATATCACCAGACCAGTGGGATATTATTCAAGCGTTATCAAAGTAGCTATATGGGCACATATAACAGTGTATTACTAAACAAACTGCATATTATTCATGCAATATCATCATAGCAATATTTGTAAATATAAAACAATATATTACCACACTGACAGTATAGCCATTCAATATCATCATAGCAATATTGATATAAAACAGTATATTACCACACCAACAGTATAGCTGTGCAATATTACCATGGCAATTAGCTAGAGATTAGCAAGCAAAAAAGGGAACAGAACATTCCATAATAGTTAGTTTTTTTGCCACACATGGAATACCTCTGCATACTGCAGCCGGGTGAAGCTGTTGGGCGGGTTGGCGATCTTGAAACCCTTCTTGGGCATAACCCAGGTCTCCAGCGTTTCCAGCTTGCTGGTGGCCAGGTTGGTGGCATGGTGCCGCACGAGGTAACCTTGGAATCGATCGGACAGGAAGTAGACGTGGACGGACACCGGATGGCCCATGGGGAAGTACCTGAGACACAGACGGAGACATTCACGGCCTTCAGAGGCGAATGGGAACACCGTGAACCATGTCCTTCAAAAGGGGAAGAACGTGAGGTCAGGATGAACCGTGTGCCCAGTCAGGAGGATGCACCGTTATGCAGATGCTAATTTGTCTCCAGATCTAATCTTGGGCCTTTCAGTGACCGCTGCAGGGAGGGCTGGATAAGGCTCCCTTGTTCTGTGACCTTTATTCTTTCACATCTGTTGGCAGTTCTGCTCTGAAATAGCCAGCGTGGTGCGTCTGACCGGTCCAGACCACGCAGTGGTCTGTTCCGGCTCCCCGCCGTGGGCATATGGGCCCGGGCCTGATGGTCCGTCACAGCTCGCTGCCTGTGAGCCCCTCCCCCCCCCAGAAACAGAAACCCGACAAGGCGCGCACAGACATCCTCTTCTGAGCGTGACGTGTCCTCAGCCGGTGACATCACTGGATGCTGGCATTGTCTGGCGGCTCTCTCCGCGTCACCCCTGCACTGTGGCACAAGCGCATGGAGAGAAACCCGCCCTCCCAGCCCCAAAAAAGCCCCTTCACCTTCTACTCTTTCCCCTACAGACTGAGCGCACTCCAAGTGCAGCGCTCCCACTGAAGAGAAGGTTAAACAAAGAGGAGGGGGGGAAAAGGACACAGTGAGCACCTCAGAAAACGGAAACCAAGCAGAAATGAGCACATTTAAGAAGTGGGAGGCCGGCCGATTCCTACACGCATACACGTCTCGAGCAAACACCGGAGATGACAGCTGAATAAACCGCTACATTTGGGGGCTCTTGTTAGAGGAAATTAGCAACAGAGGGATGGCGATGTTGGCCTGGAAACCGCTACATTTGGGGGCTCTTGTTAGAGGAAATTAGCAACAGAGGGATGGCGATGTTGGCCTGGACCGCAGATGACGGCTTCATCGCTCGCAGTCCTAATCCCCCGTTCCCCTTATCGCCGGTTGTTTAACTGCGCCGTGCATTATGCGCTAATGCTCCCTCTCCCCTCCACTCTATTAACGTTATCGCATCTCAGAAAACAAATTAAGGAGAAGCGGAAAGAATTACCATCGCCACCGTCCTGAGGAACCTTTGTAAACACACAAAGGTGCGGGAAGGCGCAGGAATTCCATGCAAATCGCTCCCTTTCTGCCGAGCCGCTTAATGGATGCTAGCGGAGATCTAATAAGGGCAGCGGTGTGAATGGGCCCAGTGTTGTCTGCAGCTCCCCGGCGGGCGGACAAACAAACCCCCTGTCCTGGCAGAGCGGAGAGCCCCAAACTGTGGCGAACAAGGTCTGCTCGCGCGGCGTGGTAGCCCCGACGGCCGCTTGCACACATGTGGCGACGGGGCGAGAGGCCGCGGGAAAGACGGGCAGACTGAAAACAAACGGGGCAGGCGGAAAACAAACGGGCTCGACGAAACAGTGCGGAACAGTGCACCCCCCCCTCCTCCCCCTCCTTCCCCACCCCCACACTGGCCCCCTCATCTGAATTCCAGGGCAGGCTGAAGTCGGCCCATCCCAGCAAAACTACCCTGATGAGCAGAACAGCAAATATTTACACCCGTGCAGTGTGGGCTCCGTACGCCTGCCCGCCCCTCCCCAGAGAGGGCGAGCACACGAGCAGCACAGAGCCGCCATTCAGCCCTACCCTTCAGGCTCTCCTTGCCAGTGTAATGGCAGGCTGTGAAAAAATCTCCCTCTCAGCCTCTTCCAACAACAACCCAGCCCCACCTGCCCACTCCCGCTGCGCTGCAAACACCCCCCCCCCCCCCCCCAACCCCGCACGTGAGGAACTGAGGTCCGCTTGTTCCCAGACGCGACTGGCTTTATCCTCGGTTTTCGCTTCTCATATACGCTGTGCTCAGCATTGGTAAATACACCCTCGTGTGAGCACTTCCCTAAAACGCACAGCACCTCTCTCCTCAAGACCCTTTATGGCTGAGTAGGAACAGATGTGGCCGAGTAACTGCTTTGGTTTCGTGGCTTGTCACATGGAACCGTACTTCCTGTGCAATTATCTGCGCGCACACACAACCCCGTTGTCTCCTCAACCCAGTAGCCTCTCGCCTTCCGGGAGCCTCTCCTCCAATCAGATGCGTTTCTGACAGAACTGGCACCGGCTCCCTCCGCCAGGGCCGCCGGCCTCCCGACACGACGCCGTAAGGCCGCCGTCCCAGAGGACCACCCCGAACGCAGCGCCGCGCTGTCCCTGTTACATCTGACCCGAGAGCGCGAACTACTGGAGTGTAACGGTAACTTTCCAGACTGCTAAGGGCATGAGCGACTCGCTCCTTCACCGTCTCTCTCAAGGTGAAATGTCCATCAGCTCTTTCCATCCACATTTCCATTGGGCTCTGTTGCCTTGCAAGGCGCATGTGCATTGCCTTGTCTTATGTGTACTCATAAGGGGCACCGTGTTCACATTTGGAGTCGAAGCACATACATAAATGACTGCGTTCCCTGGAGCCAGTTAAATGTTAGGTTTACTTTAACGACGAACCAGCTGCAATAAATTATGTCACTTAATGGCGGTATCTGCACATAAAAGCGGGTTCGAGAGGTAATTGTGCGACGGGGCTGAACGGACGGGCCTTTCGGCGCCGCGTTCTGGGGGCCGGGTCAGACCTGCAGCTGCTGTCGTTGGGGTCGCCCTGCAGGGAGCTGGCCGCCCGGACCAGGCCCATTCGGCCAAAGGAGTGGAAGTGGGTGAGCTGGGCGTCGGTCAGGCTGTGCACCCCGTCAGGCTCGTCGTACACATTCTCCCAGTAGGCCTTGAGTCCCGGTGTGCTCGAGGGCAGGCTGCCAAACAGGAAGCCGTCCAGCTGGTTGACGATCTCTTGGTTGACGCTGGCCTCAAACTTGCGGGCAAAGAAAGTGGGTCTGGCAGTTTGCTGTAGAGAAAGATAGATAGGGGGGGAGGCAAAGGGAGATGGAGAGGGAGAGGGGGTGAAGGGGAGGGGAGGGAGGGCGAGTGGGGGATGGGAGAGAGAGGAAGGTGGTGGGGACACAGAGAAGATTGAGAGCTAGTAACTAGCAATACATGGCATAGGTGCACTGTGGGAGTCTACGTAGGAGGTTGAGAGAGGAGCTGGCCGTGGAAAGGAGAAATTGAGACAGACAGTTTACCTTCATGATATGTGATTCTGTACTGAAACTTTTCAGCAGATACGTACGAGTGAAGATGAAAATAAATCAAAGTTAGAGCGCTGTCCCTGGCAGAATATAAGGCTTGCATTTATTAGATTCAGCCGCCTCTCCTTCCGTCATCTGCGCTGCGTCCCGTTGACAGTAACAAGGTTGGCATGAAGAAAGGATGATATCTGTGATTGAGTCAAATCACGGGGGGAAAAAAAGCCGTTCTCGCCGAAACGGCTGACAACCCGAAAGAGGGCCACGAGAGCCAGCGCTACGACTTCAATAAAACCGAGAACAACAAAGAATTAATATCAGTTTCACTGATTAGTGGGACTTCAAATCGGCAATGGAGGAAAAAAAATATATAGCTCAGGAGCTGCTTGGCGGGAAAAATAATGAAGAGAGAATGAGAACCGTGCCCAGTGAGTTCTGCTGCTATAGACTGGGGTTTCAGGGTTAGGGGAGCGGCTTAGCGGTGCGCTAGGCTGCCGAAACGCATTTCAAGCGTCTCTGTCACATGCTCTCAGCTTTCCTCCTTGGGTTCCCACCGTGAAAAGGGGAGCGTTATTAATGGCTAATTGCTGAATAGAAGCTCCTGGCAGGTCTGTGTGTGTGTGTGTGAGGGGGTGTGTCATGTGATGAATGGCGCTGTCTCTGCACTCTGTGCTTTTCCACGACGGAGCCGAGGTTGACATCAGCCCACGAAATCTAGCCCCCTCTCCGCAGCCTGGCGCTCACACAGAGACGCCCCTGTGCAGGAGGCCCGTCAGAGCGGCCGAAACCGCTTGCTGTGAGCCGCTCTGCGGCTAGCACCTTTTCGGCGGATTCCAGACGCGGTGGATAATGAAGACTTGTCTGCCCTTCGGGCCGGAGCGGTCCGCACTGGCTGCCGTAGGCTCACGCGGTTTATTAACACGCACGCTCTAGACGGAACGTCAGCGATGCACAACAAAGAGTCCCTCACATCCTCGGTGCTGGGAGGAAGATTACCCCTCCCGTGCTCTTTTAATCTTCTCCACGGATAACGGTCTCTCTTCGGGTCTCGAGTTACACGAACTCTCAACTGAGGCGCGGCGCGAGCGAGGTGCCAGACGACGCAGGTGGCGCAGTGCGTCGTCGTCACTGTGTGAGCTGAGGTAGGATACACCTCAGGGAGCCCGGCTGTGGGAAGCGGAGGGACGTGAAATAAAGCATCTCTAATGCAGACCCTTTATCTTTAATAACGGCAGCGGAAGAGCCGCATTATGGCGGAAGTTTTCGCATCAACGCGAGCGATGATGCGCTTTAAAAGACCGTTCCTGGCGGCTTCAAATTGCGGTGCGGCGCATCCGCAGCTGGGCGATAACTGTTTGTGGAAAAACAGAGGATAAAGCGGATCATCTCTCAAATTAAAAAGTTCGGCAGGAAATGGGATAAGCGGAATGTTGTCCTGACCACAAAATGAGACTACATCATATCCATTAAGCCCTTCAAATGGCGAGGATTCGCTCTGGGACGTCTGTGTTTTGAGGCTATGGTGCAGATGCTAGTTTGTCCTTTGCGCACAATTCCTATTTTGGAGACAGGATGCGACCGTCTAGGTCAAACTATCGTGCGGGGTGGGGGGTGTCATTTTCGGTCATTCGTTTTAAAAAGTAATGAGTCACGAGGGGGCAATCGAGCCCGCAGAGCTAAGCCCATCCTGGAAGTACATAAAGGACGGTGTGTAATGACAGGCTAGGGGATGAGGAGAGACAAGGCGGTGCCCAGTGCAGTCTAACCCCCACCCCCCCCCTCCCCTCCACGCATCACGCAATCGGAATCCTTTTGATGAATGAGCGTCTCGCTATCGATCGCTCCTAATACACACTGTTAATTACAGATCCTTCACAAAGACGCACATTCAGAGTCATCCATCACATGGGCCCCGGTGCTCGGGTCTAACAATACCCCCGCAGGGCTGGAACCGCTCCATTCTGGCGTAGTCGCTTCTGAGGCGGGCCGCATTTTTCCTCGAGTCACGGGATGCTGTCACAGGACAAAGGGACACGCCCGCGCAGGGGCGGCGGCTCACCTGGAACCGGTGGAAGTCGGCCGGCTTGAAGTCGTTGGGCGAGCATCCGCACCAGTCCACGATGTGCTTGTACTGACACTTGCAGCCCAGTTTGCGGTTCCAGTTGGTGATGCGCAGGTTGTTGTCCACCATGCTCTCGCAGTGAGGGCCATTTTCTAGCACCGTGTGAAAAAATGACTGTGGAGAGAGGAGAGGGAGAGATAGGAGAGTAAGAAAGGAACAGAGAAAAGAGGGAAATGGAAAGAGAGGGAAGAGAGAATAGAGCAGAGAGAGAGATGACATTTATAAAATGAAGATGGATGCTGGCTATCTCAGCTCATCATGTAGTCCTGAGATGTACTTAAAGGGCAACTTCACCGAGCATCCTGAGCTAAATGTGTTTTTCCTCACCTTGCACTGCAGTAAGGATACAAATGGAGAAGCGGGAAAGCGGATTCACGGTGGAGAAAGCTACATCTGCCTCCACAGTTTTCTAGTGTTCATAAGGATGTACAACATTCCCAATCTCTAATATGCCAGTGATGAACAGTCACTCACTTGGTGATTCATAATCCAAATGATGACCCTTCAACATTTTTTAATTATTTTTTTGGGGAAAAGTATCCACAAAATACCACACACTAAATAAACTAAACGTGTATAGAAAGTTGACTGCAGACACAGAATAGCAACGTGTCCGGTGTAATTTATGTATTTACGTGAGCAACCATGTTTAAAGGAATGCTTAACAACACAATTTGCAAAAGTAATTTGCTTTCTTAATTAGATTTTCGTCGGAAGCAGATTACTAAACCACAAAATAATTTGCTATTTGTTCTTGGTTTTTACAGTATTACAACTTTCTATATAGATTTTTGTTCAGTAATACTAAGGGTAAGAATATATTAAATTCACGATGCAGTTACTTCTTAAATAACACTAATACCCAAATTTGCGTCTCAATATTGGAGAACAGTAGGAGATGGAAAATCCTAGTTCTCTGTGTAAAATATTAAATACTTTAAGTAAAAAAACTATTCAGTAATGTTCATTATTATTATTATTATATTAAAAAAACATAATTGACACAATGGGTGGATCATTTTCTAAAAGGTTTTATAAATATTAGAGCTCCAGGTTCACTGTAACAAATAATAATAATAATAACAAAGCAATTCACAAAACACCCAGAGAAAGTGTAAAAAAAATGATTCCCGCTGCTGGGAACTTACGAGCAACCATGTGACTCATTAATCAGCGCTACACGCTACACTCTGTCTGCACAGCCTTAGTGAAGAGCTGGAATTACACCCAGAAAACTATCATACTGCACAGCCTCAGTAAAGAGCTGGAATTACACCCAGCAAACTCTCATACTGCACAGCCTCAGTAAAGAGCTGGAATTACACCCAGCAAACTCTCATACTGCACAGCCTCAGTGAAGAGCTGGAATTACACCCAGCAAACTCTCATACTGCACAGCCTCAGTAAAGAGCTGGAATTACACCCAGCAAACTATCATACTGCACAGCCTCAGTGAAGAGCTGGAATTACACCCAGCAAACTATCATACTGCACAGCCTCAGTGAAGAGCTGGAATTACACCCAGCAAACTATCATACTGCACAGCCTCAGTAAAGAGCTGGAATTACACCCAGCAAACTATCATACTGCACAGCCTCAGTAAAGAGCTGGAATTACACCCAGCAAACTATCATACTGCACAGCCTCAGTGAAGAGCTGGAATTACACCCAGCAAACTATCATACTGCACAGCCTCAGTAAAGAGCTGGAATTACACCCAGCAAACTATCATACTGCACAGCCTCAGTAAAGAGCTGGAATTACACCCAGCAAACTATCATACTGCACAGCCTCAGTAAAGAGCTGGAATTACACCCAGCAAACTATCATACCGCCAGCCTCAGTAAAGAGCTGGAATTACACCCAGCAAACTCACATACTGCACAGCCTCAGTGAAGAGCTGGAATTACACCCAGCAAACTATCATACCGCCAGCCTCAGTAAAGAGCTGGAATTACACCCAGCAAACTATCATACTGCACAGCCTCAGTGAAGAGCTGGAATTACACCCAGCAAACTGTCATACTGCACAGCCTCAGTAAAGAGCTGGAATTACACCCAGCAAACTGTCATACTGTACAGCCTCAGTAAAGAGCTGGAATTACACCCAGCAAACTATCATACTGCACAGCCTCAGTAAAGAGCTGGAATTACACCCAGCAAACTATCATACTGCACAGCCTCAGTAAAGAGCTGGAATTACACCCAGCAAACTATCATACTGCACAGCCTCAGTGAAGAGCTGGAATTACTCCCAGCAAACTGTCATACTGCACAGCCTCAGTAAAGAGCTGGAATTACACCCAGCAAACTCTCATACCGCCAGCCTCAGTAAAGAGCTGGAATTACACCCAGCAAACTATCATACTGCACAGCCTCAGTAAAGAGCTGGAATTACACCCAGCAAACTATCATACTGCACAGCCTCAGTGAAGAGCTGGAATTACACCCAGCAAACTCTCATACCGCCAGCCTCAGTAAAGAGCTGGAATTACACCCAGCAAACTATCATACTGCACAGCCTCAGTGAAGAGCTGGAATTACACCCAGCAAACTATCATACTGCACAGCCTCAGTGAAGAGCTGGAATTACACCCAGCAAACTATCATACTGCACAGCCTCAGTAAAGAGCTGGAATTACACCCAGCAAACTCTCATACCGCCAGCCTCAGTCTACAAAGACTACCGTCACTCAGCTTTTCGGTTGGTTCGTCCGTAAGAAGCACTACAGGCACTCCGACCATTTTCCCTCCCTCCCACGCTATCTGCTCTGCAGTCTGACAGAACGGACCCCTTCTCTCTGGGTCTGCTCCCATTCCGTCCCCAGTCGCAGTCTCACCTCGGCAGGGAGGAGGGTGTACGAGTAGAAGCGCTTCATGTTGGTCACCAGGTCATCCTGGGTGTTGATGACGTACTCCACAAACTTGTGGTTGAGCAGGAACCAGTCGGAGCCCCCGTCCACCGAGACGCCCTCCGGGATCCTGCGGTCGCCCAGCCGCCACATGTGGGTGTCGCACTCGTAGAACAGGCGGTCCAGACCTTGCTTCCGGATGAAACTGGAAACCGTGCACACGCACACACACACACACACACACACACATTTAGGGCCCTTCTTGTCACAAATGAAAGCACGTGCTGCGAAGCTCACACTTCCCGGGGACACCGATGTCAAGCCACTTTCGAGGTCTTGTCCTTTGAACCAATATTTGATGTTTAAGGACACGGCAGCGTGTGACGGTAAAACCGCGGGGACCGATTGTGTAACATCTCTGCCCCTGGGAGGAGATTTAGAACAGACTCTCTCTCCACTGCTCCATGCAGCTGACCTGAACAGTGGGTCTGACCGCGACCGTGTACGAGCGTACTCATTAAAGCGACTTCAGAACAGCGAGTGGAGCGCCGGGACCGTGCGGCGGGCCCCGAAATGAGCCCAGGCCCTGAGTGGCGTCTCATTAAGGGCACAGGCGGTCCACGCCGGGACAGACGGGGCGCGCTGGCAGTGCCTCGCCCGCTGACACGGGAAGGTTAATTAATGTGGCCACGGACGAAGAGTAATTGGATTCCGGTTTCGCGGCCGCGCCGGCCTGAGAAAAACAGGCCCGCTTAAAGGCCCGAGGCATCTCCCGCTGGACTTTCCATCCAAACCAGATGCGGGGGAGGAGGGGGGCGTTACGCAGGATCAAATGGGCGTGTGGAGAGGGTGCGGTGGTGAAGGTGACAGAGCACTGCTCTGCTTCAGTAATGGCTGGATCCGCGGGGGCCGCTGTGGCCACGTAGCGGTAGCCATCGAGACAGAAGGTCAGAGTGGAATTAATGGGTGTTGTGAGAGGTCATTTGGGGGGGGGGGGGTTGTGAGTGTGTGTGTGTGTGTGTGTGTGTGTGTGTGTGGGTGTGTTGATGCAGTCTTTGGGATAGACAGGAAATCATGTACAGAGTGGAGGCTGAGTCTTGGTCAGACAGACTGGTCATACTCGAGGTGGAGGGACTCATGAAGGGAGAATGAGAGCTGGTCAGACTGTGCCTGGTTACACGAGGTGTTGGGAGTGGCGGCGAGACTCACCGGGCGTTGTCTCTTCCGTGAGATTTAATGAAGTTCAAGTCTCTGTATTTGGACAGGAAGGCGACCAGTTGATTGTTGGCCCTGTAGAAGAGAAGAGGCGTGTCAGTCAGGCTTCCGAGTGTGCCAAGCAAGCTAATGAGAGAGCGCTAACAGAGAGCGCAGGAAGCCACTAAGTGTCCATCACGTGCGCAGACAAACTCACATTTCAGTATATTCAGTTATACGACAGACTTCTGAGTATTTACTTTGTGTTTATCACATTCAGTGTACTGTGAGATACGCGAGGACAGTGGGACCACAGTGTCCCCCAGTAGGGTGAGATGGACATCTGCACGTCAGATTATTACAGGGAACATGAAATGCATGGAAAAAGGTTCGCTGGAGGACAAGATGGCCCTTTCATGAAAAGTGTGTTATTCTTTCAAAAAGGACATTAGCTCGTAACAAAACCTGGCTGCCAAAGAATACGTATTAGTGTCATTTCCTGGTGAGGGAGCATTTCCATGACCGGGAGGCACACTTAGAGACCTTCGCACCCCAGTCCCCACACACAACAGCAGCGGGAGAGATCCAGGTCAACAGCAGCATTTACCACCCGAGCGGCCGCTCTTTCCCCAAAGGCCTTTATCGACACCACGCCCGCCCCTGAACGCACCCCGTGCCCCGCTCCGTCTGGAACGGCTCAGCGTCGGTGACGGGAGCGTGCCGCCGCGTGTCCGCGAGGCGCGCTAAAAGCCGGCACAGGATTCTCGCGCCGCGCCAAAAGGGCAGCACGTAGAGACTGAGGTGTTTTTCGGAGTGGCATTATATTTCAAAATTAGATTTGAACTTATGACCGCGCTCCTTACAGCCTGTGATAATTATCTGTCAGACGCGTGCTTTATTGTGTTCCCGAGCCCGCGTGAGCTGTGGAGCTTTCAGGCCCGGGAAATGGAAACGGCCCTTGATTTAATTATTACGTGCCGTGATGAGCTTTCACCGAAACGGAAAGCAGCCGAGGGATTTCATCAATACCATTTCCCTTCAGCGTCTGAAAGGTTTATACGACTTAAATCTTCCAACTTCCATCGGATCGCGACAATGCAAATGGCGCAAAGATCTCTGAAATAAACGGGACTGCGGTTCCGACGCGTTGATAGGACCGCGGCGCGCGGATGAAAAGGACGGCAACGATACGCGGGGTCGCGAGAAGCTCTAAGGTTCTCCGGGGAGGTGCTGAGAGACTCCAGCGTGCGGCCAGACCGGCATGCGTGGCCAAGCTGCTATCCTGCCGGAGGTGACAGCCCCCAGCAGAGGGCGCTGGAGAGTCCGCACGGCTGGTGTGTGAGAGGGAGAGAGAGAGAGAGAGAGAGAGAGAGAGAGAGAGAGAGAGAGAGAGAGAGAGAGAGAGAGCGGAGTGTCCCTGAACTCCTTGCTTCCTGAATAGCCGGCGAAAGCAGCTGCGGCGACTTACAAAAGGAGAGGAAAGGGTGAGCGGGACGGCGGAGATAAAAGCTGGAAAGAGCCCTGCGCTCTGTGACAAAGCGAGCGTGTAACCCATCCCCGCACCCCTGGCTGCCCGGGCTCCCCCGCTGAGCGACGCGGCTTTGTGCGCGCCTTTCAGAGCAGCCCATGCAGAAGGGCAGACATTATCTGGGAATTAGAGGGGAAATAATGGGCCCCGCTCAGAGTCTCTCCCCCCCCCCCCCCTCTCTCTGTCTCTCCCTCTCTCTCTCTCTCTCGCACCCGATGGCAGCGATGCAGTGCTCTCGCCCCGCCAACGATCGCCAGTCCCGGAGCCGCTAACCTCCGCCAAGACCTCCGGGCTCTCGCCCGACAGAATGTCAGGCGTACACCGTCGGCGCCCACGCCCGTCCGCCGCAGCTCGTCTTGGCAAAGAAAGGACAGCTCTCTTCAGACACGCAGTGGCGTGCGTCGCCGACAGGAGCTCTGAGTCTGGGTCATTTTCTTATTTTGCTAGGGACTTTTTACTTTTACCGTGTCTCATATCTGGTATCGGGTTGCTTTCGGATTGAGCCGCTTGCCCCTGAATGGAGTCGAGCAGAAACAGGGGCCTTTGTTTCCTCTCAGGATGACACATGGGTTATTTCATGTGATGGCAACACATGATGAAGAGAAACCAAACCACTAAAAGAGGAAGTGTCTTAAGAAAATGTTTGAGTCGATACCGTACATTTAGGGGCTGTAACATCCTACAGAGCCACAAAAAATTGTTTTTATATTTAAAAAAAAAACCCCAGCAAGAATAAGATTCCACGGGAAAAACTGGTTCTTGAAAAAACTGAAACTGGTTTTTCCTTCCACACTCCTAGCCACAGAACAAAAGGAAACTTTTGGCCTTCTGGTGTGAGGAGCTGAGGATGACACACATAGTCTCGCTCTCCCACTCTCTCTCTCTCTCTCTCTCTCTCTCATAAAATAACTCATCTTCTCTTTCTCCACCTTCTGTCTCACCTGCATCTCGACCACACACCTGCCAATCAGTCAGGCTTTCAACAAGACGGCTAGAAATCAAGGCTCAGCCCAGACGCACGCACGCACGCACGCACGCACGCACAGCCTCTCTCCATCTCCTTCCCAGAGACAAGTACTTCACCTCCTACATGTGCAACCATACAAAGAGGCAGCAAATGAGTCACAGCGCATTCCCAAAATGGAGCCCCCTTAGCTACAAACATAACGAGCAGACAAACTAAAGAATGCATCGATATCCCCTTGTGAGGGAATATTACCAGACTGATTTGGCTCAAATCAAATTTTCTTTTTCTTATCAGTGCTTTCAGACACTGCACTTTGCATCAAGCCTGCGAATATCCACAATCCTTCATGAAACCACTGAACAGACGGCAGTCCCTGTGTGACCGTCAGCCGGCCGACGGAAAGGCAGGATTAACCAGTGTCACCGGCGCAGAAAAAACACCGGGAACGTTCTTCTTTCTCCCGCCGTTTCCGAGAAGCGTGGCCTCCTGCAACAGGGGCCGGATGGACGGGGGCGTTCCAGCCCATCGCATCGATCCCTGCGCCCTGATTCCAGAGAGCCGCAGGAATGATAGCGTTGTGCTATCGATCACGGCAGAAGGGGGGGGGCTGGGAGACGCGGTTTCCAGCTCGTAGGCCGTCGCGTTGTTTCCAGCGAGGCAGACGCCATCGCTCCAGAAACCCGGCTGGACTGCCACATCCGCCACACGCAGCTCATTGGCTGGCCTGACCATTTCAGGTGGTGTCATAAGGCAATTTGCGAAAAGGGAGGGGCCTAAATGCAACTGACCTGGATCGGCTGAAATACCGACAGAAACAAGGTCATGGGCTTTTAAACGTTAACAAGTGATGTTGATTATCTTTGAAAGGGAGGTCAGTTAAGGGGCAAGCTAGCCATATGACGGTGTTGCAGAATAAAGCCACTATGAGGTTCGGACTGGTGAAATTAAAAAAGTTTTATTCATGCATCTACATAGAGAATAAACACATCAATGTCAGTCAGTGTCCATTCTGAAGTTTCACAAAACTAGGCCAAGAGCAAGGCCTTCATGTTATACAGGTTACATCATTTTAATTTTTATAATTACTGAAACTTCCACAACGGGGGGAGATAATCAATTGAAATATGTATTTTAGAAATTGGAAGCAAACTATAGATTATCCAAAGCTCATCCACGATCCTGTGTGGACGCCCAGAGATAAGAGAATCAGTGCAATCCACAAGCGGGGACCGTGAGCCCGGATTTAGACAGAAATGTCTACAGTAGTCTCATCCAAATATCACAATACAAAAAATATAGCAACCGCCCACATTTAATTCTACATCCAAATGAACAGAAGCAATTTATTATGTGCTCTATAGGTCTCTGGAAGTTTCACAAAACACCACGGTGTGTTGGAAAATGTTTTCAGCTGAGTACACCTTTCCACATCCAAATGTGCAGCCTTGGTATTATCGACACCACAGATAAAACCCACTCGCCCTTAACTCTGAGAAGGCCAATGCTACAACAGCTTTTATACTTATAAGCCCCAAATATCAATATATGGACCAAGAACAATTTAGCTGTGATCAATTAAGCATGTAAACTATACAATGGAGTCACTAAACCATCATTTGGAAAAAAACACTTGAATACCTTTTGCGATGCAAGCTATAGAATTTCCTTAATAGAATGGCTTAATTGTTTAAATGATCGTTTGTGTTTGCCTGTTCCAAGCTTAAAGATATTCATGTTAAGCCACAAAACAACATGACCTGTCTTCATTAGGCACTGGAGGTCTACAGTGGTAGGAGATGGCTGTATATTCTAGCACAGGTGGAATTCAACCAGTGGGCTCCATAGCTTTAACATGAAACACAGCTTTAACATTTAACACAGCTAATGTTAGCAAACTCAACTCCAGCCTTAACCTGCCCGCACAAAGACAGCCCCATGTGCACTCATGAGCTGGGGTCTCACCTGATTGGGTAGTCAGCAGCGCTGAGGTTTATGAAGAAGTCCCAGTTCCAGTCGGTCATGGACAACAGGTCCTTCATGGTCTGCAGGTACATGGTCAGCAGGCTGGCCCCGCCCCAGATGGTGGCCATGCGCCAGGGCGTCACCCGCACGTTGGTGTACTGGCTCGCCAGCGCCGCCACCTGTCTGTGCAGGTAGTCGGAGCGCTGCGCGGAGAGAAAGGCGAAGGGTTGGGCTCGGGTCACGGGGCGAGCATGTGCGGAAAAACAAGAGATGAAAGCCGTCTGGCGATGTTCCTCACGGCTGGACGTGCCATTTATCGTGTCCTTGCACTTTGCTAAATGACTAAGCGGCAGGTTCTCTTATCTTCCCAACCTCAGGCCTGCTGTAAGGAGTTCTTCATTAAATATGTGTGGCTGCGCAGAATGATTGGGTGAGAAGGCAATTGGGCTGGGTGTGCGTGTGTGTGTGCACAAGAGCGAGCGAGAGAGAGAGAGAGAGAGAGAGAGAATGAGGTGATTGGGTGAGAAGGCAATTGGGCTGGGTGTGTGTGTGCACGAGAGTGAGCGAGCGAGCGAGAGCGAGAGAGAGAGAGAGAGAGAGAGAGAGAGCGTGCCACCGGCTTTCATGTTCACACTCAAACACTTTAGAGAGAAGTAAGAAGAGGGCTCCCCGATAATTGAGAACCTGTAGAGTGCGATCGCTCAGTAATAATCCCCAATCAGGCCTTTTTAAAGCGCTAATTGCATGCGTCTTAAGCATAGTGCCTACTGTTTACCAAGCAGAATGGGAGCCTCCTATGCTGGAGGATGCAGGCAGGTAGAGAGCCGCCGCGCTCCTGCCCCGCTGCTCTCGCACGATCAGTGTTACCGAGGACCGCCAAAGCAACAGGGATCAGCGTCACAGCGGCAAGACAAAATATACTTTTACAGTGCAAGCAGCAGAGTAAAAAAAAAAAAAAAAACGTAGTGTGTTTCTTTGCGTCCCATATTTAGCTCTTGCTATGGCCTGTGCAAGTGATGCGTGAAGTGTCAGCGAGCGGCTAGGTGCGGTGCGGCGCGAAGCCTCACCTGGTCCACGTGGATGTAGTAAAAGTGGGAGGCGTGGTAGATGGCCTTGAAGAGGCGCTGGAGCTGGCGCGATGCCCGGCCGTGCACCACCAGGACAAAGGCGATACGCACGGGCGCGGCCGGCACACTTTCGCTCGAGTCGTCCTCCCACTGGACATTAACGTTCGCCTTCCCTAGATAAACAGAGAGAGAGAGAGTACAATAATGAGGAACACAGGAGGGAGATAGAAAGAGAAATGGAAAGAAGAAACAAGAGAGAGTTCAGAGACCAGAAGTTACAGTCAACAAAGCAGAGGGAGATGGACCACAAAGAGACATACTGCCTGGCAAACTTTATCTCCTATTTCTGAGGGCCGTCTCCTGGGGTTTAGTGCTGGGTCATAAAAACCCTCTTGTTTCCCTGCAGAGTGAAGGGCTGCTTGCAGTATTTCCTACAGGAATGGTTTGAGCGTGAAAACAAACAAAGCTTCCCACATACACAGTCATGTATGGGTGCGCAATAAAAAAAGTAATTTGTGGCTTTCCAACTTTGCCCCACATATAAAGAAGTGTATAGACCGTGTACCCCGTCATGGCACTGTCTCCGCTTCTATGAATAGAGCTATCAGTAATGTGGCTGCTGGGACCACTTATACGAGCACAACAAAAATTACCCAGAGTACAATGCTTGATCATGTCTTCATGTTCCTGGATCGGACGGACAGATAATTACTGTAATTTGTGAGCTGGGGGAAGACGAACTGCAATTCCCAGAAGCCTGTGGGCTGAGGGTGACAGCCTCGCCCCACTGGCGTGGGGCCGCCATCGGAGGCCGCTCCCGACTGGGCTATCTCCCGTGTCATTCTGACCTCTCCTGTAATTACTGGAGGAGCGGGGCATTGCCTTTATTTATAGGGCTGACCGTGGGGCTGTTCCAAGCTGCACCCTCCCCACGAGGTGATTATTCTGTTTTATTTATGTACGGGTGACACGGAGTCCGGGGAGGGCGTTCTGTACTTCATGTCGTTCTCCTCTGTCCCCGTGTCCCAGAAGAAAGCAGTGCTTAAAATGCGCCGTGTGAGGTCGTTGATTCTTTTTAAAGAGGGACAGCTTCAGACACGGCAGCCGGAAAGGGCAGTGCGCCCAATGCTCTTTCTTCCCCAGATTAGAGCGCTATTACACCTGGGTGGCAGCGAGTAGCAAGCGCTACCCTTCCTTGGCAGCTGTTCCGTTGTAGTGATTGTGTGAGAGAGAAAAAGACAAAGGAAAAAGAAACAGAGAGAGGGGGGATAGAGACAGAAAGAGGGCAGATGGATATAATTGAGGGTAGAAAGTAGAAATAGCGCTTTTGTATCGGTTCTCTCCGCGTGGAAATATCTCGCACTCCGTGCCTTTCATCTTCCAGCAGAACGGTGGTTTGTTTACCGAACACAATTACTCCTTTCCCCCACAATGCTCTACTCTGTCCCCTGATTTGTGAGATCTCGGTTTATTTAGGCGTAAAAAAACAGCAGTTTTTCGTCCTCAGTGAAAAAATCACACGTCGGCGCGTGTCTGCTGGGTGTTTGCTGGTCTAGCGGAACAGAAGCGGTCCGGTCTCGCTCCGTCTGACCGAGCTGAAATCCACGAGGGGGTCGACCCCGCCCGCCCCCTCTCCTTCTCCTTACAGTGTGTCAACCTGAGAAATAGGCCCTAATTATAAGGTGACATCTTCAATGGAAAATATGTCCCAGAGAACGCAATTAAAGCCGGGGCGGCTGACAGGTTTGTAAAGATTACCCCTGACGTGCATAAAGATTAGAGCCAGGGCCCCAGCGCTGGCGAAGCTGAGACACGCTTGCGTTCGCTCCCGGCGCGCCGGCCAATAAAAGTGTGACGGGCGTGTGGGCGCGAGCGTCCCCGACGCATGCGCCGCAGAAAGAGACCGCGCGTTTGTTCTGGTCGTAGAGGTGGAGCAGAGTCCAGGCCCCTCTGACAAATTTCACAGGAAATAAAATTGCCCAATTTACAGTTAACGAGGTTATGACTTAAATTCAGCCGGTGACTGCAGAGAGGAGATAAAAACCATTGTGGCAGAGATAAAGGACGGGAAAAATGTAATTTAATTTAGCTGTGATGTGGTACGCGGAGCTCGGGAAAGGGTCTTTCTATTTCTCTGTCTCCTTTGATCCGACGGCTCAGATAAGAGCAGAATCCAGTGGCCAGAAGAGCTTCTCTGTGCCACGGTGAGGCTTTAAATCTCGTCTTCCACAGCAGCTAACCCACGGCTCAAAAGACAATAAATACTCATTGTCAAGCCTATGTATGTGCATACGCTTGCATTTTGGAGATTTTTTAATGGATTTTGTATTCGAGGGCTGTTCCTTGTGTGTCCAATATGTTCCTCCCCTGAACCTGCAGGTGTGCATCTCCATCACACTCTCTCTCACACTTTCCCTCTCTTCCAGGAAAGCCCACACTCCCTTTCACGTTGTTGCTACACACCTCTCCTGCAATCACGCTCACAAATTCAAGGTCAGTGTGACAGTTAACCTTAACCGGCTCTGCACTTACACGACGTCCACTGCGAGCTCGTGAGTGTTCAGTGACTCAGCACAGCGGGAGCGAGGAGGTGTTTTTGTGTGCTTTTTCTAGCCCGTCGGGGAGCTGGAACGAAATATGTGCGGCTACGCGTTAAAAGAAAGACAGGAAAAATAAAGAAAAACATCTAGCGCGGCAATTACCTCCAAAGACGGAAAAAAACAAAAAGGTCCATTCTAGCATGTCTGCGACTTTAATTACAAGCACTGCGAGCGCCTGCTGCCAGCTCCATGCCCTGACGCGTCTGCTCCATCAGACCCACTCAAACAAAGCCTTCAATTAATTGGGAAAAATTGTCGTATTTATTCGTCATTCTTTTCAAGAGGCACATTAATCTTACTCTGCTTTAATTTCCCTTTGACGCCAGCAAGGTGAAGGACTGTTTATGATCTGTACAGATGCTCTCGGCGGCTAGTGTATGCGAGAGAGCATAAAACAAAGCGCGAGAACTCGCGGTATGCACACTTACCCTCTCGGCGGCTAGTGTATGCGAGAGAGCATAAAACAAAGCGCGAGAACTTGCGGTATGCACACTTACCCTCTCGGCGGCTAGAGTATGCGAGAGAGCATAAAACAAAGCGCGAGAACTTGCGGTATGCACACTTACCCTCTCGGCGGCTAGTGTATGCGAGAGAGCATAAAACAAAGCGCGAGAACTCGCGGTATGCACACTTACCCTCTCGGCGGCTAGAGTATGCGAGAGAGCATAAAACAAAGCGCGAGAACTCGCGGTATGCACACTTACCCTCTCGGCGGCTAGTGTATGCGAGAGAGCATAAAACAAAGCGCAAGAACTCACGGTATGCACACTTACCCTCTAGGGGGCAGTATCGGGAGACCTTCTCTGGCATGAGTTGGCCCTCCTTGTGGCGGCAGTACACCTCGGCGATCTGCTGGCGGCACTCCTTGGTCTTGGCGCGTGACAGGGCGGAGATGGCCTCCTTGCCGTTGATCTCGCACTTGGGCGGCTGGTCGTACTTGATCTCGGGCGCGGCGGTGGGCGGCCTCTTGCCCTGCTGGTGGTGGTGGCGGTGCTGCTGAGGCTGCTGGGAATGGTGGGCCTGGCCGGCCCCCGGGGTCCGCGGGCCGCCCGCGTGCGTGCGGTTGCGGGCGGGCGGGCCTGGGGGCGGGCCCCCCTTGGCCTCGCCGTACTGGATGACCTCGTTGGAACTCTTGCTCTGGGCGGCGGCGGTGTCGACCCGCCCCTTTTCCTGCAGCCGCTCCTTGTGCTGGCTGGACGTGCGCCGCTGGGGCTGAGACCGCGCGCCGAAGTTGCTGTTGTCAATGTTCTCAAAGTCTTTGGGCACCGAGTTCTCGTTGTTGCTGTCCACCCGTACTTTCTCCTTCGGCCGGTGGGAGTAGTAGCCATCCTGCAAGAAGACAACACAGACGTGCTCGAGTGAGGCACATGCTAATGACACGTTTGAGATAATAAAAAATAAAAAAAACCCACCATGAAGCATGAAATTAAGTACCAGCTTATTGACTCGACAACAAGGTGACTTGGGCTTGACTGAGGTTTTCCCCCAGCTTGGTCTCGTAAGATTGGCTAGATTCTAATTAACTTTTTTGAGCCGTGCCCACATCCTCGGAAACAGATTACCCGGGGATAAATGCAGAAATGTGACGGTGTGCAATATTCGGGATCGGCTCCTCTGAGCTCCATTCTCTGTAATGGAAATACAAGCGCGTTCCGTGTGGCTGGGAGGCAGTTGAGCCGAGATCAGAATGTACAATTTCACATCTTTCCACCACCAGCACAAGCGGGAGGGAAGGGGGGGGGGGGGGTGAGGCGCAGGAGCGTTGACATGCCGGGGGATTCTGCTGCGGCTCGGAATGCTCGCTGCTCTGTACGCTCTCTACAGCAGACAAGAGCTGCCACCGTGCAAACTCAGCCCTCCGTCAGTATAGCAGGAGACCTTATCCAGAGAGAGATGGAAAGAAGGGGCAGCGAGCAAAGGTAGCATTAGGGAGGAAGAAAAGAGAGAGAGAGGAAGGGAAGAGAGAGGGAGGGACAGAGGGAAAGAGAGAGGGAGGGACAGAGGGAGAGAGACAGAGATATAGAGAGAATGGGAGGGAGGGAGAGATAGAGACCGTGAGAGAGGAAGAGAGAGAGAGAGAGGGACGGAGGGACAGAGGGAAAGAGACAGTGAGAGAGAGAGGGAGAGAGATAGAGGGAGGGAGAGAGAGAGATAGAGTGGGAGGGAGGGAGAGGGAGAGAGGGAGAGAGAGACATGAAGGGAAGTAAACAGAGAATGACAGAGACAGCGAGAGGCAGAGAGCGAGAGATCTCTGCCACGACAGAAGAGCTTGATGCGTCTGGTTGTTTACAGACGGCGGGGGACAGCGCAGTGGAAGGGAATCCTGTTGTGGTGTACGGTATGGTATGTACATTGTGTTTAGCCTGTTATCCACACATCAGCCTGTTCTTTTCTGCCAGCGCCTACTCCGGCTCCAATTACCGCAGGCCTGGCTCTGAGAGAGAGCGAGTAGTCCAGGACGGCTCACTCCTGCGTCCCCCTCAAAGTACACTGGCCCACAACTGGGTCACTCCTCATAAAACACTGGCCCTGAGTTCATGGCCCAACTCACTCCAATTTGCCATTACAATGCATAAACTCTACATTTTCCACCCTACACTCCTACAATTTACCTACAACGCATGCCAGCACATCAAAACAGAGCTGTCAGTCGACATCTTCCATTAAATACAACACACGCTTCGTTGCTTGAAAAAAGAAAGGTCAAGATAAGGCTCTGGAGAGAACAAGAATAAATGCAAATTTACTTCCCCATTCATTGCAGAGTAAAAACCAACCGTGCATGCACACACACACACTCAGGCACGCACGCAAACCCACAGCTGGACAAATAAATATTAATTTCCTTCAATGAGAAAATGCTTTTCACCAATGCGAGTTAAGTTACTGTAGGCTAAATTAAGATTCCAATCATAGCTGGTAAACTGAGAGCAAATTTTTTTTCCTCTCGACTGCACCCCACCTCTCTTGCTCTATCCAGTCTCTCCTGCTCCCGTTTTAGAGTCCTACGGTACCAGCTCTTTAATCTCCTGTCTGCTCTATGCTCTACAGGGACAGGAAAGGGGCTTTTAAGAGGAAATTACAGTGCGTAGAATTAATAGCTAGAGAAACCACTGGAGGTGAGGTAGGCTGCCAGAGCACAGGCTATCGATCGCTTGCGCAAATCTGTCTTTTCCCCATGTGCTTCGGGAGCCAGGCGCCGAATTGCTTGGCACGCAGACCCCGATCGCTCTCCCTCAGCTGAGCTACGGCAGGAGTGCGGGTACAGGGGGCAAACAGTGCCATCCTTCATCCATCACAGAGGGAGGAGCGCCAGGCGACTGTTTATCTCTCATATTTTACCTGACAGGCCCCCCACCCCCTCCCACAACCTGCCCTTGCCTCCTGCTGACTGGCCCCTTGGCGCGGCTGAACAAGCGCGTCAGATCACTTTCGCTCTCGCTCTCGTTTTCGGCCCATTCCCAGAGGCCCCGGCGCTGATAAATCACCCCATGGATAAAAACACTGTGACCGCAGGCTTTGTTTCACCGGGGAGCCTGGAATGTAACTCCCGCTTGTGGCAGGCCCCTCCATCCGAAAGCTCTGGCTGGCACTGGGGGGCGAACCGTAGGATGGGAGAACGCCCCCTTGATAACGGCCACTGCGATGGACGGGCGGTAGCACTGGTGCGTCGAGAGATACGGGGGGCTCTCGGGGGACGGGTGGAGACAGCCAATTCCTGGCAGCGGAGGGGGCGGCGCTGAGGGGAACCACAGGGGCATTATGGGCCTTT
This sequence comes from Ilyophis sp. 1 JC-2022, assembly GCA_022702515.1. NCBI lineage: Eukaryota > Metazoa > Chordata > Actinopteri > Anguilliformes > Synaphobranchidae > Ilyophis > Ilyophis sp. 1 JC-2022. Next base: position 37,543,005 of record CM040405.1, on the reverse strand, counting down.
GTGGTCAGAGAGACAGCGTGTTAAGAGGGCGGGTTTAAACGATCAGTAAAACAAATGGCCTGTAAAAGAGAAAACAAAATGGCTGCCATTCTTCCTCCCGAGCATCAGCACCACTTAAAGCGGCCTCTCCTCGTGACCTTAAAGAGCTTCATTACTATTTCATGTTAAATAAATGGCTGCGGAGGCCTGGGCAATCCCGGCAAGCCGAGACGCTGATGTCAGGTGGTGCGCCGCGGCTAAACGCGGCGGTCTCGGCCGTGCCCAACAGATGCCGGCCTGTCCTCTCAGCCCGGGTCTCCTGTCTCCCGCTTCCAGGGGGAGCGCATTTATTCAAAACAAACGATAATAAGAACTAATGATAAAACACACGGAGCACAGCTTGCGGGCGGCTGGGAGCGCTTACGGGCCGTGGTGTGTGATATTCTGCTGACAGCCAGCTCAAAGCAGGGAAACGGCGCGTGCGCGCACGCACGGACGCACGCACGCACGCACGCACGCACACACGCACGCACACACCAGTTCTCACAGCTGAAAGCAGTCCATGGCTCCTGTGCACGTTACAAACAAAGTGGCACGTTCAAATGACCCGTCTGCATTCACATGATTCGTGTTTGCCTTCAATACCCCCCCTCCCTGCATGACCTGTTGCTGTTGTTAAAACACGGTGAGCTGCCAGAAACGAGCAAACGGGTCGCCAAGCTACGATGCTATTGGTTTCCTGCGACTCGGGCGGCGCGGCAGCGAAGATCGTGCGGGAGGCTCCTTGCCGGGCGCCCTGCCGCTCTCCTAAAGCTCTTTAATAATCACCTGGCTTTCAGCACTGGGACGCTGGGCGCACAGCAATCCCCCTAATTACAGCGGCACTGAGAGACACAGGAGCTGCACACAGCTGCCGGGGAGGGGGGGGGGGGGTAGGGGGGTGACTGTACTCCGTGAGGCTCGCTCGCTCGCTGGGACGGCTCCCCGAACGCTCGGCAGATGCCACGGGTCTGTGAGCTTCTGAATTAAGAAGGATTTTTGGTTTCGGCGGCCAAAAGGAAGAATGTGAAGTATGATAACGCAAGAGTCCCCCCCCTCATGCAAACTGCTGACTAAACAGATTTTAATGGAGATGCCTGCTGCCATGTCACCGCTCCACCAGCTGAACCTCAGCACCCCTGATCTGGACGAACGAGGCCTCTACGGTCCTCACAAAGAGCTTGTGTCCATTACACACCAGTTACCTGCAAGCACGCTCCCTCTAACAGAAATGGCTTTTCTCAGATGGGGCCCTCTGTCCAGCGATCTGTATTGCGGTCCCCCCCCCTGCTCGCTCGCTCGCTCGCTCGCTCTCTCCCTCTCGAGCCTGTGTGAGGAATGCCGGTCACATGTGCTCTTTGTGTGTGCCTGTGAGAGCGGCGGCCAGGCTGCGCCGCTTAACGAGTAGCCCGCTTTTGGTATGCGAGGCGCTCTCTCGCCGCTCGCCCTGGCCTTTCACAACACTGCTGAAAAGGGGACCCGTCAATCACAGGGCCATGACGCCTGTAACCACAATAAAGTCCCGCAAGCCCCCCTCCCCAACTCCCCAACACACACACACACACACACAGGGTGGGGGGAACAAGGTTCATGTGTAATCACATTCATTCGCACCACATCTTCACTGTGTTTTCTCAGAGAGCCCTGGGAGCCATTTGTAGCAATAAGGCAGAGGAGCAGAACGCAGGATGGGCAGTCGGACACTGCCAATGGCCAACATTAATAAACCACCTGGGACCGGGAGCCTGAACAGGAAACATGTGCTACCCCTGAATCCACAAAGTCTTTCCAGAAGAAATCAGTGCTTTATGCGTCTCAGACATTACAGGGAATTCACGTCCTGTCCTTATTGCACACGTGGTGATGCGATAGCCTTCATTGTGATGGCTGGAGTATGCGTCACAGTGGTTTCTGGCAGATTCCTTTCGGCTGATTTAGAGGTTAAATATACTCTCGTTTCCCAGAGAAATTCCACTCTCAAGAACATTCGACTCCACAGAGCCATTTTGGGCCAGTCCCAACCCAGTCTACCAGTTTGCAGACCAAGCCATTGCATGCAGCTTCCTCAAACAATGAGCATTGCAGAAGGTAGAAAACCCCAATATGGAAATGACTTGAAGCATTTCAGCATTTCATAATCAGATTTGTGATTTTTTTAAATAAAAATTATTATTATTTTTTTTTTTTAAGTCACAGGATATTTCCAGCGTGGTGGTGGAGTTTCTCAACACTCAATCCGGCTCGTATACGTCTGTTCTCCTGAGACTCAGCTCTTCACTTCTCTTAAGTAGGTTATTACCACAGCCACTAATCAACAGCAGTTATCCTCCTTATTTACAGCGAGGTTCAATGCTGATGTTCATACTGGGAATAAGAGAGGGGACAAAAAAAACACAGACATCCATACGCAGAAACGTGGACAGACATGCACCGAAACACGGACAGACATACATTGACACACGGACAGAAATACGCTGAAACACAGGTACAACTCAGAAGGCTGAAGCAATGTTTCCACTGTGTGATAACAGTACAGGCAGCAGAGAGCTGTGTGATAACAGTACAGGCAGCAGAGAGCTGTGTGATAACAGTACAGGCCGCAGAGAGCTGTGTGATAACAGTACAGGCAGCAGAGAGCTGTGTGATAACAGTACAGGCAGCAGAGAGCTGTGTGATAACAGTACAGGCAGCAGAGAGCTGTGTGATAACAGTACAGGCAGCAGAGAGCTGTGTGATAACAGTACAGGCAGCAGAGAGCTGTGTGATAACAGTACAGGCAGCAGAGAGCTGTGTGATAACAGTACAGGCAGCAGAGAGCTGTGCAGATGAGGAAGTGTAATGTAGAGTCTGTCAGCTGATCTCCAGAGGGCTGTAGGCCAGCAGCAGACCAGCTTACAGACAGAGATTAGACTCCCCCCCACCACCCACAAAACTGCAGAGGGTTTCCCAAGGCCAGTCTCACACTTCCCCAGCAGACCAGACAGCACAGTCACCGGGGAAACTGGCCGAGAGGCTGCCAGGTGGCCCGACTCGCTCACGTGAGACTGTCCTGACTCTTGATTCACCTCACAGCTGCCCTGCTTGGGAATAGAACACGTTCTGGGATCGGGCGTCCCAGCACCCACAGTCCTGCAGTGACCCGTCCCCCCCGTACGGAGGCAAGCGACCAACGGCCAGGCGCAGTTTAAAGCGTCTCAAATGCGTCGCTCCGCTCCGGTGGTCTCTGGGTCAGGCCTCACTGCGATCCTCTGAGAAACAGTTCATGGCGAAACAGTTCATGGCGAAACAGTTAATCTGCGCGCTCCTTCACTGCACCTCCAGAGCATGCTGACAGACTGTTTTTTTTGCTACTCTCCCACGGATTGCGATGCTCCCCTTATTCCCACCCCCTACTCCACCCACCCCACACCACGTCCGTAAAGAAACGGTTAAAATCCTTATCGATTCACCAATCGCGGTAATGTTCATGTCAGCGTTCGTGCCGTCTCCAGCACGCAGCGGCGCAAGCGGTGGTGGGGGGGGGGGGTAGATGGGGATGCGTGTGACGGCTTGAAGTGAGGCCGGCGATGCGGAGGCATCCGTTATTTAGCTCGGCCGCCGTGTTTATTCGTCGTCCTCTACAACTCACTTTAATCTGCCTACCATTCAGCACACTGCATTCTGCATATTACACTGAGTGGGCCGAGGAGAGAGTTGTAAACAGCTTCCACGGGACGACAAAACGGCAAATAAACTCATTTCTGTCCCCTGAAGGAGGGAGACGATTTTTAAATTAGGTGCTGCTTTTGCGCGTTTCGCCACTCGCGTTTCGAACATTGAGCACTTCTTATTTATTCCAAACAGGTCTGGGAGCTTCCGCCACTCCCTGGAAGACAATTACACGAGCGACACGCACGGATAGTGCAACGTGAGAGGGCATCGAACCGTCAGCTGGCTCTCAGTTAGGGGCTGCAGTGGAGGAAACTCGCCTCGCCCCTCGCACCTGTCAGCACTCCGCCTGATTGGACAGCTTTTGCCCCCAGCTATCCGGTCACAGCTCCCTGCTGAATCAAGCCTTCGGCAGAGCCTCCAAAATCTAACAGCGGCCAGCTCGATAATCAGGCCCAATCAAGGCACGAGAAGATCTGGGAAGAGGAGAGCCTAATGGAGACGTCACGTAATGGAGGCCGTGGTGCACGCCGGCCGGCCGCTGTAATTCTGTGGCTCTCTGGCTGATGGGAGGCGGGACTGGATCAATGAGGACACTGGGAAGCAGGTCCTGGGAGCCCCCCGCCACACAAAGGCAGATGGGGGGGTGGCTTGCAGCCTGAATGAGCCGTCCTGAATGAAACGGTGGGAAAACAGAGCCGCCGTGATGTCAGCTCTCTGCTCAGCGTATGGGAGACATTTCTCAGATTCCTGGCCCCTGTGTGACATAATGTGGCTGGCCTGACCATGCCGTGACCCCACCCTCAGAGGTCCCAGGGATGCGGGGATTAGCCCGGCTTTTCAGCGGGGCTCAGCCCCCACTCAGAAGAGCAGAGGGGTGACAACAACCCCAGCCATGACCAGTTTCGGTCCGTCCGTCGCTCTGATCACTTTGACGACCTGGGCAGCTGTTCCAACAACGCCGAGGTACCAGAGACAAACGCAGGTCTGTCGCGAAAGTCTCGCTCGAATAGCCGTAATGAATCAGGGAGGGGCTCAGAGAGAGCCGCGTCTGTGGGCCACCCTGTTCATTCTCCATGCTCTGCGGCCCCCAGCGTGGGAACTGTGCATATGGCTAATGAAAACAGGGTCATCTCCCTCCCGGCCCACTCCGCTTAGCGCCTCGCTCTCTGCCATAATCAAACCCACCGCTCGCCAACAGCACAAATGCCGAAGGGAGGCCAGAAATAGAACAGCAAATTAAGTTCAAAATTTGTCCAAAATCCACTTGCGATTTCCACTTTTGAGGACGTGCGCTGCCGATAACCAGATGAAATCACACTGGGCGCATCTGAACCGTCTGCATGATAATATGATTTTTAAAAAAAGAAACAAAACAAAATATGGCATTCTTGCCCATGCGTGTGCTGTTCCTATGACCCCCCCCCTACCACCCCCTACCCCGACGTTGACAGGCGCTGATCGGAGCTGTCACTCCACGTCCTCCGCTGTCAGTTTGCACAGGCTGTTCTGACAGGTCTGGTGATGCAGAGCATGAGCAAAGCGCTCTGACTGATGAAGCGGTGACACGCTGGAGAATGCCGCGCCGAATTCAAAAGGGCCCCCCCCCACGCGCAAGATGAGCCGCTTAGGCGCTTACACCATCACCCCGATTCACATCGCAAATCAGACCAAGCAGTCCTGGAAAGTCTTCCAAACCAAATACTCCCTGAACATACAGGCCCCAAGAAGCCCCGTCCAAAATCAACACAAACAGCCGAGGCGTACTCTCAAACACTCTCAAACCTTTTAGTGCACAGTTAACGGTAAACACAGAGAGTAATTTGGCATCCCCTCATAGAGGTAACTTCAGCTTGTGGGCAATGAAAAGGAAAAAGTGTTTTCGAGGCTCACCGACTCCTTTCCCAGACAGTGAGATGCCCTCTCCCCACCCCTCTCCCTTTGATGCCCAAGCACTGTGCTTTGGGTTCAGGTCCCATTTATTGGATTCAATTCAATTCATAGCAAACCAGTTCATAGTAAGAACTTGTATATGTGGGCGAGCTGAAATTACCCTCATACAAAATGGCTGCCAAAAGAGAGCTTCTGTTGCACATTCTACCAGTTTTTATTTTTTTGTGACACTTCTTTCTCCAGACAAGCTATTCCCATCTTTTCCTCAGTACATGTTTCCTGCCCTTCAGGTTGGAGTTTCACAGGCCCCTGGTCTTTGGATCTGTACACGTTCACATCACATCCCTGACAGGAAGAGTGCAAGATTTTATCTTTCTTTCCTGGAATGAGAAAGATAAGATCATTCAGGGTGAGAGGTCACAAGGGTCAGGTGGTGCTGCAAAGTAAAAAGTAGGGCCTTCAAGTGGCAGGGTACCGATAGAGTTTCCTTGCAAGTATTGTACATTTTCCCACTTCCAAATAATTGCCTATCGGCCTAGCCAGGGGTAGCCTGCTGACCTTTTACAAACACTCCTTTCCCAAAACTGCATGGATATTGTGCATCAATAAAGCAAATATTGCAGGCGTTTTAACCGTCAGTCAACTTTCAATTTAATTTTATATTAAAATGAATAAGGGGAATTGGCAAACATTCATAAAAAATGCATTTTATGTCATTGAAAATGACCCATAAAGCCACTCGTATCTATCTATGTAATCATACTGTTTTTGGTAAACCTGACAGGACCTTCAGTGTGTCAGGCCAAATGTCCACATTGGAAAAAGGGTTAGCCACAAAGCATGTATAAAGCAATTTATACAAAAAAGATTTTGCTAAATTTACATGCGTATGTGCATCACTTTAAGTAGAGCCGCTCTCTCAGGAGAGGGAAAGCCAGACTGAAATGTGTTTGTTTCCTGGAAAAGGAGTGGTTTTGATGGCTCCAGGGCTGCTTTGCAGGGCAAAGGGTCACCAGGCCTGAATAGCCCCTAATTGACAAGCTCTCTATCAGTAGGGCAACTCGGAAACAACACCGGTCCCCAAAGCAGCTTAGTAAGGATTAGAACTGTTAGCTGGATGTTTAAAAAACTATTTGTATAATGGGTGCCAATATGTAGACCTTTTTTTCTACTCCTTCCTGGGATTCATGGAACAGCAAATGTGCACTTGGAGAGTGGTTAAAGTAATTCAATTAGGTCAGCCATTTCTTTCATTATCAAACCACTGGAACTCCTATGTAAAGTGTTTTTTATGAAAGGCTTTTATCGGCGTAAACTGGCTGTATAGAGACAGGCAGAGAAACTTGAGTTGAGATGGTGGTTTTCGTTTTGTTTATGGATTGGGTCAGAAGTTCACGTGGCCTTTGCTTTCCTGAGCACTCCCCTCACGTGCTGCGGGAGCCCAGACGTCATGGCTGCTTCAGCGGAGCGCTCCGGGTGATTGCGGAGTGGTGGGCAGCCGGGGGCCGAGCTGGTGAGCTCACAGCCTGGCCTCCGGCCCCTGGGAGCAGATGCGGACGGCCCCGGCAAGACAGAGCAGCGTTTGCTCAGTACTAATCAGTGCTGTTCATTTAGGCAGGCGCTTGGGCTTCTCATTACCTCAAAGCCACGATGATACGAAGTGGACTGTCTTGCTCAACCTTGGGACAGAATGTCGGTGGGGAAGATGGGGGGGCGGGGAGCGGCCAATCGTGGCGGACGCTACTGGATTACGAGCAGCACCGCCTGTGTGCTTCGCCAAGAGACGGCGTCGCCCGCCGAGAGCCGCTCGTCTGCAGCCCGTGAACCTGTACTGGGGATTATTTTGCAGAAAAGCCCATCCCCCACCCCAGTGTGTTTGTTCAAAAGCTTCATGCCTTCATAAGGAAGAATAGCCGGCGGGTGCATACCTCGGAGAGACCGGGCCCACCCTGACCCGACGACTTCCTTAAATTACTCTGCAGGGCAACGCGGTGCCTCCAACTGCCAGCTGGCACTTTAAAGGGGACTTTTCCTTTTCAGAAAAGAAAAGATCAGCACTCGCGCATTCCTAGCATTCATTTTCTCCATTGGCTGCTAATGGCGCGGTATCTCGGAGGAGCGGCCCAGTCAGAGGCAGCCTGGCAGCCGATCGGGCCTGTAATTTGTCCACAGCAAGAGGCGAACGGGGCATTGGCTAATAGAAGACATCATTAGAGCACCCCGGCCTCACCTGTGCCAGCAGGCCGGGACATCAAACGTGGGCCCGGCAGTTGGGTGTGTAATTAGCAGCTGTCTGTCATCGAGGGCTGCGGGCTGGGATCCCCGGCCCTGCATTAAAACAACTGGCGCTGCCAGATCTTCCCCGCTTCACTCGAGCCCTTCCGCGCTGCAGATGTTGGGCTTGGCAACGGTGCGCCGAACACGCGGAGACAGATGCGAGCCGCTCGGCCGGCTCGCCCACACAGACGGGGGCTCACACGCTCGCGCCCAAAACACAATGGGGACAAACATATGCGCAAGAACAAAACGGAGACAGACAGACAGACAAGCACAACATGGCACAGTTCTGAGCTTCCTCTACTTTTATCCTCCCCATTCCAATAATTTCAGTTATCCGTTCTGGAAACGCAGACAAGCAGAATTCATCGCTTCTTTATCGTGCGGATCTTGTCCTTTCCATCATCCCCGCCAAACGTATTGACCTTGTTTGTCAGTTCAGGCCAATGTGTTTCTAATTGCCGGAAATTGTCTGCAATTTGTACATGACTTGACCTGTACTAAAAACAGAAGCCACTAGCAATGGGCTTCTTTTGGAAACTGTGCGGGGGATTCAGAAATGTTTCAGAGAGAGAATGTGTCATTGTAGGCTCCCATTAGCGGCACATTTTCAAGTCTAGTGCTGCCACCACCCTTTCTAAACAACCCCGTGCCAAGCATGGCTGATGGGCTAATTAAACTCGCTACAGGGAATAAACACTTCTTTGCCGTCTGCCATTAGTCACACCTGGCACAGAAATGTCACCAGGAAAGAGGCGCTTTGCCCACCGGACACTGAGAGGACTGGTGAGGTGACAGAGATGCAGCACCCAAGTCTGGTATCCACTATGAAGCAATGGCGGAGGGAACGAGAGGAGAGGAGACAAGAGCAAGAAAGAGCAACAATGAGCAAAGCAGAGAGAAAGAGCGAACGGGAGATAAATGGCTTCGGTTCAATTCCTTTTGCAGTGATCCTCACAACATTTAGGGGGAGGCGGCGGGACCGTGGCAGACTCAGCGAGTCCCCAGGGAGCGCCCGCAATCCCTCTGCGCTGACAGCAGATCTCGCAGCGTGGCCGCTCACGTCAATCCCGAGATAACCTCGCCTGCGGCTGACGGCCCGTTTCACGGAGCGGCGACGGGCACTTTGGCGCGACGGCTTTTGCCGCACACCGCTCGCACTCTCCCGGCCTGTTCCACCTCTCCGCTCCACAGTCACGCAACGCGCACCGACGGGTCATCGGCGATACAGCACTGCACAGACGACGGCTATGCACACACGGTATGACGTTGCCATCTCACCATGACGGCGGCTGGTTTTCGGCCTCTCAGTTTCCTCAGGTTTTACCTAATTCTGGCGCTTCCATCTCAAATCCTGCTTTTGGTAAATCGGCGACTGCTTCGTGTGAATCGAGGGAATGGCGCATGAGAAGCAGGCTCCCGTTCCCTCATGCTTTACTAATCAGCGCATCAAAGCAACAAGAGCCACATATTGCTCCTCTGAAGGCTTGCGTCACCCAGATTGACGCAACAGTGTGTGGATTTCCTTTATTGTGGAAATATCCGCCGACCTGCTACGCGGGATCCGAACGCTCTCATTTGCAGACATCCTGCGCGGCGCACAAAAGCACGCTTCCCTCCATATGGTCTTCCTCTGCAGGATGTTGTGAGCTCCTGAGGTGCTATCCTTGGATGTTCAACACATTCTCTCAAGTTCATCCTGACCTGCTGTTCCACTTCCCTGAGGACTCCTCTTACATCTTTTTCCAGATTTTTAAACCAATTGCTGGAGGGTTATTTATTCACCAAACTGAATTCAACACACGCACGCACGCACGCACGCACACACACACGCGCGCACACACACACACGCACGCACACGCACGCACGCACACGCACGCGCACACACACACACGCACGTGCTTCTCACAGAGAGGACCTCCTCTCACACCCGCTTTTGAATCCAGATGCGTTAGAAGGAAACGAGTAAAAAACTAAACGCGTTTCCTCTACAAATATCCCCCTGTGCTGTCAGCAAAGACTAAATTATTCCTTAGCAGTTCCTCAAACTGGAAAATGCCATTTTCCATCCACCAAGTCTCATTTGATCCTCAATAAGCAATGGTGGATTCCACAAATCTCAAAAGTGATTGCCCTTGTGGAAATGGGGGGGAGGGGGGATAAAAACAAGACAGAACTGGAACTGCGGATACATTTATTGTGCTTTAATCCCTCATCCCACCAGCTCAGCCTAACTGACATTTACTTAATTTATCCCTTTCAGGTCCGAACATTTTAATTAGGTCACTCTAAATACTCAGCTTCGCAGCCTTTCAAAAGTTTGATGCTTCCTTGCATTCGCCACGTCCCTGTTCTCGCAGGCCTGCCCCCTCCGCTCACAGCTGCGTTCCTATCGACGTTCTCCGCCGTTCTCCAGCGGAGCGATTTTATTTGAGGGCCGTGGCTCTCTACGTCCGTGGCTCTTGAGTGGAACCCTCACTGTAGCTGTTAAAGTGGAGCTCGCTGCGAGAAAGCAAAACTAAAAGCGGCGTGTCAGTGTCCGTCGGGAGGTGAACGGCGTGGTTAGCACGGTCTGGGGAGCTGCGGAGAGCTCATGCCCGCGGGTCTGAGAGCCCATGCCCGCCGCAGGCCCTCAGCGTGCGAGCCATCATCAGAAGCTCCATCTGTTCCGGCACAGTGGGCCGAGCCCTGGGCTTGGCCCTTGTCCAGGAGCTGTGGAATGTCAGAGCGAGCTCGGAAAACAAAAACAGGAGGGTGGAAGCGGCCCGCGCAGCAGCCGCGCTCAAGGGCTGCGGCCCGCAGACGGAGGGATGCTTAGGCATCGCCACTTGTGGCACTTCCTGTTTTTGTGCGCCAGGACAGAAAGCACCTCAGCCCGGTTTCCTCTGCGTCAGCGGGCACGTCCGCTCCCGGCCCACCGAGCCGCGCGCCTTTAATCAAGGGGGGGTCTCTCTCGCTAGCTCCCTTGCCTGCCATCTCGGGTGAGCTCGGCCGGATGCTCTCATACTTTCCAACCATGTCAGCTGAGCGATTTCAGTTACTCGCCAGTAACCAATGCTAGAACACGCTGCAGCTCAGAATTTGGAAAATAAGAACTACAGTTGGCTAATGCTACCGATGCAACACAGCTCAGAAGCTGGAAACTGATGAGTATTCTGGGAAGCTATGCTATGAGCGCAGGTAGTGGTGCAATGGATCGTACTTGATCCGTGATCCGTACGGATCGCCCCCCACGGTTCGGCACGCATGTGAACCGCGGATTAATTGCAAAATTTAACCATCATAGTGAATTACAGTTTTACTGCCGCTAGTACTTTTTAAAGTAATAATTCCCTAAATCTCGATGCAGAGTTGCAGTGAAAAGACAGATGCGTGCTGTGTTTTATTCTGAAGCGCATTGGACCTATCGCTAAGCCCCGCCCCTCTTCGCAGGGGGAGACAGTTTGAGAGCCAGCTCACCCACTGTAATGTAATTTTCACGGATTTAACACATTAAATACTCGTTCATTTTTGGAACCAGAGCTACGAAATCTCTTCCAAATCCGTCAACAAGGCCTGCCGTATGCACTGTAAAAATGTGTGCATGACTATTTTAAAAAAAACTGAGTTTTATGATTACAATTTAGCTCTGGTCCATAGCGTTAGAAGGAGCGTCTCCTTAACGCTATGTTACTTTCCAGTCTGTGCTTCGCCTCGTCAAACAATATGTAATGGAGCCCGGGGTATTTAATTTTGTTATTCATATGGATAAGGCAAGGCTAGTGATGTTAACACCACTGTTCTAATTATTAATTATAACGTTATATATATGGCTAACTAGCCTTGTTGGTACAAGCCTGACCGTCTTGATCCAAGGCTATGGCTAATGTTAACCAAGCCAGACTCACCTAAAGTATAATATTAACGTCAACGTTTACACAGGCTATTTTTTCATTCACTACCATGTTTAAAGGAAGAAGGTATCATGCCTCATACTGCACTTTGATTTAACAATTGAGTATTGAATATTTTATATATTTTAAGATTTTACTTAAACATTGGACATCTTGAATGTTGTTTTCATTTAAGACCATGGGCAAAAGTTCCTTGCTTTAAGTGTTTTACAGAATAAATGGAAAGCAAAGATATACTTGTCTCCCTTTTTTTTTTTTTGCTGATCCGAAAAATGATCCGATCCGTGACTCAAAACCGTGATACGATCCGAACCGTGAGTTTTGTGATCCGTTGCACCCCTAAGCGCAGGGCAGCCCAAACCTCGCACAATCACACACACACACCCCTGGGTCACACTCCCTTCCATCATCTGGTTTTACACAAGACGATTCCAGCGCTCACAAGACTTAAATGGCACTAAAAGCTATTAAATCACAAACAGACGAGGCAAAACCAGCAGCAGAGATGTGTAGACTCAGCTATCGCCGCCAAAAAATATACTTACAAGGGAGCAGCATGGATTAATTTTAATTTGAAACAAGACCAAAAGAAGTTCCTCTTCTATTATTGTTATTATCATATTTAAAAGTATTAAATATGAAATTACCAGCACAGTTGAAGAGGGGGATTAAAAAGCAGCATGTGTCATGAGGAATGGGGGGGGGGGGGGTGAGAAGGAGGGAGGAGAATGAGGGGGAGGTCAGCCAATCAGGGCAGCAGGACTCCGTCACCTGATTCACTGTCCCAGACTGGTTCTGCGCCAGGACAGGAGCAGAACAGCCTCCAGCTCCCTCGAGGACAAGAGCTGCCGATGGTCTCCGTGCAGCTTACTAACAGACGAGTCGTTAAACTCAGGCCCAAAAAGCAGGTCAGCGACACGAGCCGCCGAGCTCTTAACTCACTCTGGTCTCCGTGGATCTCCACCAATGCGGTTTCCTTCGGTTTCGGCTACGCGCGACCATTTATTCCATGCAAACATAACTCGCTGTGCTCCGCCTTGCATTGCTGCTTATCAAACATTCAGTGGGCCGGGGACGCGGCGGTCTCCGAGAGTGTGCCGGGACCCTGAAGTGCGCTCTAAGTGGGGGGAATGTACTACACTCCCGAGATCACACAAGTTCTTTCAACTCCGCGCGGCGGCCTTATAGAGAGAGAAGAGGTTCCCCCGATCTAATCTCCTTTTCCAGGTCTCGTGATCGGATGGCACCGGGAATTATCCCTGCCGTTTGAGCGGCGTGACGGTGCATGCTAGCAGAGCCGCATATGTGCTGGCTAATGCGCGCTAATGGGTGGGGATAATCCGGGAGCTGGAGGGCTGATCCGGACACAGCTGCGCGCTGCCCTCTCCGCGGCCACGCTTCTGTATTCCGCCTGCATCGCGGCCAACTCCGCCGGGAATGGTTAGCCGGCCCAGCACAATCCATTTGTCAGCAAATCAGTCTCGCGGCCGAACGAACCGGACTCACGGGAGAGGCAGGAGAAGGGCAGTAAGCAGGATGGGCTGGACGGAACAACCCGATCCATCGCAGGAGAGCCGTAATTGCGGCTGACGCCCTGAGAAGATTACCGGCTCCATCTTTACACCTTTTTTTTTTTTTCCAGAGCAGGTTCGAGCACTCAGCCGAAAATCCTTGCTTCAACGGAAATCTTTACACGTTTTCCGAAAAACAGCAGTTCTGCGGGAGTGGAAAATCCTCAGCCAGCGAAAGCGCGCAGCAGGACCGCGCCACGCTTTTATAGGTGGCTCAGTCATCAGTCATAAATACCTGCAGCAAATGGAAACTGCAAGCACTAATAGCTGTCTCGCTGCATCTCAACAGGGGCACGCTAGATCAAAGGCAACAGGAACGGCATTAGCACTGATTACAATTACCTATATTATCATAATCATCCCTGATTTTCTTTTTAACGCGGCGTAAATCGCTCATAACCTCTGAGCGTTTAAAAGCTTTGTTACCTTATGAGAAATTATATTTTGGAGAGCGAGGATAAAACCTTAACTCCGCCGTATCTGGCTAAACAGCATTTCAAAAAGCAGATCCTGCCTCCTCGTGTACGGCGGGTCACCCGCTACTACAGGTCAGCAGGGCAGGCGTGTGGCACAACATGAAATCTGCAGAAATCCATAGCAAGGTCATTTCCTGTCCCATTAAACAACCAATAGTGTTAATTGACCTACACAAGTTTATGGGGAAAAGGTCCAGATCCTGAATTGCTCTGGTGGGATCAGAGTAATTCTCACGAGTGGCCAAAGAAATGAGTCAACCCAGTGGTTCCCACAATTCAATCAAGAGCAATTGTCTTCAGTGACATGATGTTAACCCCCAGGACCGAATGAGCACAAAGAAAGAGGAGAGGAACGGACCCTAATCGCATGACTCATTGTGAGTCACGCACAGTAGACAACACAATTATGGAGCCCTTCTATATTGGCCTCCCACTGCACAAGCAGCATTCTAAAGTGTAGTGTTACTGTGTACCCTCGGTACAAACACCCATTTGCACCAAGCACCCTCTGTAACAGGAACCACATTATTTTAAGCCAATGAACCCGTTTTTAAATAGGGACAGGGAAATGTATGCGGTCTTAAGATAGTGTGCTCGCTACACTGCACTATTGGAATGCTCCATTCTTCACATGATGGCTTCCCTCAGAACTCGCTAAAGAAACGAGAAGAAGCATAACATTTAAAAGTTGTTAAAATAGCATGTTTGTGAGGGTATAAGATGCCTTTGCTTAAAATGGCTTGCCATATAGAAATTACTTTTTAAAACAACATGAAGCTCATAGGCGGCAACAACAGGTCATATTTTAATAGGTCCCCACTGGATTTTTAATCTAATACTGTACACAACAGTGCGAGAGAGGCACAGAACACAAGGCAAAAAGAAAAGCTATTGCTGTACTTAAATGAGTGTTTGGTTTAATGGGAGAAAGAGAAACAATATTGGGCATTGTTTAAAGCATTCCAGCAGTGTCACACACGCACTACTGCAACCAATAATACGTCAATGATTCCGAATAACTCTCAACCAAGGAACTAGAGCTCTCCTGGGCACAGTTAAAGCTCATATGAGCACACACACCACCCTACCACCCTACCCCCCCTCCCCTCACAGTGGGCCTCTCTGCCACATCTTTGGCAGTCTCTCACACTTTCTCTTACCAGCTCGCTCGTCTCAATGGGGTCTTTTCAGTGTGCTTAAGAAAGGTACAGAGCCCCTTATTGTAAATCACAAGTATGTGAGTGTATATGCGTGTGTGTGTGTGTGTGTGTGTGTGTGTGTGTGTACGCCTATGCAGATATGTTTTTGGATGTGTGTGCGGGTGTGTGCGTGTGTTTTCAAGCACATACGGAAAGGATACCACTTGCATTTTGCATGCTTACTGAAGTCACAGATAACGATAGGTTCGGAGCAAGCTCTGCTTCCAAACCACATTAAAAAGCCTGTCTATGGCAGCAAAGTCACACTTAAACGGCAGTTCCCTCTTTATGTCTGTCTTTACTCTCACTTCCCCCCCATATAGGTCTCCTTTAACGCATTCGGTTAAAGCTGGAGTAGACCCTTGTATGAGGGAGATCTCAGATGCACTATGACACCTAAACACTTTCAGTAAGTAAAGTAAGTAAGTCAGTAAGGCTGTGTCTGAATCAGAGCCCTACTGCGCCCTGTCTCCTGCGTACAGTGCACTAGCAGAAGTGTGCTGTTTAATGTGCAGTGTTAAGCAGTCCACGAAAAATATCTGCCATACTATTTTCCAAACGTACTGTGGAAGTGTCGTAAGCAGGTCATAAGACGTCCCACCAGTGTTGCCATGTCCGCGGCTAAATAGGGATACTTTTAAAGTGCAGTCACGGGTAAAAATAAAAAGTCGCAATGCACGCACTTATTTAAAAAAAGTTCAAATATGATTTCTATTTAAAATGCATTGGTTTCAGTTAAAAATATATTTTGGGCTAGTTTTGAGTCACCATTTGTCCGGAAAGTCTTGCAAGATCTGGCAACCCTCATGTCATATTTATGCGACCAAAATGTTCCTGTACTTCTTGAAGTGTGCTCCCGAACGTACTCAGCGAAACCCCGGAAGTAAGTGTGTCATCCGGGTGTTTCAAGTATACTGCAATTTGAAATTTTTTTGCCTACTCAACGACTTTCTTGTCCTATCTACTCACCAAGTGTGGAACAACAGTGTCCAACAGTGTGGAAGAGTGCTGATCAGTCACAGCCAAAGTCATACAATGGGTAAGAAAGTCAGTCAATAAGTAAGTCGGTTGGTAAGTCAGTACATTAGTGAATGCATAAATAAATATATAAATAATCCAAGTCCCATGCAGCTCAATTACCATGAAAATTTAGGACAGCAAACCTCTGCAGGGCTCCTCATTTTAGCCCTGATTTATGAACCATTTCACTGTAGACGATCATCTAGGCACTTGGCATCACAGGGAAAAAATCCTACTTGAAGTTCAAAAGGACGAGGCAGAAGTGACCTAAAATGAGTGGAAGGGACAGGTTGAGTTAACAGGGCTTTCATCTCCCCATCTGCTCCTGTACTTGGAGAACAAAGACCTGCCTCCAGGAACAAGTTGTGGAGGCGAGATGGTCTTTTTCTTTGTACAAATGCAAAATGTGTGGCCTGGCTCCAAAGTTCCAATACCTCTTCACGGTGGCTTCTTTAAATATTCAGGAAGGACACTGCATCCCAGAGTGAGTGAGAGCGTGTGTACGTGTGTGTGTGTGTGTGTGTGTGTGTGTGTGTGTGTGCGCGCGTGGGGGTGTGTGCGCATGTGCGTGTATGTGATAAAACCCATGAGAAAATGGTGGCACTCCATGTCCATTCCTAAGACTCTGAGGATGAGCTGTGGCTGCAGGCCCCTCACCTCAGCTCCTCAGTCAGAGAGAACAGTGACCTCATTCAGAGCCCAGGTTTAAGGCCACTGCCACCAACACATTCCTAATGAGCCTTATCTCTACGACAACACGCTGGTCATGGCGCAGCCTGCGATCGCTATCTGAACACCACAAAAACATATCAGATGTCACATTTGACAAAAGACAGCGACATGACAACACAGCGCGATACAAAAGATTACATTTGAAACATTACTAAGCCGCAAAGCTGTACAAACCTGGTCGGCAATGCAAACGGAGAAGCACCCGAGCACCCTCCTGCCCTCTACTCCCCACCCCCAACGCGCTCCTCCAAACAAAGCCAGCGTCCCGCCCCTCTGGCTCTCTCCACCCCAAAACAGAAACCTGGTCGCCTCTGCATTCGCCGTCTGCCATCAAAGGGTCAGGGAGGCAGAGAAGAGTTAAAGTGGGACTCGTCAGCGCCACGCTAAGTAGCCTCAAAACCCACGGGATTGCAGGGGATCACGCCAGGGATTTGAGAGCGTGTCGGATTTACGGATAAAAAAAATAAAAAGAAACGTCCAGAAACATCTCCTGACCATCTCCGTTCAGCTCCCGCCATGTAAAAGAGACCCAGCTTCCGGGCAATTAGCGTCCTCCGCGTACCAGCGGCCAGGCAGGGAGAGGGCGGCTCCGGGACCCCTCACTGACAAGGACACTCCAGAACTGTGGGGCCTGCACCGTCCACCCACAACGGCAATCTGTCTCTCCCTTCTGCGTGCACCCCTCCACGTATATATAAGCACACATACTATATATATATATATATATATATAGATATATATATATATATATATAGAGAAAAAGTGGATTATGCCCAAAGGATGGATTGCTGCCTAGGCTGCAGTCTTCACGGGAGAAGTGGCATCCATCATCGCAGATTGTGAGGGAGGTAGCCGTTTAGCACTGGGAGTTAAAGGCATTCACATATAGCCCCACAGGAATTCTCAGAAAGGTGCTATATTTGCATTCTTCGTCGTCTCAGCAACGACACCTCGGAAAATAGAGACCTTCGTCAGCAGCACAAGGACAGCAGGAAGATCTTTTCAAGTTACACATTTAAATTTAAAGACAATTCAATTTTAGACCAGCTCATACAAATATAAACCATGATTTCTGGTTTGTTGTAATATTCAATTAATTATTTTCTTTTGCTGAACAGCAAAGTCCCTGTTTAGTGACGCAGAATAATTTCTATCTTGCTTATTTATAAGCATCTATACAAGTTATCTATACTTAACTAGAGGTGGTTTTTATTTGCATTCATTGCTTCTTTTTTTTTTTTTTTACGGTTAAATTTTTTAATAATCTGGTCGCACTGCAAACTCATGATTCTATCTCTATAAACTATTTATGATCCCAATATTACAGCGACAACGGTTGTAACATGTCACGAAACAGTCTCAATCAAAACGATGACTCATACGTTCTATGCGTTCCACGGAAATCCACAGATGACGCGATTAACGGTAAAGTTGGTATCCTTATCCAAGAACAAAAAAACAATAAAAACAACAACAAAAAACATTTGGGCGGGGATAAAAAAAACTACCACTTCCACTGTGTTTGAGCTTCTGTTACTTTGTTTCAGTAATACTTACTCTTGCAAAACAAACTCCCAAGGGTCACCTTACAGAAGAGTCCAGGGTTACGGCTGTAGTCAAAGGGGTTCAAGAACAGTAACCACTTTATTTTCGGCTTGTGTTCAAAAAAAGGTGGTGCTAGAGAAGGGGTTAAATGGCAAGGACAAAAAGAAATGCAACCACATTTTTTTGCCGTTAATGGAGCACTTAAAAGCTACCTTTAAATTCCTCTCCTTGTAAAACCATGTAAACTTGTAAACCATGTAGACGTTCAATGATGTAATCCATAAATACGGAGCTAAAATGGTGGTTGCTATGTTACAAGCGTTGGGAATACTTGCCTAGAGACTTTATTTTGTAAGCCTCTTGCCTTTACCTGTTGGGAATATACAGCTGTCTGCAGCTGAGCCAATCTGGACTGTAACATATATCTGAACTAAACAGAAGACAGCTCTAAAATGAGGAATATTTATAGTACAAGTAACTCATTTACCACAGCAGCCTGTCACTGGGGTAAACTCCTTACCTATGAGATTATTGGTAACGCATGGGATTACAAGATTTTACATTTATAATCTGGATGTAGCAACAAATCAGTCCTGAGATATTGGCGTTGTGGTAATTAACCTCCTCTAGCAGTAAAGTTGCGTTTCATAATTTTGTTTAGCGGATTAATTTTACTTCCCACCACTGTTGCTAACGTAACAGGCGTAATCCATCGGCGCAGGATTGCGGCGGGCCCTGACGCGCAGTGAAGACCCCCCCTCCCCCCCCTCACTGGGACAGCATGTGCGTTTATTTTTACGGTCACCCTTTTTGACCGGACAGAAACAATAAAGCCCATTGGTGCGGCGCGGCATCTTGGCCGCGGGTGGGCGGGCAGTAACGGGCAGCGGAACCTCACACACAGCCACTGCTCACACAGAGCGATCTCCATCGGACATGGGAAGACTCGGAGCTGGAAAAGCAAAGAAGTCTCCAGTGGATTTGTTCAGGGTTCAACGGAAGTGATCTCAATCTACCAATACTGGCTCCATTCCACACCAGTTCTCCACTCAAGAGGTAATGGATTCTCTGTAATTGCCTTTAAAACACTGAGCACTTTTTAAAAATTCACTTTATGCACATTCCAAGCACTCGTTTCCATCCCTCCTCATTTTAATAGTTCAGCTTCAGAATTAGTGGGCTTTTTAAAAACACACAACAACAAAAATAACAGGAATATAAACAAATGGATCAATCCTCTCTATCGCTTTGTGGTAATCCTTTATGTAGCTGCACTATAGCACGACCCTGAAAAGAGCAGTGAATCACACATACAGCTTTTCTCTTGGTCCCCCTCTTGGCTGCTGGACTCCTCCTCAGTCCCAGTGTGTGAGGTTAAGCTGGCGGTGGTTTAATGGAGATGTAGTAGGTTTCAACTGCAGAATAAATCACAGCGCGGTGCATGCCTGTCTCTGCCCCTGACCCCACATTTACCCACAATGCAACAAAAGAGAAACTAGAGGCTGGATATGCACAACAAACACAGACTGAACAGCTGCACTGATATGATCCACGACTCGCAGTGTGAGACCCTAAACACACACTTACATGGGCGGTCCGCACGCACGCATGCACGCACGCACGCACGAACAGAACAGAACAGAAGCTGCCAATGCGGTTTGCTATCAGCACTGGTGATCTTGAGTGGGTAGGAGGTCGAAAGCTGGCCCCTCACAGTTGTTATTAACGGGCAGTGGGAAGGTGAGCATGCTGTACTTTTTAAGTTTGCGGTGCCAGTAACCTTCCCCGGTAGCCCACACTGTATGGGGGATGGTGGGCTGGGAGCAGAGCAGAGGGTCGGCCGTACTCCTGTAGAGCACGGACCGCTTCCACGGCAACGCCTTTACGAGGGATCTGAACCGTACTCTGCGCCCACACACACAATAAAACCACAAACTCCCATGGAGCTGAATCCCATACAGGAACATCATGAACTAGAGGCTGCAAACATTATGACTGGCTTCAAAGCCTGGTGAGGTGCAAATACACAAAAGAAGGTAGATAATACATGGCCTACTAAAGCTTAGAGTACTTTGTCAAGATGAGGTCATTTCAAAATGAGGATAATATTGGCCATGATTGGAAAGTTTAAAAACTGGAGCAGGGGGGGGTCCACAAAAAGATTGTGATGCTTTCACACCCATTAACCAATCACAAGTACCAGAAAACAAATTACGTACAATTCACCAAAGCACCTGCAGTGGGTGAAAAGCACACGCAAGTACCGGAGAAATAGTGTCACAGTGCCCTGTCTGGTCGTGCTGGATGGGGCTCAATACAGGGCATGTCCCGATTCGCAAAGATGAGGCAAATTACCCCTCGCAATGATCTTTTAAGATGACCTGAAACCTGACGGTAATGCAGTGCCGTCTATTTTAAACGTGTGCAACGTGTAAACTTTTCAATGACCATAGCAGCTGTCATGGATACAAGAGGAAGACACCACTACCGTGTTAGGCAAGCAAGAGACTGGATCCTCCATAAATTATTCCTCAGTACAGGCATTCTCCAATTGGTCGGCAACAAATACGACATTAAACCTGCCCTCTGTAATTTGTTTTTGGCTATAATTCAAGTAGGCCGTTTCATTGTACTGAGACAAGTATTTCAACAACTCCAAAAGGCGTGTTACTAAAAGCCTCCATTCAACATGGTCCAATTCCATAAACTGAGATAGCTGTTCTAAGAAATATTGAAAAGATTAATTTGCTGGTCATTCAACCAATCTGTCACTCAACAGCTCCTTTTCAGTCGTTATTACTCCAGCCCCATTATTTATTCGCCAAATTAAAACGAATCCCATGTCAAATTACAGGCAAGTTTCCAGTGAAGGTTACTGAATCAGTGCTTTCTCAAAACTTGCTCTAAACCAGCCTTTTACTTTATTTGTGCATTCGGAGGTAAATTGACACCAAGACCCGTTTTTGAGTTAAAAAAACAAAACATTGTGCTCGAGGAACAACCTCAAGTGTAAAGAAATGCAGCAGGGAAGATAAAACTAGGTGTGACCCTCACTCAAAAAGTATCTTCTGAAGGCTGATCTGATGAGTGAAATATCATGTTTCACTATCATTGCATATCATTGTACTTGTGATCTGGGCTCGCTGCTTTGGCATGGTTGTGCGCTTACTTGAATTGCATCAATATTTTAGTGACTCAGTCGTTACCATGGCACGGATAGAGTTTGCAGCTGTTGCGCAATTAGCAGAATGAAATGCGCTCGGTATTTTATCTCAGTGGATCGACCCCCATGAGTCTAAAGTTGACTGAGAAGGTATTACAATAATGTCACAAACAATATGGCTGCCAAACCATGTGAACCACTGCTACTTTTCAGCTTCCAATGGACTAGTGATGTGTACTTCTGATGCAAATCATACATACATACATCTTCAACAGGCCGGAGGGAAAGCACTTTTCCTTACGGCATAGGGCTTGTGAAGTGCCCCACTTACAAACAAAATTGCCCACATGGTCTGATATAGTATATTTTCTTGTACAGTTTTACTGCCAAGGTACTTATAGTTAATGCACAGAGGACACCGGATATCAACATAACTTAGTTTTACTTTTGTTCACTGGCATACTAAAACAGACAAATATACAAGTCTGCATAGTTCAATAGCAATGGTCAACGTGAGGCCATTTTTTCACACAATAAACAGGCATAGAAAAGACAATTTGTCAGTTCTTCTCACTGACAAAAACAGTGAGAAGAACAGGCTTCCATTTGCATGTTTGTAATTAATTATATATTAATTCTGGCCTAATGAATTGTTTTCTGTAACGGAACCAATATTTATTGTTTCAGTAATTGTCATAATAGCCACATGAGCACAGTAATTACAGATAGTTTACATTTCCTTCTGTTAATGTTTCCCTCTGCATAATGCAAATCTATTCGTTTTTATGAGGCGCAAACAAGTTTAGATTTGATCGTATACAGATTTTGGCATTCTACGATTGAAAAACTGGCACTCGGCAGAAGGGAACATAAGAAAATGCGACTTAACCATCGTGTCCCAGTTTTTACTCCTGAACCCAGTAAAAGTTGAGTCAAGGGACAAGCAATTTCAGAGTTTAGTCTGCATACTGAAACTACACAGAATGCCTTTGTTTTTCTTTTATCTGTAATGAAAAGGGATTAAGAAAAGAAAGGTTAATTAACTCTTAACAACTATAAGCACAACATTTTCTTTTTCTTTCTCCCCATTTTCTCCATAATTTTGATTGACCAATTTTACTTTATACCATTTTATGGTGCAATCTCCACAGTTGATGCGGGAGAGTGCAGACAAGCATGCACTCTCCTCCGAAGCACGTGATGTAACGCAGCTCACACACCAAGCTTGCACAGACCTGAGTCAGAGGAAGACACTTCAGCAAGCAGACCACTGGCGCACGATCAACGAGCACTGGTATGGTATGATTCAAATGTTGATTGAATCCCATCCATGGTGACTTTGAAGGTCGACACAAACGAGTGCCTTTTAAAATAAATATTTACTTTAACCTTGTTTTGCCCCTAAAAAGGAGACAAATTAACGCTAGTTAACTGCATTTGAAAACAAGTATTCATCAATCCTGAAGGTGACCCCATGTCAAACATCAGGCACATCCGGGACCTAACTAGCGATGCAAAGCAGCCGCTACGCTGCGGTGCGCTCAACACACAAATACTGTGTTGGGACGTGTCGCTGACAGCCAGCTCCACAGTACATGGATACAAATGGCTACATATGCCACAGAGCAGTGTTGAAAGGTGTACGTTCCATTCAACGTGCTGTTCGCATAAGAAAGCCTCACACTGAGCAAAGGGTTCAAACAGCGTCCACACCGTCTGACCAAACTGCAGTTACATAAGGACCTTCCCAAAGAAGAGCACGCCGAACACTCCATCAGGAGGTCATTCGCCATGGAGGGGTTTATCATGCATGAGCACAAGGCTACAAGCTACACAGGAAAAATAATGTTATGTGATGTTTTACACACAGAAACAAATCAATACATGCCGGTTATTTATCGCATTATCCTGGCAGCCAAAGCAAGATGGAAGAGTTCAATTTCCTCCTTATGAGTTTTAGAAAAAAAAAACTGCAGTAACTACAAATCAGCATTTGCCACGGACACAGCCTTTAATCTTATTTTTCCGCCTAAAAAAAATAAAAAAAGCAAGTGAGGTCAACTCATTCTTATCGGTCTTCTTGGTTCCATCGTTTGATGCCCGGCAGGGTAAAAGCACAGACAGGCATTGGCTACTCACACACACTCTCTCTCACACAGTATAAAGCTGAGCACACATGTAAGCACGCATGCGCCCGCCCACCTGCATGCACACGCAAACACACGCGTGCAAACACACACAAACATACACACATACACGGTATAAAGCTGCACATGCAGACAGACAGTGCCGTACAGCGCTGCACGCACGCATGCACGCACGCACATGGCTCGTTAATAGCCGCACACAGTCTGTCATGCGGGTGCAAGGCTGCTCTGAACCGCGCTCCCCAGGCCTGAGGCAGACCGCGTGAGTCAGCAGAGAGATGGGAGAAGAGCGGAGCACTGTGTGAATCACCCCGCTGTCGTAGTGTAGACTCGCGAGACGCTCACACTGAGGGAGGCCAGAGCAGGGAGCAGCCCCTGGAAAACGTTCCTCATCATCACTGCGCCATCGCTCCAATCGTCTCGCCCATCTCGTACCTACACACCCCTGCCCCCCCCCACGCCCCGTCACCATTAACACACACACACGTTAACATGCATGCACACACGCGCGCACTCACACGCGTACACGCAAACAAACACATAGGCACACAAGCATATGCATACATGCACACACGCATGATCACATATATGCGCGTGCACACACACACACACACACACACACACACACACGCACAAGCACAAGCACAGGGCACCACCACCAAAAAACAAACGGATAAAAAAAAAACAGCCGTGCAAACACGAACAGAATCAGTGCGAGAGATATGTTAACTTCCTTTGCTACAAAGGACAGGTGTTGCAAACCAACTGTAACGTCTGCTTCTCTGTAATGACAGGACTCGCATGATAAAAGATGTACAAGTAATAGCAAAGGAGCACCGCTTCAGATACGCACACTGCAACAGATCTTCACTGCTGACATTTCTAGCACATGCTGACTCAGTGACTATCCGTGTGCTGCCATGACTCACCAAACCTGCATTTCACAGAAAAACTTCAGTGCCATGTACACCTGGACATACACATCATCGCCTTGGCAATAGCAGTGTATTGAGTGGGAGAAAAAGTAATGCGAATATTCCCCACCTCCTCCCATCCTGTACAACAGTCTAACAAACGTGACCATCACTCTGGCTGCTAACTTTGCTTTTGCCTCAATTCACACCAGTATTGTATCTACTGAGAGAAATTGAGGAAAGGCTCAATTTTGATGAGCAAGACCGAATTAGTTCTGTCATCCAAGAGAAAACAGTCCCAACCGGCCCAAAACTCACAGGGCAAGCAGCTAAAGCTCCCCACACAGCAGCAAACTGCGCAGCTGGTGCCCACAGTTTTTATGGCTGTTACGCAAGGAGGAGAAGGGGAAAAAAAAAAAAAAAACGTCTCTGAAAAACATTGACAATTAGCCCAGCGGAGAACACCGAGAGGAACAGAGGCTCTGCAACGCTTCTCTCCTCCTGAAATTCTGCAGCAAGGTAGAGTAACAGCTGTGGACAATGGCCTCCGGCGTCAGCGCTGTCGTGTGGCTCCGGTTCTCAGAATGACAGGCGGACGGCACGGCGGCATGCCTCGCAGCCACAACAAAGTGATAGGCACCTTATCAAGAACTGCAGAAAGGAATGGCATTTCAATTATTTTAATAACAGAGGTCCGAGGCCTTGAAGCTACTTTGTGGGCCTCCTTGGCCGCAACTGAATTAGAGAGAGCGAGACGTCGGAGGGGGCGTGGCGGAATGTTAGAGTGGGGAGCACCAAGCAAGGACCCAGAATGCATCGGCACAGCATTTCACTGAAAAGGACCCCGCATAAACAGTGATTGTATTTTCAGGTATTATGAAATACAATACATTGTGGCAGTTAATGACTTTTTAAGACAGGTGACGATGTCATTCTCCACATATCCTGCCTGGCACCTTCAGAATTTGAGGATAGATGAAGGTATATGCAGATAAATACAGGTAGATGCAAGATGGCAAATTAAGCCATGCTTCAAAGAAAACCATGTCAAAAGGGTAAAGCAAATCAGCAGTAACATTTAAGGTGTGGTTAATCTGTCTCCGTTTCGCTCAGAGCATCTGCCTCAGAGATCCATAAAAAGTGAATACTTTCAGTGTCAGTTAGTCGTTCTTTCCTTGCCTCCTTTCCTCTTTCCAACAACCCAGCATCTTCAGCTACGTCATGCATGTAACCATCGGCTCTACGACTCAAGACGAATCACCTCACGGATCTTCCAGCATCGCTAAAATCAAAAGGCGATGGAAAACAAAGCTGAAGTAATCGCGTAGCTGCAGGGGCCCGGTCCTGCCACAGAAACAGCCCACAAACGCACAGAGCGAGCAAGACAAAACAGACAAAGAAGACGGCTAACACAACTGCAAGAACGCAGCATACCATTGGCATTACCACTTATGTAAGCCTTGGGAAAAGGTCACAGTATCTGATATGTTATTTTCCTAAGAATCGCTTCTCCAGGATTCATAGCTGTCCTCCTCAGAACAGACTCTGGCAGAAGGAATATGTTGAGGGCTGCCTGTCACTTCTGATTTCTGACCCCATACCAGAGCGAAAGATACCCTTGACCAAAGCCGGAATTACAGACCTCCCCAATGCTCATAACAGCAGCTTTCAGATTTTTATCAATTTGTCTGCCCGTCTTCCTCCCAGTAACCTTCCCAAATTACTCCACTGGCTCCCACCACCAAAGAACTACAGGCATTACAGGGGCAAAAAACAAACCTTGGATGGGCTAATTTTACAGTTCAAATCACAAAATGATTCCAATGGCATTGCTGGAATATCATGTCTCCATTTAGTCTACATCCTGGGCTGGTCCCATGACTGGGGCTGTCCATGAAACATGTGCTTTCATTACAAAAAAGCCATGCCATCACTGTAACGTGGGCATTGCAAAAGAAAGAGAACAGGTTGCATGTATAAGACAGATACAGAGATGTTGAATAGCAGATATAGTGCAGTGCATGCAGCCTCAACAAACAGCACCTTTAAAACCAGTTTGATGTGAATGTGCAAGAAATGTGTGTAATACCATTTTAACAATTATCATGGCTAAATAACAGGGGACTATGGGGGGAAAAAAATGGGATTAAGCTCAAATAACGTAATCGTTGTTCTTGTTTAATATCCAAATGCGACTTACCTTTATCACAAAAAATTATACAACAGTTTTTTGACAAGTCGGAAGAACCCACCTCCACCCAAACAGATTATATTTTACTGCAGCATTTTTTAAGCCTTTTTATTCATCCCAATTTGGAATCACCAACTGTCACTGCTATGCCACTTTGACCCACACATAGAGCACTGCAGATAAAGTTTGATGTACTGCAGTGAATATAACTACAATATTACAACATAGTGCTACAGGACAGCTAGTGCCAACCAGAGGAGAGACATATCACTCGTTGATGATAAGTGGTAGCCTGTGGGTACCTGGCAAATTGCTGTGAGGAGATAATATAGCAGTAACTAGAGGCTGACAGTGACTTAAACCCACCCTCCCCCTGGCAGGGAAAATCCAATTGGGTTTTTATCAAAGTATGCTCATGGGCATAGTGAACTGACTCAGCCAAGGCTCAAACCTGTAATTTCTCACCTACAAGGCCCAATCTGTGCTTACATTAGTTAGAATAATCAATGGTATAAGATAAACATGAGCACAGACTTACCTCTTGAAAACCTGAACACCTTTTTAAACAAATTACATCGGCCAACAATCATGGTATTGTGAAATTCGTGAAATTCGTCAAATCCGTGATTTTCTCAAATAAGGTTAAATTAAATATATGACAAATACATTTTTAAAAAGAACGACCGTTTATTGAATACTCATTTTTATGGCATCATTGTCCATATAACCCCTAGTATACGTGGCTTTTCCTGTTCTACATTCGGTCTCCTCTGAAGCAAATCCTCATAAGTAGACTATAGCCACGGGCTTCTGAATAAACTAGCAATAAAGTTCCCTCTTTCAGTTTGATCGGCTCCCCGTGTAGAAGACGACTCGCTTTGAAAGTGGTCATTAAATAATAATTGAATATTGTATTTATTATACAGTGAAACGTTACATTTTGGCTTCTAATTCCATCTGGCCCATAATTACATCCATCTACAACCGCATGTCACATAACAAGTGTTAAAAAGCAAATGGAAAGCTCATTAGACATATGCAACTTTCAAACGTCGCCCTTGGTATCTAGATTTTTTTAATATGCATCTAATTTAGCCTATACATTTTCAAATAGAGTTACACATAAATAAATTGAAGCAGCTTCTTCATTCTGATTCTTCGCTAATGGTAAAAACTAAAATGAAATCCGTTCCTTAAACGATTCAAACGCAGCACTAAAATGCATGCATTCAAACGCACATCAATTGCAGTCATCTCGAGAATGAGTCGTGAAATTGTTTCAGTTGTAACAACGCATCCCATGTAACAGCGCATCGTTACTCAGCAAGCGATATAGCTCTTCCCACCTCCGCGGGTTAAGAGATAAATGTTTCACGTTGTAAATTGAAAACTGGCAGTGGTTTAATTGGCAGATCGCAAGCTAGCCACGACCATTGATTCATTCAATCAGGGGAATGAGATGCACCAAAAACGACGAGGGCAAAAAAAGGATTCAATGAAACCTATGTCAGCGTCCTCTGTTAATCGCACAGGGCCCCATACTATTTGGAATACCTTGTGCATAAAGACTGAGGTATACAGTAGCCAATGTTACTGCCTTACCGGTTGTTGTTTATGTCGAACGGTTCCCTTTCCGAGGTGAGGCTGAAGATGTTGTTCTTGAAACCCGCTTTTCAGATACTCGCTGCCGGCTTTGTTGCCACCGATCCTGTCTCTTTTTTCTCTGATGTTGGAGCCGCCGTTTTCCCTTTCTTCCCCCGAGTCCAGGCTACTGAAGTTCCATACTATGAGTGTCTGCACCAGTAATACAGTAAGAGCTGCGATCAAGGCAGACCGTGAGCGGCGAGCCAACCTGCGAGCGCACGATCCGCCAACCATCTTCACACTGAGGCTGAGAGGTGCAGACAGTGGGCTTTGTGGCTCTGCGTTGCGAGAGGAGGGGTTGATCGCGGAGGTGGTGGCTGGCGAGGGATAGCAAGGAGGAGAGAGACTGGAAGAGAAAACACAGAGCCCCCGTGTGGTGAAATAGCACACGTGAAATTTGGTTCTCCCCTTAATTTCCTTGCACAGAAAACCACGAAATCCCTTTTTAAAATTGCATTTACATGAGAGGTATGAATTTAATACAGAACGTCTGTAAAGTGTTGCAGTCGATGTCCATAGTAGCCAATGCCTTTAAAGTATGCCACGTGCAGAGTGAAAACAAACAGATAAGGCTATTATTGCTTCAATTGAAATTATGTTTAGGCCTACGAAAATATAAGGAGCACCATCAGTCAGTCCATCATTAAATCAAAAAGGATTTTTTTTTTGACTGAACACACAATTTACCCAGGAAATGTAAGTGATCTGCTTTGCGGATCAACGTTTATGAGCTTGCATTCAGTTTTGTTCAGTCTACGCAGCCATATTCAGACGGGAAAATGCATTTTTAGACTGATCTCATTTAAGCACAAATGGGCATGGATTTGAGATTATATGTGCTGAGCTGAGTCTTAATTTCTTCAGTTTGACTGTGTGAGGGAATGACTTATTGCACTAGGGTGGCAGGATAGGTACTGCAGTGACAGCACACACAGGACAAACTGGAGCTGTGGAATTTAAGGTACAATTTAATTACAATTTGAACTGTTACCAACCACGTTGTGGTCAAATGAGTGATGCAGATATTAAGAGGAGAGCGCATTTTAGAAGAGGCTTGTGTAAATACCTGGTATACAAACCTATAGTGTTGTACTGCATCTTGGTCTAAGTTGTGTCGCTGCGCACTAAAGTGAACATTTTCCTTTGAGATTTACATTTAGATTCTTTTTGCTCCATTCCCAATATGAAAGTATTTCTGTCTCTTTCCCAGCATACCACATCGCCATGGGCCCTGCTACTGTCTGGCTAGGCTGAATTGTCTATGTCTACTCCGTTGGCTTTCCCTGGGTGAGCAGACTTTCAAACAGGACCATCAGCTCAGTAACAATGGATTCTTAGTTAATTTTACCTTTCATTGTTAGTCACGAACCACCCCACTACTCACTCAAACCAAAAAAAAAAGTCTGTCATTTTATTCTATCGAGTCTAGTTTTGAGTCATCCATTATATTCAAAACTGTTTAACTATTGATTTATGTTCTGCATATAATTAATGGATTTGGAGAAAGAGAACCGGAAAACAATGCATCAACACTTGGCCAGGCTCAAATGGTGTAGATTAAGGTTTCATATAATGCATCGTTTCATGATTTCTTAAACAAAGAAAATAATTTAAATGCATTTGTTAGGATGAAAACAAGCAAAAACTTTTTTCCTGCGTATCAAAATGGAATATTTCCCCCGCCCACTTAATTTTGAAGACAGTGACACAATCCATCTCTGAACATTAGGAACCAGTTATAATAAAATAGCAGACTATGCTATTGCACTTGCCTGGCTGTACACAGGGTGCTGAAGCTATACCTTCAAACTCTGAGATTAAATTAGTTTGGGTCAAATGCTCAGAAAACAATTCATTCTTGACAAGCTTTCATTTGATGTGTGGTATATGGTACGTGGAAGGTTGCAGAAGAGGTGCCAGGGTAGTAACGGTGCGAGTGTGTGGACGCAAACCCAATTTACTTGTCAAACCGCAAAGCGAAGTTCATAAAACACGCTTTGTACATCTGAATGACAACAGCCGTGTTTTATATGGGCCAATCCAGAATTGTTTTGTGTCACTTTACATGTAGATAACTGTGCCGGTTTGGATAAAAAGCGAAATATTTGTGTGGATCAAGAGGCCTTCCTGCAGGGTCAGTCTCATAGACAAGCCTCCGAGCCCAGCATAGACAATGAGGTATTCAAATTCAAAATACCCCAGCCGTAGACGTTCCAGAGATATTTGTATATTATGTAAACATGAATATTTAGTGAAGGACAGAGAGAATGAGAGTGTTGCTGTGGCAGAAACTACGCATTAGCTCTCATTAAGCAGCTGCATTATAGCATTGTGCACTGGGACATTTACCAAGACTCCCCATCCCCTAGTTGTAAATGATGAATTTAATTAGAGCCGACCCCTCCGTCAATCATTCCTGTCGCGCATGGAGACAGCTCACTTCTGACCAGGGTGCCCTCAGCCATGTTCCCAGTGCTGCATGTCTGCAAAGAAGCGCTTTGAAGGGGCGAGGAGCAGGACCGGTACAGCCTTAAGCTTTTATACCACAAGCTGCTTTTGTCTGTGCCGCCCGATGAATACTTTTTTTTTTTTTGTGTATAAGATTAGACCACTATTTAAAGATAAAGCCAAATGCATTCTCTTGATGGGGATTAGCCACATTGCCCTTGAAAATGTTTTTGTCTGTGCAGAGCCTTGGGTTTAAATCGACAAATTAGAGGAAATTTGGTCAGAGATAGTTCCTGTGTGACATCATCGGTAGACATATGGCTGCTGGTTCTTAAAGCAAAGGACAAATGAAATCTGGATAGTCAGCTTATGTCTTTTTTAAAAATATACACATACGCTATATTTTTTGCTTTTACATATACTATATGTTTACAAATAATCTTTATTTTTAACCCTCACTTTGGAAGAGAAAATGTAAGGATGGGTGAATCATGATTACTGCAAATATGATATATGTCTAATCGTCAAAAGATTAGTAACTATTGACTGCTAACCCCTCAGTAAAGGGCAATGCTCTGCTAAAAGCTTTTAGTCTGTTGCTAAATGCTATGCTAACCCCTCAGTAAAAGGCAATGCTCTGCTAGAAGCTTTTAGTCTGTTGCTAAATGCTATGCTAACCCCTCAGTAAAGGGCAATGCTCTGCTAAAAGCTTTTAGTCTGTTGCTAAATGCTATGCTAACCCCTCAGTAAAGGGCAATGCTCTGCTAAAAGCTTTTAGTCTGTTGCTAAATGCTATGCTAACCCCTCAGTAAAGGGCAAAGCAAAGGGTTGCCACCCGTCCAGAATTCTCCGGGACTGTCCCGGATTTTTGTTGTCTGTCCTGGAAAAAAATTATGACACAAAATGCCCCAGAATCTGAGTATGTTTGAGTGTTGCATACACTAGTATTGCTTAATGAAATGTAGACAGCTTCCAGTATTAGTTCCTAAATGTAATTTGACCCAATCAAATATTTTGGATAAAGGTCGGAACGTGTTTATACTCTGCTCTACATCAAAGCGTTGTGATGACGATTTTATACAGCGCCGAACGTGAAAGCTTTGAAGCAGTCAAGCAGCGTGTGTGATTTGAAGCAAAGTGATTAGAATAAATTGAAGTAATGTTAACTGTTAACAACTGTTAGTCTTCCTAGCCTAAATTAAACAAATCAAACGATGGGTAGACAGTGCACATTCATGGTTTAAAGTTCAAATTGAAGAAGAAGCTCTAGGCTAGGCCATCATTCAGAAATTTGCAACAGATACATTTATTTCAGAATAGTCACATACAGTACATATATAATAACCGTAACATAAGTAGCCGAATGTATTTAAATACGTTTTTAAAACACTTACAAAAGTGTGCATGTTTTTACACGAGAACAGCAACATAGGCTATTTCACCCCTAAGTGTGACGGGTGGTCGCTGTGGAAAACTCGACTGTGCGAAATGTAACAAGCTAAACTCTTCAGGGTTAATCAGAAAACAACTGTAGCTGAATATAGGCCTACTGGTAAGTACTTGTTTTCTTAAACATTTATACGACGGATTTTGGAGAAATGTTTTTTTGTGTCTTCTAAACCGAAAGTGCACTGGGTACTGTATAATGTGTATATAGTACAATAAGCAAGGGAAAACGGTGAATGCTCATTTGTACAACGTTTAAAAAATATATTATTGTTTCTATACGTGAACATAATTTTCTTAGCATGTATAAACGGTGCATTTTATGCATTTTACAGTCTGTGGCTGTGGTGAGAGGAGGGTCGTAAGTGCTTTGGGCTATTAATAGCACCCTCCTAATTTATTGTACTGCAGTGTAACTGGAGAAGCTGAGGTTTTCGCAAGTGGCTACCCTTTTAAACAATAGCTACTGCGTCAAAAGTTATGGGGTTTTCTTAAAGCTGTAGTTTAGAATTTCAGACAAACATGAACACTGTAATTGAGACGGATACGTCTCAACCAATAGGGGTGAAGTTTATAGAGTTAATTTAGAAAGGGGCAGCAGCAGACAAAGGAGTCCAGAGTGAGTGCAACTGATTGCGAGTACGTCAGGACAAATATAGGTAAGAGGCATCAGAGAGTTGGCCTACAACTGTTAACATAGTATATTTTTAAATATGGTTTCATACATCCCCTTCACCAAAAAAACAATTGTCAGAGTGTCCCGGTTTTTCACAAATCAAAGGTGGTAACCCTATCTGCTAAAAGCTTTTAGTCTATTGCTAAATGCTAGGGTGGGTTTTCATGTCTTGTATCAGAGGGATCATTTTCTCCCTCATGTCGTACAGCCGGCGACTTCTTCAGTGTGTGAGTGTGTGTGGGTGAATGG
Source organism: Ilyophis sp. 1 JC-2022 (assembly GCA_022702515.1). Taxonomy (NCBI): domain Eukaryota; kingdom Metazoa; phylum Chordata; class Actinopteri; order Anguilliformes; family Synaphobranchidae; genus Ilyophis; species Ilyophis sp. 1 JC-2022. The sequence goes on along the minus strand of CM040405.1, from coordinate 37,509,855 downwards.
GCTCCTGTCCCTGTTAATGTTTTTTATGTGTTCACATGTAACATCTTTATGAGCTGATTTTAATCTGTGTCTCCTGCCAGTGCTGCACAGAGATGCACATCGAGTGACTCCCAAAGCCAATGACTGTTACATGGCTTTTACATTTGAGACCTTGAGAATAAATCTTTTTTTTTTTGCGGGAGGAATTTTTTCTATTCTAATAGCAACACTCTGGTCAATAACGTTCATGTGTCAGTGTCACATTTAACTAGAGTAATTTCTTTACCACCTCACTGCTAAACTAATATTGGGCATTATGACTGCATCCATTACAACAGGAAATTTAAACGGAGAAGCCTGACATATTTCAACTGTAATGTATTGCAGTTTATCAAGTCAAATATTTTAATTTTTCTTACGACCCATTCTCCCGTCTCAATCTATTATTTAGGGACACGATAAAAATCCAAAGCATATATCAAAATGAGGTAAAATCACTTTGCAGATTTGATCCTCATCATCATAATGCTTACTCCAATATGCAATTTATCAAATTCCTGGCACATATAAATAAACTTTATTATGATGAGACAAATAAGCCAGTAACCACATACAGTTTGTCAGCACCACACGTTTACTGTTGATAGACAAATTGGAAAGAAAGCAAGGACACCATCAGTAGTGGAGCAGTGGTAAACATTAGTATGTAAAAAGTAACGATTTGTAGACAAAAGGATACGATAACTCATTCAAAGTGTTCACAGTGCAAAATAAAAAGATGACTGAAGAAAAAAGCTCAAGTCTGTCAAATCCATGCTTCTCCAAATGGATAGATTCTACGCACAAAGCAAACCTGAAAGCCAAAATGTTGTGTACTCCCCATACTACAGTGTTAGCCCATGCTCTCCGTTAAGTGAGAAGGCTGAGGGAAAGACCACACCCAAACGCACCTGGTCTAATTACGGCATTAACAGTAAGAGCACTGAAAGCCAATACACAATACAAAACTACTGAGAACATGAGTACACTGAAAGCCAATACACAATACAAAACTACTGAGAACATGAGTACACAGCTGCAGGTCTTTGACCTTCAAAAGCTGGCTTTGTAATCAAAGTGTATACGGTATTTTTTGTTGTTTAATTCAGTTATAGAATATAATCTATATTGCTTGAAATGTTTTAAGCTTTAAAACATTTAAACACAGTTTAAATGTCTCTTGTAAAATAACTGTATTTTATGTCCAGACTGACAATAACATGAATACAAAATAAGGCAAGTAAATTAGATTAACCTTATCAAAATGGACTATCATTTTGGCACCCTTGCAATTCCTAAAATACGGAATCATATCTTACCCATATCTTATGCAGGAGAGTAGATATCAAAGCATTGCCCTGATAGTATTGCTCTGTCCTTTTCCGTCCTTTTAAATTCTCTCTCTGCCTTGGATAAGGGCGCCTTCTAAATGGAACATGGGATAACTGAAAGTGACAACCGCTTGATCTTAGAGCTCGATTTCTGTGTTTGGGATTTTCTGAGCACTTTTTTTTTTTCTGAAAGGGCATGTGAGCATAAAGCTGTCAGAAAATTAGCGTGCTGTGAGTTCTCGTGCAAAACCACTGCTGCCCCTGCACTACAAAGTGTGACAATTATTGACCTCTTTGTGCTGCGGCCTGGTAATCAAAGGAGACAAACACGCAGTTTTTTTCAAGATTGAGGAGAATAAAACAGGGAATTATGGGCCTCGCTGGCGTGTTGCTTTCTCCAGTATTTCTTTGAAATGTCTGAGTCTGTGATGAGCTTTGCACATTTAACTCACAGACATATCTGATCCCCGTGTCAGACCTTACCGTCTGCACAGGATCTCCAGTTTCATTGTTAAATGCGCATCATTCAGTGCAACACGTCGGTGTTTTGTATTTGAAACAAAGGGAATTGTTTAGTGCAAAGTAATTAAACGTGGGTCCAGAACACAAAGCCATTTCCTTTGTTATAAACACCATCTGGACATTCAAATGTTGGGCTTGTTGTTGACAGTCTTGATGCTTGTTTTATTCAACTCTACGCAGCTGTTTCTTGCTTTTCATGTTCCTTGTTTTCCATAATCATGAGACTGCCAATGCATAGGGGGTGACAGTAACAGTGTAGAATCTGTCTGACACTGAATATTTTAATAACACATCAGTGAATTAATCAGATGGTAGCCTTGCTAAATAACGACTGCCATGATTGTCATTACTAAAAATGATTTCATGGTGTACAGTGATGATAACGGTGAATTAGACCTTGGTTACGCAAATGGCAGCAGTGGCCTTCTATTAAGAATGGAGGACGCTGGAGTTCCACTGCCATCTCTTTCAGCTGCAGCCACAGGGCGATAAGCAGCGCAGTCCTACCGCAATCATCCGGTCACACCTGACCAACTGCTTATTGGCCGTTTGACCATGTGGTCTGAGGAAAAAGGGGTAAGGATGGTGTCTGGGTGACATTACCAGTCTTGTCCACAATATGGAGGGCAGCCTTTCACACACTCCCTCCAGGGGAGGAAACGAAGAGGAATAGTCATAAAAAACATCACGGTTTCTGTCCAGTTACAGTACCGAAGGACCAAACAACACCTGCGTTAATTTGCTCATCGCGTAAAAGATATGCACATTCATATAAGCTGCTGCAAAAGCCATTTCAGAAAACAGCAGCACAAGCAGTTCCATCCCCATGTCTCCACTGCAAATTAAATAACGCTGTACATCTCTATTCTCAGGAGATTATTATTGTAAAGTTAGGCTCTACATCAGAACCCCTGCCTCCAGCACCATTGTTCAGTAATAAAAGAAAAGAAAAATAATGTCTTTCGAGACCGTTTAGCGATCCTGTTATAGGATCAAGATGCTGACCTCTGTTCCTGCGCTACAGTGGCGTGGGCAGAGCAGCTGTGCTGCAGATATGCGCACTATTTATGTGGATGACAAACTGATACGGGCGGAGTTTTACAACGGTGACGACTGACGCGCCGCAATTGCGCTGCTGATTCGCGCTTCATAGCGGGCCTATAATTCCATACATCAGCGTTAGGGGCCACATAGGCAGAGACAGAATTAATTACCTGGCGGTGACTTCTCTCCTCATTGTTTTGTGATCTCCTGCACTGGGGAACAGTTATTTATCCTCTGGAGGCTTTTACAGCGTAGTGCCTCTCAACCGCAACTCCCTAACAAAAACAGATACTTGGAGCTACGGGTGAACTGGTGCAGATGTTCCGTGTGTGAATTAATGCGAAAATATGTGCGCTGTAGCCTGTATATTCGCAAGTGTATGCAGCAGAAACATGCTTGGCTGACAAGGAACACATGGTGTGTTCAATATCACCTGAAAGGTGAGATTATGTTTCATTCAGATCCGAGGTTGTAGTTTGTGCCTTCCCCAGGGGACTCGAGCAGTCCTAAGATATCCAGTGATAGGAAGATTGAAGTCATTTTCCATGACTGTCCTGTCAGTCACCTTGACCTGTGATTTTATAAGGGCTCTTTCTCATCTGTCACACTTGGATCTCTGTACATCATTAATATTTATATCCCGTGCTGATGTCTGTCTTTTCCCCTTCTTGTCATTCTCTTCTTCCTCTGCTCTGGGACAGACCATTTATGGAGCAATAGTAGCCTGTGTTCATTTACTGTACCATTGAATAATTGATCATTTCAAATATGTCCAGGCAGACCTTTATCTCACATGCTGATGGGAGTAATAGCTTAGGTTAGAAAATTCAAATTATATTTTTGTGTCCGTTTTTTTCCCTTCAACATTTTTGCTTTTGCTAATGACTGCTTTAATGAAAACCCCCCTTGGACTGGATTGTATTACTGAGAGAAGACATTCTGACATCTAATATTCTGGTACAATCAGGGTACTATTACCTTCCCCCTCCTTGTAAATTTGCGAAACTATAAATCTTTCAACGCTTGTATTATCAGAGTACTGTTCTCCACAGGAGCCGAGCTGTTCAGAGGCATGGCTGGCCACCTGTGACTCTTCATCTGTCCGCAGCACAGGGGTGTCTGACCTCTGCTGTAGCTGCAATTCTGGGGGCCCCCTCTCACTATCCTGGGGGCATGCTCCCTGCCCTCTCTACCTCTGCTCCTCCCCACCCACCTCAACGCCATCGATTTACCTGAGTGCTTTTTCTGAGCGCACCTCCAGCCCTGCTGCGTGGAGCTCAAACCTTGTTAAGACAGTAAAAATAGTAACAAGAACAAGAGAACAGGAGGTGGGGTTGGGGATTGGGAGGGAGTCGACCTCCAAGCCAATTCATCCTCACAGGAGCCTGCAGTTCAACAAAGCAGGTTAGACCAATTAAATAACTCTCAGCTGCCTTCCATGATTAGGGCCAGCGCTTCACAGAAAGATAATTTCACAAGGGCTTTAGCCTTACCCCTTTATTTAAGGTCGCGAGATCTTCCCGGTGCTAGCTTTGCTTGCAGTTATTTGCTTTTGCCATTACCCTTCTAAAAAAAAGATGGAGAATCAATACAGCCTGAACTCTGTGCCCTGCTAGTGTGCCCTGTAGGAGTTGACGACATCCTCCAAGAGCATCGTAGTGGATTTGTGGAGCTGGTTGTTGCTAGTCTGAGTTTGGAGGGGAGGTGGCAGCTCTTCAGCTGCATGGAACAAGGAATATATTCATGGGGAAAGTGCATGGTGGGAGAGGGCAATCATTATGCTGAATCCACTGACCCACTTATGAGAAACAGCCTGAAGGGACTATCTTTATAAGATACTGTAGTGCGACGCTCAGGTATGGCTTGGCATGACACTCAAAATGTAATCGCGGCAAGAGTTTCCTCCTCACGGTATGCCTGTCAGCAGGATTATGCAGTTGGAAGAGACCCATAGTACACAGCTGTTGCCTTGCTGTGTTAGGTGCCTAAGTTTTCCGGGTGGAGGTCATTATAGTTCCCATTTAGCTTGAGTGTTTGGGAAACACAGATTGATGCACTCTGTAAATGGCAGTTCTGTCCATGTGGAGGGCCACTTTATAGGCAAGCCAATAGCCGTCTCTCTAGGGGTCAGAATGGGGCATGCTGTCGCCGTACGATGTCATTGGGAGTAGAGAGATAATCTGGCAATCAGTGCCACTCATGTCCTCAATGTCCCCTCTCCCAAGATGCTCTGTCACTTATATTCCTGTATGTCCTCAGTTACTTCAGGGGCATCCATGTTCCAGCATTCTCTCTTGCAAATGCATACAAAATAAAATGAAGAGGTTGGGACAAAAAAACCTCCACCATATATGCATGGGTCGCTTTCAGGGGGGATGCAAGGGGATGCCATCCATCCATCCATCCATCCATCCATCCATTATCTAACCCGTTTATTCCTGATCAGGGTCATGGTGGTGGGGCTGGAGCCTATCCCAGTATCCCAGCATGCATAAGGCGAGAGGCAGGAATACACCCTGGACAGGTAGCTATTCCATCACAGGGCACACACACCATTCACTCACACACTCATACCTATATGCAATTTAGAGTCTCCAAGTAGCCTAACCTGCATGACTGTGGTGGAAACCGGAGTACCTGGAGGAAACCCACGCAGACACAGGGAGAACATGCAACTGTTATGTTCTGAGATTTGAGTTCTGTCTGTTTTGTATTTTTTCATTATTATTCTGGATTATTACTTTTCATTCATACCATTCCCCTCTGTTCTTGGGTTGTCCTTGTTGCATTCATGTGTTTGTTTACCCTGTCTCGCATATGCACTGTTTGGGTGACTTCGGGATTTTCTGAGGGTTCACGCTGTATTTCCGAAGTTTCGTTTTCTGTTTACTTCCTGCTTTACGTTTCCCGTGTTTATATTGTTTATATTACTAACTCGTGCTAACAATCACTCGGGTGTTTATTAGTTAGATGCACATTACTAAAATCATTAACTTAAATGTTTACTAACATACTAATTGTCTGTATTTAGTTAGAACTAACAATTAACAAGTTTCCTCGCTGTATCTTTTCTATCTGTGATACTAAGCTGTCCTTGAGCTACTGGTTAAGTTGTTTCAGCTGTCTCTCCTTTGAGACCACGCCTCCTTAATTCTAGTCACGTTCCGCTCCTACTTGAGCCCGTTGTTTGTAATGCTTGTTTCCGAGTCCCTTCCATGTTTTCGTGATTTCCTTGTTATCGAGTTATTGTCTCCTAATGTGTTCACCTTACATTGTTTGTAACCCCTTCCACTTTCTTGTGTATTTAACCCAGTCGTCCTAGTCCCTCTTCCCTCTTTTTGCAGTATATTTCGAGTGTTCCCAGTATTTGTTTTTCCGAGTCTTTGTTTCATGTTTTAGTTAGATTTTTAGTATCTGTTTTCCCCCGAGTTTTCTTTGTTTCGAGTTTGTTAGTTTTGTGTTTTGTTCCTTATTGATTTTCCGGTTTTTGACTTCTGCCCGTGTTCTCGCGACCCTGATTTTCTGGACTGTGATTTTGTACCTCTGCCGTGCCTTCCCGTTTTTGACCTCTACCTGTTTTTGTACTATTTTTTGGATTTTTATTTTGCTTCCGGATATTAAACTTCGGTTTTTTATACTCCTGCCTGCTACTGGGTCCCTTATTCCACCGGTCATAACAGCAACTCCACACAGAAAGGCCCCTTGGCCTGAATTCGAACTCGGTACCTTCTTGCTGTGCTGTACATTTTTTTTTACAAATCAACCACTGCATATAAGTCAATTTAGTCAACTACAATGGTTTATGATGATTTCATTAACAATACTGTTATCCTAGAATCATATCTCATTCATTAACACCTCACAAAGAAAAACTATTACTGCATGGAATGACCCACATTATAGTTGTTTTTCAAACCAAAAAGACCCCACATATCCAACCAGGCGCTGAATCTTAATTTGAGAAATGGCCGCATGATGACTGAGGTCATGGTTCGGACCAGGACCAAGGACGCACGTAAAAAAGGGTTTCAACAGGACAACAAACAAGTAAGGTGAGGGGTGAGGATCGCATCGTTATTGTTGAGTTGTCATGAGCGTTAGCGCACGTCAGCCCTGTATCAGTCCCAGAACAACACGCTGTGGCACCGTTTGCGTCATCCCGTTTGTGCCACGTCTCGTTTACGTACCGCCATAACGAACAGCTCATTTACATATTCATTACCTTTTTGGGGGATGTACTGCTCTTCAACATCTGTCAGTGACGACCCCCCGCCTCGTTTATCTTCCCGCTTCTTGGCAGTCGTTCATTTTAAGCCCTGATTGCCTTCGTCGCGCTCTCGACATAATTCTCCCCCTCTCTTCTGGGACAGTTGGGCTTCCTCGTGCGCTTGTGGGGATCTCCACACACTCTGCTGAGTTCAGCTGAGCGCCAAGCACTGCCGTGCTCAGAAAACATTGGCCTCTTTTCTGTGAGGGCTGCGACTTTTGATGATCCAGAGCTGCCGCAACTACCACCTTCTTCATTTAGCCGAAGTGCGTGCCGTCTCCATAGAGACCGTTAAGACTGTTGCACCTGACAACAGTGTAACGCTGACTTGGACAAGCAGCGAGAAGCTAAAGTGCATCAGTTCTCTACCGTGGATGGTTCTGATTAAGTGAGCAAAACCAAGATTATTTTTTCAGATGACCTCTGTACTGTCCATGTGGGCCTCATTCATTCTTGTTTCTATGTGAATAAACTTGGATTTGCTTGAATGTAGAAAACATGTGCAAAAACATGGCCCCACAGTTATGAAATTAATGAAATTAGTAAGGAATTAATAAAATAAGAAATTAATATTCATAAGGAATTATATTACATACAGTATATATATTTATATATTCAGTTGTAATGGCTAGGCCCAGTGAACGCTGTGCTGTGCCGTGGCAGAGAGAGGGCACTGATCTATCATGCAGTAATTGCAGGTGTCAGATGCATGCAACAGAAACACAGATGGGGGTTGACTGCCCTCGCCGAGGCAGGTAAACAGTGGGTTTACCTGTAATAACCCAAACTGCAGGGCCCAGCCGCCCGGCGGACACATGCTGCTGTTTCACTGGCAGCCTTCCCAGGCCTGAGAGCAAGCCTCACACAAGTGCATCCTCTCGCAGCTTCACCTCTCTGCATATCCGCCGTCTCACTGTCCCTCCATCATTAACACTTCCTGTGCCCTCTTATCGTTCCTGCGCTGTACTGTAGCCGCACTGTAGCATTGTCTTCGCTTTCGCTATGTTACTCTCGTTCTCTCTCTCGCTGTCTTTCTATGTACTATCTGCTTAATCCGCCCAATGGCATTGCACATATCTGGCAAGTGACCTCAGTGATGAATGAGGAGTTTTATGTCAGGCATGGGGTAAAAAGTCGATCTGCAAGGTGTAGAACACAGCATAGCGTCCACAGAGTGACACACTCTCAGAGCTGTTCTCTGAAGGTTCTCTTGTCCTTAGTCTATAGCTCTTGGACATCCCCTGTTCCTGCTGTCTGAAGAGATTAATATCGTTAACTGTGCAAATCCCCTCAAGGACTTTCCTGACTGTAAGCAAATCAAGGCAATGGGAAAAAAAACAACCACATTGCCTCTGCATTGAAAGAACATGTGACTCGTTCATGAACCTGACCTGGGTTGGGAATCAGTGGCTTCGTATCGCCGTTGAGTGTTATCGGTCACTTGCGCGAGGCCCCCGCTTGCAGATTTATGGGGGTACCCCTTTAACAGGAGGTTTGTCTCGGCCACATGTTCACGGGAGAAGTTAAGTGTGTCTTATTAATATGTTGTTGTTGCTGACTTTGAAGCTCGGCAATGACACAAACATCACTCAAAATCAAATTACCAGGCCGAGCAGACAACTCTCTCTGAGACTCAATAGCGTGTTAAATGATTGAAGGGAAATGTACTGTGAAACCAATGGAGCAGCTTGGAAAGCTAATGCAGTCTACAAATGACTGAAAAAGTAGGGAGTCCTCTCAATGGGCTATTTAAAAGGGAGGGGGGGCAATACTGTAACGGCTACTCTGATGACAGACGAAAGAGGGAAATGGGAGATTGCGACTGTGACTGGGAATGATAAGTGCTGTTTATGTGACCCCAGAGCTGAAAGAAGCAGTGAGAAACACAATTTTGAAAGAGAACTTAATAGGACATGCTATTCCACTCTCTCCACATGATGGAGGAAACTTTCATGTGGCCATTTGTGATTAGGTGACGGTTTCGAAATCCTGGACTCTTTGTGTTCCTGTGCGAACGTGTGTGAGTGTAGGTGTGCGCATGTGAGCAGTTGTTTGCGTCTGTGATGCGTGTGCATGTGTGTGTGGTGCATATATGTGCAGCTAAGCTATGTGTGTGTATTTGTGTATGTATGTTGAGCATGTGTGTGTGTGTGTGTGTGTGTGTGTGTGTGTGCGAGCGCATGGTCCAGATGTGTGTTTCTGTGTGTGCACAGTCTCACAGTGTTAACATGACGTTTTAAATCTTTAGCGACTGTTCAACGGTAAAATAAAAAGCTTTTCTGAATCATTTAGACAAGGCTAAGTGCAGAGGTGAACTGGATCTCCAGGCTAAAACTACATTCTGTGGTGTTTAGAGTCTGTTTTTGTATGGTGCAGTTTTGTGTGTGTATGTATTTGTGCACGTCCATGGAATGTGTATGTCACTTTTAATTATTTTCAATTTAGGCGGTGCATTGAGTTACAGACCCAAACAGCATTCCCTTACAGGCAGTGCAGCCCTGAGTAAGCAGAGGCAGAGTGTGCCAGGGTCTCCCTAGAGTCCAGGGACAGAGAGAGGAAGAGAGAATGAGAAAGAGACAGAGAGAGACAGAGAGAGACAGAGAGAGAGAGAGAGAAGAGAGAGAAGAGAGAGAAGAGAGAGAGAGAGAGAGAGAGAGAGAGATAACACAAACACTGCCAGTCTGACAGCCAGCCAGCCACAAAGGGCAAACCTGATCATCGCAATGGAGACAGTGGCACTCTGGAAACTTCCGGGCGGAGGGGAGGGGGGGCTTCCAGTGGTTTGTCTTCTATTTTCAACAAGCTATGCTATCTGTGTGAGTAGAACCCAAACATTACCACAGATAAGATCTGTCCAATCCAATCCTTCTCATGCTTCTCACTCTTCTTATAATGGAAGAGTAATAATGGTCAACCTTGTGTTAATGACGGAGGCGTGCAAACACACCCCACTTGTTCTGCACGCTCTGACCTCCAAGAGCGACGACTGAAAACCATGGCTGAGCTGGTCATTGTCTTTAAAGTAGATATTTTTATCATTGTCACCATGGCGTCCTTTTAAAAACTGAACTCCAACAGATTTAGAATCTGACATGGCTAAAGAAATGGCTGGTCAAAAGGCTTGCCTCCTAAATTAGCAGAGTGTCAGGTGAGGAGGTATAGTAGAGGGCCCTATTTTACAAAAACCTGGTTTTTGGATTCAACCCACAATCCATATTTGGCAAAGCAGACACACTAACCGCAAGGCCATGGCGTCAGCTGACCCAAAATAAAAGTAGACATACCCCAAAATAATTCTGCAACACGTGAGCTTGCACAGCCATGTTAAAAAGAACAAATCAATTTATATAACCTCTCCAACTACTCATTGCAAGGCCTCACACCGCCGTTCTGCTCCTCCGGACCAGTGAGGTAGAGGGGTCAGTGATCATTAGAACAGAATATCAGCAGCTGAAAGGGGGCTCTGAATCTAACCCATAGGGTACAACTCCCTCTCCATCACACATTTCAAGCACAAAAGCTTGTGAGCCCCCTCGCCACGCTTCCTTTCGCTGGGCTGATGCACTCTCTCCCTCTCTCTCTCCCGCTCCCTCTCCTAACCCGACCTGCAGAACAGATGGCAATGCGATTATTATGTTGCTCTTGAGTGCCTTGTCCGCGCAAACAGAGACGGCCAGCCGCAGAAACTGGAACAGACAGCGTGCTGTACAGGGCTCAGGCTATCACACTCCCGCAAACAGGGCTAGCCATTGTTGCTGTGCAATCAGATCAGACAGCGATGTGCGGCTCAAGGACAGTGGAGCCTGCGGGAGGGGGAAACAATGGGGGTGCCGCTCTCCTCTCAACGCTGTTAAAGACGAAGGCCCTGCATTTTTCCGCGTTTTACAAATAAGTTCTGATCCGACTGCTACCACCGGGCCCTTTCACATTGGTTCTCTTCACTGCGGAGAACAGGTTACAGTCTTTTGGAGAGTATTTATACGTAGTTTATAAAGCAAACAATGGAATCTGCTTTTAATGCAATAAATATAACATTTGACTTGATATTCAATCTCCGTTTGCTTCCAAGACCGTCCTTTTAAATGTCAGCTAAAACAAAAGCTTAAAAAAGGAGAGCGGAATTAAACTATCCTTTTTGGACAGGACACTCAATTCCACCCTTGGCATCGCGAATGATTCCCTTTTGCATTTTTAATGGAGAGCGGTAGGTTTATGCGCGCCTTTCCCCTTCCATCTGAGATTGCCCTGATGTATTTGCCGAGCAGGCTTAAACAATGGCATCTGGGACAATAAGAAAGCAGTCGACTCCATGTTTGTTTAAACCAGCAGATAGATTATCTCTGCATTGAGCAGTCCACAGACTCTGCTTTGCCTTGTGTCTGGGGCCGTGCGATGGCAAACCACTGTAAACTCCCCATCACTGTAATTCACCTCTCGCCTTTGTTCTGAGTATTTGACAGCTGAAGGCAGTGCCCTTTCATGAGGGCTAATAACAGGAGGTGGTAAAACTTTGAGGGACTCGGGCTGCTGCTTGAAGGCTATTTCAGACGGAGACTGATGATGGGGGCTGTTTATTAGAAAGGGAGAAAATACCACTTTAGAGGCAGGGGTGGTGGCGATTGTATTACCACTGGATAAATGTCAGGATCCAGTCCGCATTCCTGTGAACAGGACTCTGGCAAACATTATCATTATTAAACACTGGCGCCCCAGGGCAAGTGCCATCGAGAGTAATCACCTCCAGATTCCCATCAACCTCCACAAAATTAGAGTACTTTAACGGTGTAGAGGGCTGGCACCATCACCCAACGCGAACAAGTCCATGATTAGCTCATCCCCCGAAACCAATTCACTCCACACTCAAATTATTCGAAGGAGATAATGAACTCCACGCAAAGTCACACTTAATTATTGGCAACTCATCTAACTTATCAAACGGAGAGAAAGGACCAATCAGAATGCACGCTGCATCATGTTTTCCCTTCGATTTGCACGGGGGAGACATTATGCACTGATAAAAAAAACTGTAAAATCTGTGACTCAAATCCTCAGATATATTTTTTCTCTTTTGTTAATGTTATGCCCCTTTAAGGAGATATCAGTATGCAGAGCACCTGGGCAGGCGATGAGAGTGGGTGTGGCATGTTGTTTAGGGGGATACTCCATCTTCTGGCATCTTCACAGCCTCTCTGAAAGGTGCTTACCTGAGCACTCCAGCACTAGAGTTCTTTCTCTCTCTTCCTGCTGAAAAACCTCTTGATTCGTGACGCCATGTGTGCGCCCAGTCTCAACTATGGACGGCAGATATTGAAAAGAGTATGGCGCTCTTTTCGGAACTTATTTAAGCAGCGTAAACAATAAGCTCACATGGGAGCGGCCAAACGGCTGTTAATTATCGTTCGGCAAGTGCTTCACTAAACTCCCCGACAGCAAATTTTCCTGCTAGATATTATGAAGCTGATTAAGTGGAGACAGACAATAACTGGAGCCCAACGCATCTAGCTGTGATTACAACAAAGAGCTACCACCCCAGAGAGCCTTGGGAAGGTAGGCTACATACGCCTCACAGGGACGGCGTGTGGCAGAGTTTTCAGCCGTGCGCTGCAAGCTCCGTCTCTCTGACTCGCTCGGAGGCACGGCCGACCGAGCCGCCGTGAATGATTAATCAAATAGCTCCGGGGTCCGAGCAGGATTCTGCATACGCCGCTGTGCGCGGCGGCCAGATTTGCCGACGGGTGCGCTCCAGAGACCCAGGCCACCATGCAGGTGGGACAGCTGCCCCAGGCTACAGGTGCTGAGCTGGAAAAGTGAGAATCGTCAGAGAACGGCAAGGTTAAAAACAAAGAGCCGAGGGAAAAAAAGTGCAACGCCTTAACTCTGCGTGGACTGTCCTCCATCCACCCTTCTGCCTCCATTGCCTTCTGCCATCCTTCTGCCTCCATTAAGCAGAGAGGGAGAGGGAGAGAGAGAGAGCTATGTTAAGTCAAAAGCTCTTTCACCATCACCTGCCTACTTCATGATCCCACAAACTCACTGCAAACCCGCCCATCAATGGTGCCGGACACTTTCCCTGCCCCCCTCACAATCCCAAAAAACCCTTATGAGCAGCAGGAAGTACAATGACATTCAAGTGAGGGACGATGTAAGTGAGGTTTAAATATACCTGAACACAGCACTAAAAACAGGCCCATGTCCTTGTGGACTGTTTACCGCAGCTTATTACAGCTACATTTTTCAATTTTCCACGCCTATGTTTGCATTCACTTACCCTGGACTTTTCTATTTTTCATGAGCGCAGTGAGTATTGCTTTTTTTGTTTGCGCCCCCCACCCCTCTCCTTCATTTTAACATTCTGCCGTGCTCCCCATGCCAAAAACAAATAAATGGCGCTTCACCTCTTTCTCTCTTGCTCCAGGCAGAGCCAGGTCTTTTTTTAAATGTAAAAACAAAATATGTAAAAACAGAAACAAAAACAATACCTAAAAAATGTATTTGCTTGCCTCAACATGGTTTTCAGTGCCATCTCTGTACTCTTTAAATGTCATTAGCGTATTTCTGCTGTGGACCTGTATAAATGGCCATGCCAATGAATTAAAGCCACTGCCAAGTGCTCAGAGCTTCAATTTAGGGCAATTGACTGGCCCTCATTATCAGATGAACCCTAGTGATAGGAGACTATTCTGCTGTACTATTACCAGTGCAGCTCTCTAGATCTGATGTTCCTTTCTTATCTCTACACTAATCTCTCTCTCACACACACACACATACACTAAAAACTGGCCTCAGCATTTTTAAAGGTTCAGGGTCTTAAATGCACTTCAATAAATGGATTACTTATAATAATAAGCTACCATTAGATATCATTAAAAGTCTACAATTTGTGCATTCACTTGTCTGTGATTTTATTCCCCATAAATCCAGTAGCCTTGGTATGTGTGTGCTCATGCCTATTGTATGGGCTCTAGTGCTGCCAAATCAACTCAGCATCACACTCCTATTATCCATCCATTATTACATCACATTACATTACAGTTATTTGGCAGACGCTTTTATCCAAAGCGACGTACAATAAGTGCATATTGAAGGTCATTGACACAACTACAAAGCAAATCTGACAAAGCACAACTTTCTCACAACGTAGGAGCTATCCCTAGTAATGAATATAGAATACAGTCGGCTATACATTCTTAAAATAAGACACATTTAAAAAAAAAAAACACAAATAGAAAATAAAAGATAAACAGGAAGTATGTACTATATAATTGGCCCTCTAGAGGTAGTTAGTCAAGGTGGAGTCTGAAAAAGTGCGTTTTCAGACCATGATGGAAAACAGACAGTGTTTCAGCTGAGCGCAGTGGAGTGAGGAGTTTGTTCCACCACTGGGGAGCTAGGGTGGAGAAGCTCCACAGTCAGGACGAGCGAGAGCCGTTAACACGGAGGGAGGGAAGTACAAGTCGCCCTGCAGGGTAGAGCAGGAGTGTAGTGCTGGATCAAGTTCTGTAGGTAGGAGGGGTCTGACCTTTTGGCTGCAGTGTAGGCCAGGGTCAGAACTTTGAACCTGATCCTGGCCACGACTGGCAGCCAGTGGAGTGACCTCAGCAGGGGGTGACGTGTGAGAACTTCGGGAGGTTGAACACAAGCCGAGCAGCCGCGTTCTGGACCAGTTGTAGGGGCAGAATGGCGCAGGCTGGTAGGCTTGCGAGAAGGGAGTTGCAGGTTTCCAGACATGAGGTGACCATGGTCTGGACAAGGAGCTGAGCGGAGTACGTGGGAGCACTGAGTTTACATTGCATCCACATACATTTTCCCGGGATTGTGGTCTGGTGGTCAGGTACGGCCGAATCCTCCTGATGTTGTACAGGAGAAGCCTGCAGGACTGTGCAGTTGCCCTGATGTGTTTTTTGAAGTCCAGCTGGTCATCCAGGACCACCCCCAGGTTCCTTGCAGAGAAGGAGGCGGTTACTATGGTTCCGTCGACGGAAATGGACAGGTCTAGAAGCGGGGAGGTCTTGTATAGCATGAAGAGCAGCTCAGTCTTGTCGAGGTTGAGCTTCAGGTGATGGCTAGACATCCATTCAGAGATGTCAGCCAGGCAAGCAGATATCCTCTCCTTAACCTGTGGGGTAGAGGGAGGGAAAGAGAGGAAGAATTGAGTGTCATCAGCATAACAATGGTAAGAGAAGCCATGTGAATTAATAACCAAACCAAAAGACTTAGTGTAAATGGAGAACAGCAGAGGACCCAGTGCAGATCCCTGTGGGACTCTAGGAACATAGCCACAGGTTAAGGAGGTGTTAATAATGGAGGACAAATATGGAAGAACCTCACCGGATATAGACTGGAGGACTGCCGAAGGGATGGGGTCCAGTGGGCAGGTGGTTGCACGCTGGTGTGATACAAGTTGGAGTACATCTGTGTCCTCCAGAGTCTTAAAGGACAGAAGTGTAGCAGTGGGTTCATTATGGGGGATTTGGGGTGTCACCGGATGCGTGAAGGAGTTTCGGATCTTGGCTACCTTCTCCTCAAATACATGTGTTTTAAATGTGTTTCATGTACATGTTCAGGGTACAAAAAAAAAACATACAGTAGTTGCCAAGTTAATTTGCAACAAAATGATCAAAATCACACTGGTTGCATGTAAACATTTAATGGATAACACGTTGCGATTAAAGCTTGGCATCTTATAGTATCTGTGTAGGCCATGGAGTTAATAGAGTGGGGATCCATCCTGAGATGTCCCACACAAGAGACATCATTAGCCCTCTGTGTAAACGACCCGGGTCCCGTTTCCAACCAGTCAACTGTTAACCCCCAAGGGCCATGTCACCATCCGTAGCAGAATCGTGCACCTAATGAGTTTCCCTGCATCTGCATTTCTTTCTTCACGCATCACATGACACTTCTATCTCACTGAACAGAAGCCCCCGTTCCTCACATTTCCACCGATTCTGGGAATCAAATTGATTCTCCGATGCACAACGCATCCAGTTATAGATTATTATCCCTCATATGCACGTCTGCATCACATGCATATATTCATAAATCTCAGATTCGGAGGCAGCAGTGTATGATTTTTTCAATTTCCTGATGTTTCCTAAATGAGGCCAGTTTACCACTAGAATCCATTATGGCTCCCTGAGATATGAAAGCACGCTTTGTTAATGCAAAAACAAAAGCTGAGATGTTTGCAGCACGCAGTTCTGTTTTCTTCCAAACCTACAATAAAGCAGCTTTCAGGTATGACTATCAATTACACATTTTTCACAGGATGTCTAATCTACAATTGACATCTGTGGTTCGGATACTAATTTGCACACGCTCCTGGTCGCTTCAAAAATGAACCCATTTCATGTGACGTGTCCCTCCAACTGGGTTTACAGAATATAATAAAACTGCGTACAAAGTACGAGTAAGTACTCACCAGACATAGACAGGCAAGTAAAGAAAGAGAGAAGAGATGGAGTAAAATATAGAAAGTAAAATGTCACTCTTCACTGTGTGTTTCACTTTTTATTTTACTTTCTCCATTGTTAATGAATGAACAGTGCAGTATTATAGTGTAAATAGTGAAGCATGCCATCAGAATTTTTGGAGAGGCAAGGGGTTGTAGGGGTTGAATTGTTATGGGGCGTTGATCTCCTTGCCCACACGCTGAGCCACGGCACCTGTGGTTCCTGCCATTACAGTGAAGGAACTCTGCTGCCGGTCGCCTGTCAGAATGAAGAGCAGATGCGGGCCGGGGCGGCCGTCTCAGAACACATCACGGTTATTAGAGGCGAGCGGTCGCAGGAACACAGCCGCGCTTCTCCCGAGAGAGAAGCGTGCAGAGAAAATGGCCATAGACACTCCCGTAGAGCAGCTGAAGCCTACGCCGTGCGCACGCTCCCTGCCCTGGTTTCCTCCCGGAGAGCCTGTGGCTGTCCGTGATCCCGGGCCTAGTTCTGTGGGAAGCTAAAGCAGTAGAAGGGCTGGGTGGGGGAGGACTGGGTGGGGGGGGGGACGTGCACGGGATGTGAATTAACACACAGACCCCACCCTGGGGTATCGCTCGTAACCTTGTGCTGGCGGCTGCTGCATTCCTCTCATTTCGCCTCATGTTGGGGGGAAGTTCATTTCATAGCCCTCCCCTACCCTGTTCCTTGGCGCTCTACTCTCATGAAACTTTCATTTGGCTCCCCAGGTGAAAAATGAAGGTGAAAAAACAAAGGGAGGGAGATATCCTGACAAAGCAAGGCATGCGTGGCTCTCTGTGTGCCTTGCTATGTGACTAACTGCTGAGTGCACATTTGAATTTGTAAAAAGGAAGGAAGGGGGGGGGGGTGTCTGAGGTTTTCATATCTGAATATGCAGCGCCATTCTACCTTTGATTTGACTCTGGGTGGCTGTCATAAAATCCCTCTGGCTTTATTGGAAAATGCCTGAGGGGAGGGGGCCAGATACTATGCTGGTACGTGGATGCAATGTAAACTCAGCGCTCCCACACAATCCCGGGAAAATGTATGTGGATGCAATGTAAACTCAGCGCTCCCACACAATCCCGGGAAAATGTATGTGGATGCAATGTAAACTCTGCGCTCCCACACAATCCCGGGAAAATGTATGTGGATGCAATGTAAACTCAGCACTCCCACACAATCCAGGGAAAATGTATATGGATGCAATGTAAACTCAGTGCTCCCACACAAACCCGGGAAAATGTATGTGGATGCAATGTAAACTCAGCGCTCCCACACAATCCCGGGAAAATGTATGTGGATGCAATGTAAACTCAGCGCTCCCACACAATCCCGGGAAAATGTATGTGGATGCAATGTAAACTCAGCGCTCCCACACAATCCAGGGAAAATGTTTGTGGATGCAATGTAAACTCAGCACTCCCACACAATCCAGGGAAAATGTATATGGATGCAATGTAAACTCAGTGCTCCCACACAAACCCGGGAAAATGTATGTGGATGCAATGTAAACTCAGTGCTCCCACACAAACCCGGGAAAATGTATGTGGATGCAATGTAAACTCAGCGCTCCCACACAATCCCGGGAAAATGTATGTGGATGCAATGTAAACTCAGCGCTCCCACACAATCCAGGGAAAATGTATGTGGATGCAATGTAAACTCAGCGCTCCCACACAATCCAGGGAAAATGTATATGGATGCAATGTAAACTCAGTGCTCCCACACAAACCCGGGAAAATGTATGTGGATGCAATGTAAACTCAGTGCTCCCACACATTCCCGGGAAAATGTATGTGGATGCAATGTAAACTCAGTGCTCCCACACAATCCCGGGAAAATGTATGTGGATGCAATGTAAACTCAGTGCTCCCACACAATCCCGGGAAAATGTATGTGGATGCAATGTAAACTCAGCGCTCCCACACAATCCCGGGAAAATGTATGTGTTTAACTTCTAATAGGGGGTCTACAGCAAAGGAATAAAAAAATAAAAAAGCAGAGATAAACATCTCTTACTAAATACCAAATTACTTCAGGCTAGCAGAATTTATACGGAAAATGCGATGATCATATATCACAGCGCTGTAGCCTCTCCAGCATTCCTTTGCAGATACAGCAGTTGCATCAACGGAATGAATCCAAACTGCCAATGCCAGGCCACTGCAACTACACCTTGAATTTTTCTCTAATCTGCAGGAATATCGACGCTGTATCACTCCATCTGAAATTATAGCAGTTAAGGAAAGGGCTTTAAAATGGGTCCCAGTTGTTTCTCTAATACCATTTTGCTATCTCGAGGATTTCTCTATATATTGCCATTTGAGATGCTATCTTGCTTATCCATTCCATTAAATACTTTCCAGTGCCTCCAAGAGCAGTCTACAGAGAGAGGATGAAAAAAACAGAGAGAGAGAGAGAGAGAGAGAGAGAGAGAGAGAGAGAGAGAGAGAGCGAGTGAGAGAGAGCAAGAGAGAGAGAGAGAGAGAGAGAGAGAGAGAGAGGAGAGAGAATGTGCATCGGACTGTTGAACACGGGGGAAAGGTAGTAAACTGCACACCAGCTGCTAAGGCACCGACACATGACAAACAACTGCAGGGAAATAGCACATTAAACGGGGGGAGCGGCAGAGACGCTCCGGTGTAGGGGCTACAGCACTGCCACGCTGGGCTGCGTGATTGGGTTCCCAGTGTTGTTGTTCAGACAACAGTCCGCCGCCTCCCACTTCTGTCTCTTCCGTCCTTTGAGGTGCACTGTGCTGCAAAAACCAGACCATAGAAAAAGGCTTCCTACGGGAAAAATGACCATAGCAATGTCTACGGATGAAGTCGAAAAGACAGGCAGTAACAGAAAAGTGTGAAATACTGCTTTTGTCAACAATCTCTCTCTCTCTCTCTCTCTCTCTCGAAGATGTTTGCATGTCTTGATTACAGGTATAGGCTTAGAGTAATTTATATAATTTCCCTGGTAAAATCCTATTTTTTAATATTTGAAATAGCTATATAAATAAACAATGTATTATTTAGTCCATTATTCAAATCTATATCATGTTGCGCTGTTTCTGACCCGACGATATAAATCGTTACATGGTGCGCTGAAAGAATCCCATTGACATTCAGACCTCAAGTGGTCAAAAGTGGCCAAAGCCTAGAACCACATGCCCATCCCAAAATAAACACAAAGCACTTGTGCTGCCGAGTAATACCGTAACTCTATACGGCCTATGCTTACAGGAACTGACGGTGTATGCGCCTAATTCACCTGACTTCTTTTGCCCGTACAGGAGGGCGCCCAGCTGGCCCTGCGTGCACTGACAGAGCTGCTTCTGGGAGACAGTGGGGACTGGATCACCGTGCTCAGGGCACAGTCTTGTCTGGACAGAGAGATGGATTAGCCTGTTACCTGCTACCTGCAAGGGGTCAGCTTTAAACTGCCCGGACAGATAAGGGCAGGGAATATGAAAGCCTTCCCAGAAGCTGACTGCTTACGCCATTGATTTAGGTTTAGCTCCGGCGGAGAGCAGTGAGCAGCACTGACCCATTTACAGCTGTTTGTCAAAGTGGCAGCTAAGGAGTGACATCTATGAAATGCTGCCTCCCAGGTGACGGGTTATAATCGGTTTCTCTGTTCTTAAGAACCGATGGAGTTAAATGTGCCGTGGTCAAAGGAAGACGTTTTGCTCCTAATTAAAGGAGTCTGTACAATGTCTGTACATTGGTACACAAACTGCAACAAAAAATAAATAAAAATGAAATGTTTAAATTCCGCTAAGATTATTTCTTACATTCATTTCTCATGTGTGTTTAGCATGCAATTGTACATGTTATAGAAGAAAACCGGCTCTATTCATTTGTTTACTTGGAAGACTTTACTGCTTCCCTATGAATATTAGGCAGTTCTGGTTTCAAATGATTATACCATTCATTTATCTCAGGCATGTCCACAAGAACACAAAACTAACTATCTATATAATTGGTGCACAGCTAAAAATACAAATGGTTTCTGCCAACCAACTGTTTCTGATGTCCAAAATAGCTTTTTTCTTCTTCCTGACAAATACAATTAGATAGCAACTTAAAATAGATTTGTACAATCTTAGCAATTAGGTGACAGCATTCAACAATATACAATCACTGCACTTTTTGAATACTGAATTTTTTTTTCAATAAACAGTCTCTTCATCAGTCACCGTGGTAAACCACAAAATATTTGTTTATATCCACGTTACAAAATCCAGAGTAGAAAAATGTATATATTTATGAGCTGAGCCGATAACATTCTGGAACACATTTCAAACAGTTTCTGTTCTTCTGTCCCCCACCTGTAAAGCTATGTGCCCAGAACCTTACAAGTACTTACAAAGAATTTGCATGAATTCTGTTTTTATGAATAAATGAGGCAGTTGGAGGATAAGTAAGTGAGATAGTTCTGCAAATTTCACAATTACCTGAAAAGGAGCCTTTGGACTGGCACTGATGCATCTCAATCCACACTTAGTTAAGCCTGCTGGAGAGACTAAAGATAAAACACAATTGAAAGAAAAAACAAAAAGCCTCACATTAATTTTCAATGTACTTGCTTCTGATTGGATATTTTTTGTCATAGTGGTAAAAGCACCTCTAGTGGCAGCATGACCCCCCAACACCAAACCAGTCAGCTTCATCTCCTCGTGTTCCATCCACTCACAGGCCATACATTATTGTGTTTGTGAAAGGAGAAGAGATGGTTTATATGTATGGCATCATGCAAAATGCTGGGGTCAGGCTGAGTCCAGATGACATCACAGGCCCCGTCTCCAGCTGTCGAGGCCCAGCCAACCCAGACATGAGGTGGCCGGTGCCTCACCAGCCCCCGGGTCACTACCAGAGCCATGACTCATCAAGAGCCATAAATGCTGAAAAATCCTGCCGACAGCAGCAGTCTCTCTGCCAGCGGCGATTCACGGTCAGAAAAGCACCCCACCTGGAGGCGCGGCCGAGAGGCATCCCTCCCCAAAGAGCGCTTACTTACTCCTGTTTGCTTTGCTGGCAAACAGGTATTTTGACATTTGCTTTGAGTGTGACGGGGTGAGAGCGCAGCCCAGGGTGAATGTCTGTAATTACCTATTGATTTCTGCAGGAGCCCTGTTGAGCCGCTGAGGAGACGTCGTGCATAAATCATTTTGTTCTATGATATCAACTTATTTATTCTTTTTAATCCCGCTTATAGAGATCCTGATTCATGCTTGGTGTCACCACCTTTGCTGGTGTGAGATGACGGGGGCGGGGGGGGGATGGGGGGGGGGGAGGCGTGTCAGGATTGGTTTATGTGTGTGCTGGGGAGCGTAGCTTGAGGTAAATCACAAAAATAATGCACCAGCAAAATAAATGCTTTGAGAATATAGGTCCTTGTTTAGCCAGTGATCCCTATCCTATTTATAGAGTTTGTTTTTGTTGAACTTTTTTTTTCAAAGTTCTAATCTAAATGCATATTACATTGAGCCTCCTGAAACATATAGAGGAAATCCGATCTTTTGCAAAGGAGAGCAACATTTTCTAATAACCATCAGGTACACACATTTGAGCTGAGGCTGTGCAATGGCCAGGCTCTTGAGCAGGTTCAGTTGTCATGGTTACTGTGTGATGTGTCGGTAGGAGAGGGCAAAAAAGGTAGGACAGGTAGCAAGGTAGGTGGATGAGGCTCCCACATCTCTCATGCATATACTCATAATACTTTACCTAAACTATACCGAAAGTAACTTGACTTGACCTGACTTCAAGCCCCTGTCAGCTAATTTGGAGAATTATAATTGATGGCAAGTTTAAAAAATCAGATTCCCTGATTTGTGTAAGCTTATTTAAATTAGTTATTAGCATATTAATTCACACAAAAACCACTGGAGTTCTAAAAATTATTGCTGAAATAATAAATCTAAGGAATAACAAGTGAAACAAAAGTCTCTGATTCTAACAATGGGTTACTCAAAACTTGATCACTGGAGTCAACCAGAGCCATGAATAAAAATAAGGAATGTTGTCTTTAATATAGTGCGTGAAAATACTAATTATGTGGAAATTCATGTTTCCACATAATTAGTAATGGATGAATGGATGATAGTAGCCCCAAAAAGAGGAACTGAGATAGATCTTAACGTGACAAGAGCAAAAATATGTCTGATCAAAACTCAGGAACAAAGATAGAAACCAAAGTAAAATATGAGCTAACTGAAGCATCTCCAAAATGTCTCTGTCTTTATACCACTGCCCAGCATAGTGGTCAGTAGTGTCTTTATACCACTGCCCAGCATAGTGGTCAGTAGTGTCTTTTAAATCTTCTCTGCCCTGTGCATGGCACAATTTCATAATTCATAAAAGACTGTTGTGATGAGCCAAAAGTTGAGGCTAAAGCGACACTAACCAAGGGCTATTGCCTTTGTTTTTCTTTTTAAAAATAGAAGAAGCCTGCACTGGCATTCAGAGCAGTTGTCTTGGAATATCATTTCTGTGGCCTAGCAGATCAGCAGATGTATTGCCATGTCCGTTTGTTGTCGAATTTGAAATCCTATTTCAACAAATCAGAAATATTTTCATCAGCAGGTAATGTTGATTCTTGTTTAAAGAGCCAGTACATACAATCTGGACATATTAATATGGAACTTGTTTTCAGAGTTTTTTTAATGGTGTGGTATACATGATATAAACACAGGTTAGTGTGTGTGTGTGTGTGTGTGTGTGTGTGTGTGTGTGTGTGTGTGTGTGTGTGTGTAGTCAGGTATAGAATGACTAAAAGCTGATAAAGCTGCACATACACCATTACTGAGATAAAACGTCATTTCCCCACACATGGAATTTATTGTAGTCTACTTTATTAATGATTCCAAAAAAAGGTTTCACAGCTATTTTACTACATCATTACATGTTTTGAAAATGTTGGAGAGCACATTTGAAGGGATCTTGAACCATTTCTCCATGCAGAACCTTTCACGATCCTTGATATCCTAATTTTTGCACATGTGGACTGCCCTCTGCTATTCAGAGCACAGATTTTAATAGGGGTTAAGGCCGGTGACTGAGACGGCTAATGTAAAACATTGATTTGTTTTCACATAACCATTTTTGTGTTGATTTGGAGGTATGTTTGGTTTAATTCCCCACATATGACCAGTCGCAGTCTCCTGGCAAAGGCAACCACATTTTAAGCTAAAAGTCCTGGTATTTGGTAGAATGAATTATGCCATTAATCTTAACGAGAGCCCCTGGACCACTGGCAGCCAAACAGCCCCAAAACATCAATGGTCTATTATCTTTGATAGGTAGGTATGAGGTGTGCTTTCTTGTATGCGTCCTTCTTTTGATGCCAAGCATGCTGACGGTGTACACGGACACAAAGTTACATTTTTGACAATCTGACAATATGTTTGGTAAAGTCAAGATGTTTGAATTTGTTGCTCGCTCTCAGTAAGAGGTTTCGTAACCCTTCCAAAGAGCCTATTGGTATAGATAGGTATATGTTATATGGTTGATTTTCAGACACATTATGCACATGTATTTCTTTTTAAATCCCAATGTATCGCACTTTTCTGTTTCAATACCAAGAGAACAAGTCTTGATTTCTCTTCGTAAGGGAATGCAAGGCAGTGGCTAAACATATAGAAGGATTCACATTGTGCAGAGTTTAAAAACATTATAGTACTTGCATCTACGATTCATTTAAGCAACATCAAAATAAATCAAATTCTCGGCATGGGTTACGTGCTAAACGCACCATTAGAAGTGCCACTACTATATCCTACAGGAAAGAGATGCAGTTTTTACCATTTTGTTGAGACCACTGCAAGCCAATGAATCAAAGAATATAAAATGTAAGCCTACTAAAGGTAGTTCTCTCTGTATTATAATGAATAGAGGTAGGCAATGGAAAGTGCACTTTAAGCTGAATTTGTTTTATTTTATGATAATAGCAATACAAAGCTTACCATTATAAAGAATGCTTTATGGTCCATGGTGAACATTCCTCAGTTGTTTTCATTAGGTCCATGCAAATGCTACAGGACCCTATGTAATTCCAGCAATGCCTTTCAGAAATAGTTTTTCTGTGGGTATGGGTTTCAAAAATGGGCGTATAATCAAAATATTGAGTTCAGTTTGTAAGTGCAACCCCTCATGTAGTGTAAATCATTCAGGATCAGGGCATCCTGAGTAAATACATAAAACAATAAAGTGGTTGCCATGCACTGTATAAATTGGTTGAGAAAAAATAACTGAACTTATTTTATTGAAGACTTATATAATCCGTATTATAAATCATTACTGCATCATTATTCATGGAGAAAAAAAAGCAAGTCCACTAACACTAAGCCTTTTAATTAACAGGAAATAACAACTGGACTGGATGCTTCATCTTTGCATTTATTAAATAAATTTTTATTTCAATATTTTTTTACAACAACAACAAATGCAACAACAACAATAATAATCATAATAATAACAACAATAATTCTAAGAAGTAAGCAGATAATTAGCTAGTCGCAAGTTTACTTGAAAGATAGCTGGCCAGACTAATGTTAAGAAAGGAAATAGCAATGTCCCCCCCCCCCACCCCCTAGTTTGGAACTCCTACTTGTTTTTCTGTGTTTGTGCTCATCACTGCAACTCCTTCTGTCAAGTACACACTCTCCTCCAAAATATATGCTTGCTACTGCTTCTTTTCACTCCACAGTCAACCAATTAAGGTCACACAGACCAGGAGGAAGCCACTTCACGTGCAGCTTGTGCAAGCCGACCATAAGCACCTGATTGACCTGAGGTCCAAAATTATTGTGAAGAGACGGGGGAATAGTGCTGACTGAAATTCCATCCCTCTCCCTGGACAGCTACAGCCAGTTATGTATCAGTCTGCAGGGCTCCTGTGCGCTTGCCGCTTGCATAGTCTGGATTCTATTCCAGGCGATGGAGCTGTGTGATGGAATTTTTAATTCAGCCACGGTGCAGGGAAATCATTTTGTGGAAATTCTAACTATTTATATTTGCTTTAATATGCATGCTATTTGTATGCTGTGATTGCATTAGGCTATTCAATGTATACTTTCACCTATTGTTTTTATTTCTACCCTTTGAACTCCACTATGTATGACATATCACTCAGGACAACTAGGCCTACATGTTATGCTATGAGTGAAATCTTGTAGATGGCTACTTTGTATGGCAACAGTCAGTGTATGGTTTCATATATTTACTACTTAGGTGTACATGAGTGATCTTCATGGGTGGTATAGGTGTATGCTACATGTCCAGTATAGGCTACTCCTTGTATGGATAATTCTAATCTGCAAATTAAGAGTAGAATCTATGATGGTATAAATCACAATGTAAAACCGCTGTCTTTGCACTCCAGGAGCAGGAGATATTTAGTTTCCAAGTATGTAGACAGTCTGCTGTGTAAAATAATAATTTTAAAAATCACATGCAGAAATACTGTATATAGCCTACTATCGTGCCATCCTTAATGTATGAATGTGCATTATAGATCCATAGCCTATGCCTAAATCTACTCTCGTAGGACTTCTATAATGCAGCAGTTGTAGGTCACTTACCACTTTGAAGAGTCTAGGCTCTTTGAGGGAAGGTTTGAACCAATCTGCCCAGTGATGAGTACATGTTGTTTGAAGTACATGTAGTTACAGTAGACCAACCTACAGAACGGTATAGCAGTCAGACATAAAAAAGGAGTGCTGGAAATCCCTGATAGTGTTATTATTATAGTCTATTATGTATTCTATGCTTTACCTGTTGTCTTTACCTTCACTACTTTTCATCACCCAGCTTGGTGCAAGTCATACCATTCTGACAAGGAAATATGCTACAACAAATGGCATTCATCTGGAATTGTTTCAGCCCAGGACTCCATTGTCAATTTGTTGTAAGACGACAGATTTAATTTAAATTCTGTCAATATCACCCTTGACTTTCCATTATGAAATCTATTAATAATGCAAAGATATGAGAAGGCACATCTTTCTGAAGCGTACTCAGACACATCCTCTTTTTTATTCGAATATGTGAAACAGTAGCAGGTTATCTACGCGTTGCAAGCCTTTGTTTTGAATAAGTTTTGGTTGGTGTTATTTTGTTTCTGTTTGATTTAGTGCTACATTATTCATGTACAGTTTCTGAATGGTTTAGCCGTAATGACATGCGTGCAGAACTGCAGACATAAGTCTAGTCATAAACTACCCACCTCCATCTGAGGTACATAAAGTGCATTCATAAATAATGAATGCACCTTTGAAATATTTAAGTGATGTTAATAACAAACTGTTATGTTTGATAATATTTCTCAAGCAATATTTATGTAGCTGAAGCATTTCAAATGTAAAATGAATGTATAAAATTGTGATGAGAACACTGGGTATAGTAACAAGGGGCTCTTTGAACCAGAGCAAAATGATTAACGTCAAAAAAAGTCATTCAAAGCATACTGCTAAGAATCTGCTAAGAAAAGTGAGAAAAATATGAATGATAAGAGTTTACTCGCCAGGTGTTCAAGGCACTCTTATGTGAAAGAGAAAAAATACCTTAAAAAACCCTTAAACCTATTATATTGGCATATTGTACAGGAATATGTGTCGGCTATTCCTTTTCCTTGTTCTTTTAGTATTCCTACTGGGATGCACAGCAAATTTCTGTGTAAAACGGACAATAAAGATTTATCTCGTCTATCTACATAACACTAGCCATGTGCATTGAGCTGCAGCTTCATTGTGAGAGTAGGCGAGCAGTGAAGTCGAGCGGACATTTTGACATCTCTGTTCCCTCCTCACCAGGTCCAGTGCGGTGCTGCTGCTACAGCATCATGGCCCAGCAGTGGAATTATGAAGGCATTTCCCTCCAGCTTAGTCGTCTAAGCCACAGATATAAGGACAGAAGTCCATATCCACTCTTCCCTCAGGAAGACCAGATGACACTACTCAAAAAAGGTAGGAAAAAAGGAAAATAAATTGTGGTACTGTGAGCAGCAATCAAACTGCCCTTGGTCCTTCAGGCTGTCCTTGCAATTTCACAGATTGACAGCTTTATTTCAGACCACTGCTTCCAAGCTCTGGGGCTACGTGGCCTGTCTGTGGACCCAGTGAAAAAATTAAGTAAAATAAAGCCAGAGCCCCATGTGTGATGTGTGTGGTGTGCGTGTGTGCATGTGTTTGGCATGTGAATGCAGCCATACTCACTGATCTGTATGCCTCAAATGTTCTGCTTAAATATTTATGCTGGACACTGGACAGGTATATACTGTTCTGTTATCAGTTGCTTAAGATGTGTGCTTTTAGTTGACCATGGTGCCCTTATCTTGTATGTACACAGAAAGGTAATTTGGTATGTCTTGGACTGAGCAGACCATTACTCTCTAATCTCATTCATATCGCAACTCCGGTCCAATGTACTGCACACAGTGCCAGCAGCTTCCTTGTAGACAGTTTAAAGCTGCTGACAGAGACAGAGGTGTTGTTAGTATCAATACTAAAACTGCCACTGGAAGAGAAAAGACCCATAATGTGAAAAAAATGTCACTGTAGAAAATCTCTACAAACTGCTGAAATCCAGTCCTATCCAATTTTCAGATGACAGGACTGTTTGGGGTGGGGCATGATTTTTCCTCTTGAATTTGATCAAGATGGAGATACTATGAAAGGTCCCATTAGCGTGATTTATGGTCTCATTATAGTTTCTATGGCAACCAACTTTCAGTCTTTAGGCCCCCTGCATGAGTGGCGTGACTGAAGTCACTCATACACAGCAGCACGCTGCATTTCATATCACCACACACTTTTGACAAAGATTCACGCACTCCATTCTCCTGTAACGAGATGCATGGAAATCTACATTACCATTAACGGTTCATAATCCCCACAAGTCAAATTAAATTGCTTGAGACATTTGCAGATTGAGATTTGAATGATTTGCTTCCTGCTTCCTCAAATCATGCCCCATGGCCGGTTCCTGTGAAATCCCTGCATAACGATTCCACGGCAACTCAATGCACTGGACTAGTAAACCCCCCAGGTGATCACATCTATACTTCCTGGAAGCTCTGCGGGAAGGCACAATATGTTGATCCGCTCGATTCACTTTCATCAGTTTGGTCAAAAGCGAAAGGAAAAATAACAACAGACTGTCGCTGGGGCTTCTGTGGTATTCTGCACTGTTTTTTTTTTGCTTTTAGTTCAGCGCTCAGGTGGAACCTCCGTGGATGTCTGTTTTAAATCTCCCTAGCTTTCTCCAGTGACTACAGGAAAGGTCACGATTAAAGGATGGAATACAAAATGCACAATAGAAGGACACCAAAGCACAAAGCTGCTGCCGATCTTGTCTGCCATAGAGAATACTGTGAAAGGCAGCCCTCAATGAGAGACAATGTTTTTGCACCACTCTCAGAACGGCGCCTCCTTCTGATTCGACTACAAATAACATGAGGAACTACATAATAATACATTTTATTTATACAGCACTTTTATCAAAGCTAAGGACACTTTACAGAGCAAAGGATAAATAAAACAAAAAAAAGAGTTGAGGGAAGAGTTGAGTAGAATAAATAATTAAGCTGATCTCTATGTTTCTCTCCATTATAATGTTACATTCTTGTGTATCTTGTGTCATGTCTTGGCCTGGAATTACACATACATTTATTTATTTTTGTCTGGGGAAGGGCATCAGCAAACCCTACTGTATCCTTTCGGTTCAGATCTCCCTCTGCACGCTTGCTGCTCTCTCCAGGCGCTTTGACACTTTAAAGCACGGTCCACTGATCAATGCCATTACACGCCATCGTCAGGAGACCTTTCATTCATCCACCTTAGTCAACACCATTCATCTTCCCAGCCATTAAGCCATCAGCCACTGTATCCATAACAATGGAACATCTCTCACAGAGTCACCTCAACTACTCAACTGTCTACAGTGTACATGTAAGTACAAACAAAACATGGACAAATTTCAGTTAAGCACTTTAAACTGATCATTGGTAAGGGGAATAAAGGAGACTCCCAGCACTAGGCAAAACAAATGGTGAATTAGTGTTGCTGTTGATGTAGTTTTAATATGAAGTGATTCTCTGGCCAGAGTTGCGAGGCGCAGTGGAGGAGGTTTACAGTGGCACAGGACTCCATTGGTGATGATGTTATTGACATTATTCACATTAGCTGGTGCAGGGTCCCGCTGGTGTGCTGAGGAATCGCCTTGCGCTGCCTTTGCTCATATTAAGGCACAGGTCATTGGAATGACCCCAATCCCAAATGCATCCTTCTTCACACTCTGTGAAAATCTCATCTCATAAACCTCATTGAGAAACACTAAAGCAGGCTTTTAGGGGCCGGGTAATGCACAGTTTGAGTACTTTAAAACGGCCCAGTTGTCTTTTATAGCCGTTCTCACACTCAGGGAGTGTTGTACATGGAGGAATTGCTGCATGCAAAATGGAATGGAACTGTGAAGAATATGGGCTGCTTCCTGAAGAGCTTTGAGTCTCTGCACAAAGGACATAAACCATTTTGGTGAAAGTTATTTGCTGATGCATTGTGAGTAGCAAGCAGTTCCAGGGAACGTTTTGATGTTAAGTTTGTGAAGTAATGATTGGGGAGTACTTGGTTGATGCCTCAGCACAAATAGCAGAGCATCATATGGAAATAGGAAAGATCAATGTGCCACCTGCATCCCAGGTAATCCGGATTGGGATTTTTAAAAAAATTTCCCTATATAGCCCTGTAATGTCACTGAAGAACATTTTACATTGGGAACATTCTGGGGTTTATAGGGGAATGTTACTATAGGGGAATGTTACTCCAAAATAACAAAAGAACATTCCAGGAACATCCCATAAATGCCACAAACATTGCAATGCATTTCCTGGATGTCATAATGTTGAGTTCCTTTCAAGAACATGACAGGAACATTCTATGGAACATAATTGGAATATTCTAGGAATGTTAGTCGAAACATTCCCTTTTATCTGATGCTTGGCTTTAACGTTCCATTACTGTGAGACCGGAGTACATTGGTAACATTCCCCATACATTATTGCCACGTCATTACAAAACGTTACTTTGGAAACATTCTGGCGTGTATAGGGGAATGTTAATCCAAAATAACAAAATAACATTCCAGGAACATCCCATAAAAGTCACAAATGTTGTAATGTGTTACTTGGATGTCATAATGTTGAGTTACTCTCAAGTCCTCAGAACATTCTTACAACTTGATTGTAAAAACTTGAAAAGACCTCTTAAAATGGTTCCAAAGTGATTTTTTTCTTCATCTATTTGTTAACCTCTCTCAAGAGTTCTTGTTTAGACTGTGTTTAGAATGTGTTTAGAATGTGAAAAAACATCACAGCAAGCAGGAATCGAACTCACAATCCTCAAATCTGAAGACTAGTGCTTTTTCACAAAGCCATTGAGGCCACATGTTCACATTGTTCGTCTTTGAATTTACAACTGAATCACACATGAAAATTATGACATAAAATGTGAACATTTATATTGCAGTCTAAAAAGTATGGGGAGCCGAATTAGACATTAAACGCTACGATTTTACCGTACATTTTTTCCCACATTAAAAAAAAACAATTTCCCCTTTTTCTACATTTAAAAAAACAGGTGTAAATATGAAATGTACAATCCCAAAATTATATATATAAGTTAAATGTTTTATTATTTAGTGGTTTTTCATACATTTAGTAAATGTTTCATAAATATACCTAAATGTTTCATACATTTAATAAAATATTTAGCTAAATATTTTATACATTTTGGTATATTATTATACATTTAGCTAAATGTTAAAAACCACTAAATAATAAAACATTTAGCTTATATATATAATTTTGGGATTGTACATTTAATATTTACACCTGTTTTTTTCAAAAATAATAAATGTTGAAAAAAGAGTTTTTTGTTTAAATGTGAGAAAAAAGCGATGTTTCCATTAAATGTGGGGGAAAATGCACTGAAAATATAGGGTTTTATGTCGCATTCAGCACCCCATAAAGAAGGGCCAAATGAAAGCTAGGATGGTATTCCATATTTCACCAACATTTTAACATTTATATGTGGGTCTGTGCCCAGTGGGTATATGCTGATGATACCACCACTGTAGGACTGATATCAAGGGACAACGAGGCAGCCTACCGGCAAGAGGTGGAGAAGACAGTCACATGGCACAAGGAAAATGACCTGGTCTTGAATGCAAAAAAAAAAAACAACATCATCATCAATTTCAGAACAGGAAAATCTACAAATACACCTATTTTCATCGACAATGAACTAATCCCCATACCCGACTCCAAGTTATTTGGAACACACATCAGTAGCAACCTAAACTCCAACCTAATTAAGCCCAATAAAGACAATACTTCCTCCGCCAACTGAAAAAAACTTTGAGTTAAGAAAGGTCTTCTCGTTCAATTCTTCAAAGCCATCATCCAAAGCATCATAACTAACATCCTATCAATCACCATCTGCTATGAAAATACACCACAGCACACAATAAAGGACATGGACAGAATTATCTCTAGAGCAGCAAAGATCACAAGCTGCAAACTCCCCACACTGGACATACATACATAATGCATCATCAAATGTGTGACCAAAATCATCAAGCATCCTCTCCACAGGTGGGAGACAGGACAGATCACTTCAACATACGCCCCTTTCCCCAGGTCATCCAAATCATTAATGCACACCTCTAAAAAAAATTGTATTTATGTATACTGTGAATTTTTATTTTATGTTGAATGCGGTGTACTGATAGCAGCTCCTTTTCCCTGTACTGGAATTAATTCCACCAGCCTAGCTGTGTGGCAATAAAGCATAAATCCCATCATAAATATCACTTAGAAATAGTTTGGTATTTCATTTTGTGTAACTGGCACTCTAAGAGGATGATTGGACCTGAACCATGCCAAGAAATACACCCCGGACCATAACAGAGCTGCCAGAACCCTATGTATAACATACTATGCATTCCTCATATACCTCGTTTACTTTCATTTGTCACCCATCTGTATGTGAGTGTAATGTTGCTTTAACAAATTTAAAAAATGTTGCATTGAATGCAACTCTTTCAATAGGGTCACTGGTGTTACTTAATTGGGTCACTGGTGTTGAAATGTGTTTCCATTGTATATTAAAATATTTAGTATGATTGAAGAAAAAAAGTGGTTTTAGCTAAGGGCCAGAAATATAGTTTTAGCTAATTGAACGCAATTAAACCCAATTCAAGTGAAAGCAAAAGATTCAAAAAACCTAATTTTGACATTTCCTCTAAAAGGGACAGCTACAACATCCTTTAAAAAGTCACTTAACCTCTCTGCTTTTGAATGTATCTCTATGGCAATTGGGGGGTGGGACTAGATTTAGCTGAAAATTACACTGGAACAGTATGGAACACATAGTTGGCTAAATGGCTATAAGTCATCAAGGGTCTGAGGTATGAAACGAGCCTCAAATCATCACTCTGCTGCCAGATATGCAGTAGATATGGATGGATCACTTTAAGGGTTGTTTCTCCTGACAAAGTTTACTATTGAACCCTTCAAGTTATTAACGCTGACAGTCTGCACTTCAACATCAGTGTCATTGTATACTTTCAATCTCAAAGTGTTAAAATACAGAACCAAAATAACAAAAGATGTGTCACTGTTCAATGAATTATGGTGCTCACTGTATTACAAGTAACAAAGAGCTCATACATGAGCTAATCCATTCCGAAGAACAAATATCATTTCATATTAATATCTCTGAGAATGTCACACTGAAACACAAAAGCCGTTGTTTGCATATTTTATAATAGATTAGATTTTTTCCACAGCTTCATTTTGTATCATATCCATGATGGATGTGACATTATTCTTAAATCTCAAATGGAAAAACCATAAAATAAGGCTTTCTGTAAATTATGTTTTATGTATGTAACATATGCCTAATAAAACCATGAAGTTCACTTGAAATTGTAATTTTTAAAACCATATTGGAATTAAACAGAAATCCTCCCTGCATGTTAGACATTACATGATCCAATACCAGACTGTGGGGCATGCATGCTACTATATTAAAAACCAGTGCTATTGCAGGACAAGTCACACAGCAGTCCACATGTACATTGTTATCTCCACAAATGATATGGTGTATATATATATATTCAAAAGTATATTGAATAAGGATAGGCAAATTGACTATAGTAGCTGACAGTGCAAGCACGAATGCAATAAGGACAAGAGGCAGTCCTCTTTACAAACAATACAATGTCATGGAGAGGCTGCTGATGAATAACACAACAGACAAAGGACAGTCTCCGGTTCAAGAGCCAGAGACTCCAGCCCTGGGCTGATCTGATTTGTTATTGTGGCTTAAGAGATCATTCATGATGACTCGGATTTCCATTCCACACCTCAGATTGTCGATAAAACACCGTGTTTCTGAATTAAGACAATTGAGGAAATGTGGAAATTGATTTTCTTTTGATGACCAGCAGTATATATTCTTTAATCCTGTCTATATGACATCTTGTATGTTGGCGTGGAGTGCCGGCAAAACCAGTGTAACTATATTTGTAATCACTGACCTACATTATGAGAATACCACATGCCACAAAATGTGATAAATATTGTGGAATGAGAAAAAATGTTAGATTTTTATTTTTTTTCTGTAAATATCCTGGAATCTTGGTATACATATCCAGTCCGCAACTTCCCTCGCCATCAGCAAAACAACGCGGTACAATGATACAGTGTCAGCACTGCTCAGTGTGATGTCTCTGCCATCACTCCTGGTTTTCCCTATCAAATATTTTCCATGAACAAGTTGTTGAGCTTCTGGTCAGAAACTCAAAACACGCACTCCAAATGAAAAATAACGATTTCCAAACAGGATCGAATGTGTAATCACAGAGGGCAACGCTAACCATGTAGCTGGGGATGACGAATGGGAGAGACTTGCACTGTGTGAACGATCCTCAGCTAGACAGATTGCTCTGGATGGAGATAGCTACAGCTCCACACTTCATCACAAGTGCAGGAGTCTATCAGAAAAAAAAACCTTTTTACACAAACTGCTGGCCTCAGCTTCATAGAGTCAAATCACCATGGGTTTTGGGGGTGGGGGGGCTGTAATTGTGTAGAAAATAGCCAATTTAAATTAAATAGTTCTACTATACACAAAGGAACAAAGGCAACTGTATTAGTCATACGATTACCACAATGGAAGGGACTAATTGAGGGTGCAAATCTAATTGTTGCAATTATAAATCACTTATCACCATATCAAATGTAATTAAGGTGTCAACAAAACAACAAGTGGATTAATTGGTAACAATACATTTAATAATTGCTGGTAAAGCCTATACTTTTCTGGTCTGGTTGGGTGAATAGGGCTCCATGACAACTAATTCTGTCACATCCTACAGCTGTTCCAGTCCATTTACAGTGTAATTTGATTTCATTATAAGGAATGAACTTTTGATCTCTTCTATAGCTTGAATTGATTTACAGGCAATGCCATTTCTCAATTAATCTACTTAAGATCTTATTAAAGAATTTGATGTGCTGGGACTCCTTCTGTGCAGTGAGGCTCTGACAACTGATCACATCCCAACTTTAATAAATAAGGACACTAATATATCATTGTCAATATGTATTTCAGTACCAGAATCCCTTATCTATGTAATGTGATTGTACAAAAGTGCATAGAGAATATTTAACTTTTCAACTCATTCAATGTAGATTGAAATCCACAGACATTAGTCACTGAATTAGTAGTGATCTGAGGTAGGATTCTGTTGCATTGCAACCCATATTTCTGGGTTTATCTAAGTAAATAGCACTTATTTTTTACCTTTTCCCTTTCTGTTGTTGCTCTCTGGATAATAGATAATTTAATAACAGGTTGGGTCACGTCACTGTATTAGGCTGTAAAATTTACACTGGAACACCAAAATCCATTTATTCAGTCTATACTATAGAGAAATGGTCAGGGGTGAATTAAACTCAAATAAATAGGATTTCAATGGCATGATTTAGAACAGTCTGGAAATTGCATGTCCACTTTCCCATGAAGCCTGGCATTCAAGTTAACACTAACCTTGGGACTGCAGCCAAAGTTTAGGCTGTAAAGAAAGGTTCAGGTCGAGTAAATACAGCTGTGATTGTGAACACAAACACATACACTGACACAGACATACAGACACACACACACACACTCATGCGTGCACACAAGCTAGCGCACAAAGACAAACACACACACACACACATCTGGTAGCCTACAGTAATTAATTATTATATTTTTTTTTTTACGTGATAATGTACAACCACAAATGCGCATACTGATGGCCTTTCTTATCTCCCCAGTTTTGACGGCTGGGTGGATCCTCTGGGCAGCATAAACAGTATTAAACAATCAAAACTTAATAAATGAATAATGACAATAGAAAGTGGACTTGCCAAAAAAAAAAAAAAAGTCCATTGCCAAAATGTATGCATTGTGCAAGGAAATCCAGAGTATGAATAGTTCATATTTTTGTCGTTAGAGTTACCCAGAAAATAGCCTAAAAATAGTTTGAAACATAATGCTGAATCAAATTTCCTCTCTCTTTGGCACTCTGTTCAACGTGCTTAACACACACACACACAACAACAGTTGGTTAGTTAAGTTACGCACCAAGCAATTTCAGTTCTCTGCCACTTTCGACTGGCCATCCAGGGGTCGGCTTCTTTCTTGCTGTTTCGAAATTCAATGTTCAATTCTTGAAGGGTGGGGTATCGGTCGAGTCAAAATCAAAAATCCATTTAGTTTTGACAATGCTAACTGCATTTTGTCTGGCCCATCGATCCAAGACACATTTTGACATTTAAAAAAATCCACCAGATGAGTGAAATTTTTATTTTTTTTAAACTAAAACTAATGACATTATATAGCTAAATCCAAATTGTTTCACATTTGCTAGAATTGTTGGCATTGATTCTCAGATGTAAGAATTCTGGCACGTGCATTACATTAATGTGCACAGTTCAATTATGGTTGGTCGAATGCGTCAGGTTGTGTGTCCACACATGATGAAGCTTGGGTGTACAATGCTGGCAGAAATTTTCCTTATAATACAGGTATAACCCTTTCTAATAGGGTATCATGAGATGTATTACCATGAAAGAGTACAACTTCAAACAAAATTATAAAAAAAATAAATTAAAGGTAGTCAAACATGTTTTCGTTGTATGATTTATACATGTATTTTCTTTTATTTATACGCTGGTTAATTCCCTTCAAACTGCCTAACATATCTGAATAATATAAAAAGATGATGTATAATCATTATCTTGTAATATATGCATTGATGTGTATTACAAGATATATGTTAAGTCCTTCCATATATTCAAATGTATTATTTCATACTTTGCATTATATTTGTCAATATATGGCCATATACGTATGTTCGTTCCATAAATAAACTTAAATAAAAACCGTGCTTTTTGCTCTGGGCCCCAAGTTACTAAATTGCTTCCAAAAAAGTGTGCAAGACAAAACTTCACATGCACTCGGCCCCTCAGCTTCCCTGGCAGGGATACATGGCTGCGCACAGGGCGCTGAGCAGAGCACAGCCATACTGACTCGCATACTGACTCACATACTGACTCACATACTGACACACATACTGATGCCTGACACAAATCCACAGGCAAACACATCTGATGAGCCACTCGGCTCAACGGCTCCGCGTCACTTCTGGTTCCAGTTTGAATTCATGGCTGTGCATAGTGTAAACTTAATTTTCCGGTGTAACAGGAGAGTTACATAAACAGAGAACATACAAAGTCTCCCAGGTACCGCCCCAGGCAATGATTATACGTAGCTGTTAAAGTAGCTGTTAAAAGCCAAGACTGTGTGTGCCTTGGAGCTACAACCTTCACAGCCAATTTGGTTGGTATATAGTCTGTGATCTGATTGGTCCTGAATGGGTCTCATCTCAGCAAAATCTGCATTTCTGTCCTATTTTAAGAAGAAAAAAATGACTCATCTACACTGGTACTGAAACAAAAGCTTTCTACTTTTCTTTTCTTGTGTTATCAGCGCTGATGCTATAGAATAACCTGTGATAATTTACAGTTAATATTTCCCCAGCAAATCATTCAAATGCATTTCAGGCAGACGTGAACCTAAGCCTGCAGGGCAGTACTTGTAAACACATGGTGAATTGATAGCTCTGGGCGAAATTGCCTTGTACACATCCGCACACACATACACATGCCCACACACATAGGCACTGGCCCTCTCTGTCCTTATAGAATAAACAAGAAGAGGTCAGGCAGAGATGTGATTCACTCCAGGCTATGACCAGGCACTCATGTTGGCTCTTATAGATTGTCTAAGTAAGTAAGTTTTTTCCCATTTGCGCATGGTCTATTAATAATGTATACCCAAGTCTAAAATGACCCGCTCATCTGAGGCAGCAATAGTGAAAAGAAAGAAACATACACAAACCACAGTGACACTAAAGGGCGTGTAGGGATTGCTGATAAGGACTGTTTCAGCATTTTTGAGGTTTTAAATAAAGATTTAAGAGAGATATAGAGCAATTTTCAGACAAGCCCTTATGCTAATACTTTAACCTGCTAGTCAGTTTTTCCCTTCAATCACTATAATGCATCTCTACACCCTTGAGTCAGCTGTTAATGGCATCCCATCCTCTCACCATCTCTACTGGTATTGTACGTTTTAATTTTATTCTATCCCTTTGTCGCTGATGCTCAAATGGGGGTTGGCAGCCTTATCCTATCCATGACCAGTTGCAATCCTCTTCCCAGACTCCAAGTCCAATCAAATAGATATGTACATATGTAATACTGTATGTGTCTGAATAAACCTCCTTTCACATGCACACCAGTTGTTTAGAAATGTATTCTACTGAATAACTTTTTTTTTGCAGGAATGTGGGGTAATAGTACATTGCAAAGCACCATCTAGGCTTTTGCAAATAACTTATATGAATCTATATTTGTATGTTCATGCACACAAACATTTTTTATAGATAAAATATAATTATAATTATAATAATTATAATATTTTTTTAAACTGCACTGAAATTAAACCAGCTTTCATTTGTCATGTAATAATCCATGTTAATATGTATTCACATAAATGGGGGGGGGGGGGCTGACTTATCCCAGCATACAGTGAAAGGCAAGACTACCCTATAAACATCACAATCCATCATAGGGCCACACAGCATCCAGTCACACATTCATAACCCAAGGCCAACAACTTGGACTCTCCAATGAACTTGCATGTCTTTGGACTGTGGGAGGAATGCCCAGAGGAAACCCACATGGACACAAAGAGAACATGCAAACTCCATGCAGAAAGGCCCTTGGTTAGGATTCAAACTTGGTATCTTCTTGCTTGGAGGTAACAGAGCTACTCACTGAACCACCGTGCTGCCAATATTTATTTATTTTTTATTATTATTTTTGTTAGTTTGTTTACATGATTTTATGTACACATATGAACCCATACTGTTAGGTTAGGTGGGAATAGAGACCCAGTAGCAGGCAGGGAGTACAAAAACCAAAGTTTAATGAGGGACAGGGCAGCAATCCGTAATGAAATGGGCGGGGCGAACACCGGAGAGACAGGGCAACGGTACCAAAACAGTCCAAAAGAGCCCATTTAAAAAGTCCAAAGAGCGGTCACAGAACAGGCAGAGGTCGGAACTGGGAAGGCACAGCAGAGGTACAAAATCAGGGTCACGAGAACACAGGCAGGAGTCAAAACCAGGGAGGCATAATAGGAAAACAAGAGAAAACAAAAAAAAGATAGCAACAAAAAAACCAACAGGGAAAAGAAGAAGAAGAAGAAGAAGAAGAAGAAGAATATTACAGCGTTAACCCATGGAAGATCCCGAAGTCACCCGAATAGTGCATGCACGAAACTGGGTAAACCAACACACAAACTCGGACAACCCATGAACAGAGGGAATGCAATGAAATAAAATGAAATGAAAACACAAAACAGACAGACAGAATCTCAGAACATAACATACGTATTGCATTATACTTTAATACATACTACAAAAATATTCAGATACAACAACAAAAATAGACTAGAAATAAAGTACACTGAAAACGTTGCAATACAATATATTATCAAGACATTGCAACACTTCAAACTATATGGGCAAATTTACAAATTATTGCCGCTTTCAAATGAAAAACACTGCTGTGAAATATATTTACCATTATATTATTAAAAAGTACTTACAATATATTGCAGTTTTTTCATTTCTATAAAGGTAAGCACTGGATGTCACCAAATGTGTAGAATTATAAGTACCATTATGATGACATGAAACTGGTACATGATGGTCATTTTGTATATTATGTGACACAAAATGTGTTATATTATGGTAATGTCATAGTGTATGCTTTGGAGAATGCTTCCATGGGTGTTTTAATGCTTGATAGGCTGATAGGCTTGAGTACATTTAGACTGAATTGATTTTAGTGTAAATGAAAATATTATTGTGTACTGTATTTCCGTATTATTAGAAATGGAAATCATGTTGCTATTAGTTTGGGGTTTTAAGTGTGTGATACTGTTTCCTTTCATTTTGTTTAGAATTTATTTGCCAACAAGGGCGCAAATTAATCAACATTTTCCCTTTAAATTTGACTTGCAAATAAATTCAGATTTTCCTCCCACAAAGGATTTCAGCAGTCGCTTCAACATATCAAACTTAATGTGAAATTTAGGAATGAATTAACGCGATGATTTAATTAAGTATGAGAACAAGTATAAATAGAAAAAGTAAATGTTCCTGAGCATTTACAAAGTATATCTATTTTGAGTAGTGTAACTTAATTTTCCCAATTACAACACGTCATCTGAAAAAGTTGTATGAGGGGTTTTCAACAATTACTACTTTTAATACTGTTTCCTAAAAGGTCGCTCTGTCAAATTGTTATGATCATGGCCATTAAATAAAATAAAACAGGGCGGCTTCTCTAATGCTGAAAGGGCAATGCCTATTAATGGACGATATCTGACAAGAGTCCATCTCATTAAAGCAACGAGTAAACCTGTAACATCTTGCGATCTGACCTTTTAATGCAGCTGTTGAGAACTCAACAACACAATAAGAGCAATGCAATTTACATCGTATTATGCATGAAATTACAGTATGCTGGGGACTCTGTTTGAAACAGCATATTGCCATCCCCCACCGAAGTGTAAAGTTCGACCATCGTTAACAACTAGTAGAAGAACGAAAATCTCATGAATTCCTGCAGTTCCCAAAGGCAATCATTTTGCCAAGCTTCGTCCAACCCTTTTTTTTGCTATCCTGTTAGACAGACACACGGAGTAAACACACAACCTCTGCCCCACCTGCCAGTTGCAGAGGTAACAAAACAAACACAAAAATAAAATCAAATAAAATTATTTATACACCTAGGAAACCCAGAAGAGAGGATGTGCAGCGCTACATATACCGCTCTCTCTCACTATCATATTATACAAGTGCAATGATTTTCACACTGATGTTGTTGTTGAATAATTGATTAGTATTGTATGTTTGATGTTTACCCAGGTGTGTTTGATTGAAAGATTCAAAGTTGTACACAAAACAAAAAAATTGGCTTTTATTTGAGGTTGTAATGCTTCAGAATGCATTGTGGGTAAAGTTCAGGCCTGTTTTCAAAACAATGGAGGCTTGGTCTGAGAATAATTGACAATGATCTTTCTCAAATGCATCCTCATGTCATTCTAAAGAAAATTAAGGAATATACAGTATCACACAGTATTCTCCTCTGAAACACGCGGTGCCAGCTGCTTCTTTTTCACATTGCAGACTACAGCCAAGCTTGTACAGAGCATAGTCGGATAAATAAGCTTTCATATGCAGCTTTAACATGCAGTCCACTGGCACCCAATCGACCAGTAGGGGTCACTGGAGAGCAATAAAACCTCCCATACCCTTGCCAATTAATTCGCCAATTGTGCATCACCCTATGGAGCTCCCAGCCACGGTCGGCACTGGCTCAGTCTGGATTCCACCTGACACCATGCGGCCCACTCTTGCACCATAGCGTGGTGCCTTAACCGAATGAGCCTTATCCTTTTTTTATAATGCCGAAAGGTACTATAAGTCTAGAATATTAGACTCACAGATGTAGAAAACAATCAGCTGCTGATGAATAATGCTTGGCAAACTGAGGTAATATATGTATGTTCTTAGTATATGAAAAAGAACAGGGCTCTGTTTAAAAGGCAACTACACTGCCTTCCCCTTTTTCTTATTCATGGGCTGCCACTATCCCAGAATACCCCTCTGCATTGGCTCTGGGTGAGTGTGGGCAGAATATGTAGGGGGCAGACCAGGACCCGGCCCTTCAGCAGCTGCTGCATTATTAAGGCGCTCAGCCCCACAGCCGCGTACGGAAACATCCATAATACGGGAACGTGAAGATGCCACTGACTCGGTCCTATTAACCGCCAAAGTCCCCGGGGTACCGCTGACCTGCAATTCTTCTCTCTCGGCTCTCAGCACCGTGATCCATCTCACCCTCTACCTCAGGGATACGCGCTGCGCTGCCATACATCCTGAGCAGGACCATACATCTCTCCATAAACAACCATTAACTATTAAACAGGGCTTATTCATAGCGGTGGCGGGTCTCACCCTACGGAGGAATGCCCAGTGAGTTCGTCATCGCAAAGCATCGCAATTACATTCATTAACTTCGACTGATTCAGTGAATCGAGATTCCATTCTGTGCCGCGCAAACTCCGCCGAAGAGAACGAGCAGAAAAGGAGAAGGGAGAAAAGCGTCAGCTAAGCTTCTTTAAAATATTCATGTGACCGAAAGTTTTAATTATTGATGCACTTTTAATTAAGTCAGTATTTATCTATTTTTTTCATGGGTCCCTTTTTCAGATTCTTTGGGGCTTATCCTCTTGCTGTTATTGTTTGTCTTAGGTCTATGGAGGGCAGATTGGCAGGTGACAAATTGATTTATTACAATTTCACATGGCTACAGTTCAGCGGCCGGGCTCGGACGTGCTCAATTAGAAGACTCTACAACTTAACTGTTTACAATGGGACATATTGAGTTACCTCAGCCTGATCTCTACCCTCCCCAGTGAGACTATACACTTTCAGTTAAGTATTACATGTACTGGTACACTCTCAGCCTACTGGAATATTTAGCATACGTGAGACCTCAGAACCTTCCTGCATACTCAGAGTAATCCCATTATCATCATATTAACAATAGGATTTCTATTTAGCTGCCAATTATTATATAAATATACATCGGTACAATGTCTCCTCGATAATTTGTATTTATTATATTGATTTTACACAAGTGCACACACATACACACACAATTAATGAAATATATATGGTCTTCTAAATACAGATTTTATGACAGTCACCATATGGTTGGGGATATAACATGTAGCCTTCTCACTTCCACTGGCACTATACAAGACATAGCAAAGACAGGCTGAGCTCTTTATTATGGATGTGTAAAACCGTTTATGGATATGCAAAACGGTTTTGATTTGTACTCAAATTCACCCCTTTATGACAACAACACCATACTATATTTTCTCCTAATGGTGATAGTACATTTTAGAGATTAAAGGACTGGAGAAAAAGGGCATTCTCACTGGAATTTAAAGTTACTTATATGGCTCCTGGACTGCAATTAAACTTTAGCCACAAAACATTTGGAATTGATTTAGAATAGAGACGTAGCCTTAGGAAGCCTGGCGGGGTTTTGCGTGCGGGGACATACTGGCCACCATGTGTTTTGATGCTGGTCGGATGTGGACCAGCGTTTACTCTGACCTGGCTCTGATTATTGCCTGACTGAGCTGCTTGAATCCAGCGGGGCCTGATGGCCCATTATCAGCACAGCCAGACACACTTTCGTGGATCGAAAAAAGGATTTTTACATCCGGCAAGAGAGCAAACAAGATGGATTTCCTCAGTTCATAAATTAATGGATTTCCTCAATTCATGTCAGAACCTGGTTCCAATCATCCCACTTTTAACACCGTATTGTAACGGGGTGCCTTACAGCCTTTTTACACCTCGAAACGGAATCCACTGTGAATAATTCACATTGGCTGAGTGCACGTTTGTGGCTTTATCGCTTCCCTTTCTGACCCATTTCAGTCCGCTTTGGTGCCGCGGGCGTTGGACTGACAACAGATAATGCAAGAATTTGATATTCAGACACATAACCACAGCTACGGCAACATAACAAACTGCCTCTATCTGTCACA
Source organism: Ilyophis sp. 1 JC-2022 (assembly GCA_022702515.1). Classification (NCBI taxonomy): domain Eukaryota; kingdom Metazoa; phylum Chordata; class Actinopteri; order Anguilliformes; family Synaphobranchidae; genus Ilyophis; species Ilyophis sp. 1 JC-2022. The sequence continues at coordinate 37,465,914 of CM040405.1, read as the reverse complement.
ATGACATAAACTGCTGAAAGACAATGGCTATTGCAGGTGGCGTTCAATATCACAGCAGAGAACAGAAAATACCTCTCATTAACGTGGATATGTACAACAGTGTATGCATTAATAATCCAAGTATCACTTCCCGTGTTTTTTCATTTTTTCCCGCACAAGGATATTGTTCATTTATTGCACAGAGCATATTTCTAGGTTATGGCATGTAACTGTTAGCCATTGCTCCTGTCCTCTTGTCAACATGAGCAGCTTGCCTGGTGCGAAGGGTTTTAAGAAACAGCTGTGAAAATAGCCGAATTAAATTTTTGCATGCCTTCCTCGTGCATAACCTCTTATTTTTATGATCAACCACCGCATTTGCACTGTCAAAATAGAGGCCACGTGTTCCTTTACAGTCTGATAAAGATTTGATGTTAAAACTTGCTCATGTACAAATAAAATGCAACCTTTGGCCTCTGTTATTCAAATACAATGTTTCTACATTGTCTTTGAATAAATGAGGAAACAGCAAGACAAAGAAATGAACAGAAAACAGATAAAGTAAAACTATGTCATAGACAAACAGTATTGAGATCACATATTATTTACATATTTAGTTATCATTGGCCTAATCAGATGAGGAGGTGCTAACAAGAGAATAAGGAAAAAAATAAAGAAAATGAGGGTAACAAATTAACATTAATGAGAGTAACTAAAAATACATAAAGAATTCTACTTCGAAATATTTTCAAGGGAGCAAAATATAAAGGGGGTTAAAAACACAAGAACTGTTAGCAGGGGAAATGCAATTAATGTATTATTCATAGTTACATCATTTGTGATTTCTGCTGTACTGAGGTGGAATTATTCCACTCTTTAAAATATTTATATTCACTACTTCTTCTGTTTTTTTTTATTTGTGTGTCCTCCTTTTGGAGTTTTGGTAATCTTTAGAATGTATTTTATGTAACTCAGTTCTCACCCCTGCATTAAACCTTTTCTAATAAGAACAATGACACCCAACACAGGGCAGCAAGCCGAAAACAATTAAGATCCGCAACGGGAAAAAGTAATTGGTAAAATATACAGTACATCCATCCAACGCCGACATAGTAAGGCTTGCATTGTTGCTGCTGTAAACTCGTGGTTATTATAATATACATAGTGAAAAACATTCCTGCCACAGGTAAAGCAGATTTCTGAGAAAGTAGATGCCAAGCAAAGCTAATTTGCATAGTTCAACATCATTTCCTACAAATCATATCTATTAGACTAATAATTGTCAGAACTAAAATACTATAGAATAGAAGAGTAACAGTTTTAATTGCAGAGATCCACATTCTAGTTTCTGAATAATAAACCTAACAACTCCTAAAAATAAAACAACTAAAAACAATACCAACTCCACAGTGAACCAGGGGAACTAAGCACGCTAGTCTCATTAGGGACACAGTTCTACTGCGAATGACAACTAAATATCAGATTATATAATTTACATAGCTATATTATGGTCCCATCCCAGTACATGCAAAAAGTGAAACAGTTTTCAAAACCAAACAAACTAGGGCAAACTAAAAAACTCACGGAAAACAAAAACACATGCACAAGCCCCTGAAAACAGACAACAAACAAACAAACAACCAACACAGCCAACAATTCTCCCCAACTGAACCAGACATGGGGATAGAGAGGCCTACAAAAAACTGAAATCAATCCCCAGTTCCATCTCACCGCAATCCCATAGCAGACGTGCCACTTAATGAATATAACCAGTATAACACCACCATTAACCCCCAAAAACATCAACAAAAGCATAAAACTACAAAAAAGTGAAAAGGACACATACTGACAGTTTAACACCGCCACCAATAATAACATAGTCAAGCAGAACCTACAGTCCACACTTTGTGAAGTCATGGACCTGCAAACTGGAAAGATTGAGAAATGGTGCAACAAACAGGAGAATGACAACCCGGGGAGTGAAATGACCATCATATGGTCAGCTTCAGATTATGCAGTGAGATCTTTTAGATCTCACAGCCACGCACATTACATTGAGCCACACAATGCAAATCTCTCCCAGCTCGATCATTTTGTGTTCCAGCTTCTGAAGCTTGGCAGTGTGCAGTGTTTAGAATCTTTTTCTGTTTATTTGGGTCTTCCAAAGCATCTCATTTAGAGATGAGCTGTGGGACAGTTAACATTGGCACCGAGAAACCATCTCTTATCGTAACAAACTGTGGCTTGTGCAGCTGTCTTGAATAGCTGGGACTTTTCTTCCATTGACGGCCATCTCAGACAGCAATGAATGCAAATTATTTTTTTGTTCTTAGAAGGAGAGTTTTCAAGTGACTGATTCCAAAAATGGCTAAATATCTCAATTTTAATAATAAACTAAGTACCAGCTTCTAAAATAATGGCAAAAATGGTAAAATAAACGTGCCCCATGCATATTAAGCTATACAGAATCATGCAGGAAAACTGGCCTCAAGGTCTCACCCATTATGAAAATATTTTTTTGAGGGAGGTAATTCCATTGGAACGCTCTCTGTTTTGGGTGCAGTAAATACAGATCTAATGAAACGAGATTAACAATTCCTAAATAAATTGTAAGTGTGGTTGCTTCACAGTGTTATCAATTGCTGGAAATGGCATAGAAAGATGGTAATATGGTATAGTGTGACTGGAACTGGTAATGCAGTATAAAAGGATCTAGTGAAGGTGATGTAGCCTATTTTGTGGTAAGTAGTCTAAAGAACCTGGAAGTGATACAAATAAGTAATGAATTGTGATAAAAGCACAAAAAGGTATCTGGGATAGTATTGTTAGGTCATAACAGTGTTGTAGGGGAAGGCATTGTGAATGCCCAATTTACTGTGTTCTGTGTACTAGCATACTGCTTACTGTAGGCTATACTGCAGTAACATACAGGATGAGAAATATCCTACATATAAACCTGGACATAAGTAGGCTATATCAGTTGCCTTAACACTCTGGCTATATCATCAGGGGATATTGAGAACACTCAATTTGGCCATACAGGTAAGGCTAGCCTAATTTAACAGCTTTTTAAAAAAGTATACTCAACTGGCATACTCAAATAGTAGGGAAGTGTGCTGATTTGGACTATTCGAACACAGTCGTAGACTGTAGAAAAATATGGGTTAATACAATTTTTGCCTAGGTTTAAACCAAATGCTGTTCTACTGATTTCTCCACTTTATTAAGCAAACTCTGATTCAGATTACAGAACTCACCATTTTGTGAAGTCCAAACCACATGTCGTGTGCTGAATTCAGAGTTCTATATAGCCTACCTAGCATGCAGCTATCGTAAAGCAATAATTAAACATCGTTTGGCTAATAGCAACTAAGTTTAACTTTGTAACTTCAGATTATAACCCAATCATGTGTAGCGGATAGTTTATTTGCTGTAGCTATGTCATAATCGATTGCATTTAGATTTGCTAACGTATGCTACTGGCACCTGTCACCTTGGCATTTTCATACAGAGTGAAAGGTTTGTTTTTTCTGGTAGCTTAACCACAGTAGCCTAGCTGGCTTATGCTTTTGTCATGTTTTGTTAGGAAGTTGTCTGTGCTAATGTTATTACGTAAATCAGAATTTGTTGAATAATGTTGAATGGAGTGATTAGTAGGCTAGATGAGCATTTCACTAAAACATAGGCAAAAATTGCAACAGCGCTAAAAATATTTTTTGTTAGCAATTGTGTTTTGTAACTTAGACAACATAATGTTACGTGACCATAGATATAGAACAATAGACGTGACATATCTTGTGATGGAATAGTAATTTGAAATGGAACAATTTGGCAGTCATCTTGTCCAGTTCCTAGCAAGCAATAGGAACCTATGGCAAAAGTGCCATGTACTGTCTTTCTAACCCATATATATTTTTATTTTAAGGTATCAATTGAGTTTTTTAAGTATTGCAGTGTTTACATGGATGCTCTGGCAATCTGAAATAGTACTAAATGTATTTAGATTTAGTTGTTTTTTTGTTTACTGCACAGCATGTGCCAGTCTTTTGGAGACCATCTTTTCTGCCTCCTTATTGTCAATGTCCACCTTTTCCTGGCCATTAGATATTTTGGAAATTTGTTGTGAAATATGCAGATCGCTACCATCACTTGCAATTATTCCATTATAACCGATAACCCCATCAAACTACACAACTGTTAATTAGAACACAAGTTTATTTACAAAGTTACAAGTACAATGAATAAGAAATAACACCCAATCAAAACCGATTATAAATCATAGTACATATGAAAATGTCAAGATGATAATTTCAGAAAAACATGAATACAAAAATTGGGACGGATATGACTAACTAGGGGGCCACCGTGCGGTTAACATCTCTTTTGTGACTACTTAGCTATTCCTCCTTGCAGTGTGTGCCTCTCTCCTCAACCCAGCCGTCTGTGTCCGCTCCACTGCGGGGCTATAAGGCGTCATTTTCCAAAATCTACCGTCTTTTTTTTTGGTGGATTTAATGTCTTGCGATTATCACGCGGGCCCGGTTTGTTTGGGCTTGAAGTTTTAGGCCCGTTGAGAACTGCATCTGACTGGCTAATGTTACGTAATTTAGGTCATTACCGATGAGTCAGATAAACTGGAATATGTGGATTCTTATTTTAATACTTTTGTGGATTTATAGGCTACTTTTCGTCAACGGAGTTGTATATTATTTTCTTGGATGCATGGCTACGAAGAAAGTAAAGCAAGGTAGGCTCTGTTAGCGGTGTGGTGGTAATGTTATATTCCACTTGTAGTAGGTCTGCTAGATAACGTTAGCACATTTGGGTATTGATGGCTCCGACATGACACATGGGGCAGAGATGGCCAGTAATGTTATGCATTCACTTTCGTGGCTTGGTTGTTTAATGTGTTTGTTTTGTATGTGTGTTCTTTGGCTCACCTTAGCTAGTTACTGATGTCACTTAAACTGGTTGGTTGAAAGTTTGATTACCAGCGTTCTCTAACGTTAGTAGACTTGTTGTTGTTGTTAGTAGTTCGTAGTTGATAACTTCAACTGTGATTGTCCAGTTGCTTTCGAACCCTAGCTTACTATGAGTAGTGCTAACCTTATGTTAACGTTAACAGTTGGTTGATAATGTGAATGGATAGATTGCAGTAACGTTAATGACTATATATAATATATCATTACAAGGCAGAGACTGAATAATTATTGTTTCAGCACGGTAACGTAGGCTAAGTAGGCTACCGGGAGAGCCTGATCGCTACGGACAACTGATGCGGTCTGTCGATACGGATATCCAGACTGCCCTGCACCAAGCTGCTATAATTCCTAAAGAAATTGTAGGTGTATTTGCTTCGCAGTGGTATCAATTGCTGGGAATGGTAAGGCAAGATGGTACTATGGTAGCCTATAGTGTGAGGTGGAAATGCGGTATAATGGAATCAAAATAAGATGAAAGTGTTAAAATATGGTGATGTATATTGTGGTAAGTAACATTAGTCTAAAGAACTTGGATACAAAGAAGTAGCCGAATGAATTGTGATGAGTTGCCCAGCGCTCACATAGAGCAGAACGTTCCGCTCAGTGCTCACACCGTGAGCTAGCCTCCTGCACGTGCCCATTGACTTTTTGGCGATAAAATGTCAAACATCTCAAAAGGTGTATATGGTATAAAGGTTAAAAGTAATAGCAACCTGGAGGGTGTATGAAGGTATAATATGAGGTATGAATGGTGTCGATGGTGTAGGACAACCAGTAAAAACGACTTGTTAGAAGAATGACATATTCAGTACCTCTGTTCATATGACCTTAGCCCAGAAAAAATCAGCAGAGTGAAATGACTCTACGTATTGGCCTGGAGCATTGACCACATCCATCACATGACCTTCTATCTGTCACTGTGACGTATCCCCCTCGACGATGGCTCCCACCTCGCTGGCCACTAGGGACGTCATTGGTCACTGCTCAATATGACTTATGGTATAAATCTGCAGGAAATAATTAACCCATCAGCCTCAGTTGCAGAGAAACAACCCCGCCCCTCCTTCAACGTCACCCTCTCTCCTTCCCCCACACTCATTCATTCCACATGAAGCTTAGTTCTGCTCTGCTTCACGTGCAGTGGAAGACTTTTTTCAAGTTAATTGCTTCCTGCAAGTGATAAATCACTTCCTCTCAGCACCCAGAGACCAATTCTTCAGCGCTTCAATCAATGGGCCGCGGGGGCATCCCCAGGTAGGAAAGGTCATGGTGGGGTCATGATGCGTCCAGTGTGACATGGCAGCAGAGGCCAATGCCAATCAAGGTTCTTGTATATGTTCATAACGTGGTATCACTGATATGATGTGTTTTTCAATCAATTGTTCAACATGAATTTAATCAGAGAAGCCGGGGATAAACCAGGGAATCATTAACTGCAAGGTTTCTTTTTATTCTAATGATGATGACATTGCTTAACTTAGCAATACGAGCTGAATATTTCAAATAAATTGGTACGAGCAAGGGACTCTGTACATGGGCAACCCAACATCATGGGTATCATGAACATAAAAAGATTGCTTTATCCAACCGGATCATCCTGAGAAGAAGCGCTGGGTGTCTTCTAACCTGATGAAAAGATGCCTTATTAGTGTAACCTGAGGATGTGTCTAATCTGAGCCATGAAACTCACACAGTGCTGAAAAAAAGAGCGCAATGCAAATAAATGCCACTCAAAGTAGGCAGAAAAACCGTTGGCTTAAAGAGCACTGGAGCACGCAACGTGCCTCGACAGTGCGTCTTCTTCAGGCACAAGCCATCTGGCATGAAGGAAACAGGTGAGTCAGGTGTGCACAAAGAACCAATAAGAGGCAATAGAATCCCTCGCGTTGCATGCTCCAGTGCTCTTTAAGCCAACAGTGTTTCTGCCTACTTTCAGTGGAATATATTAGTATTGTGCACACTCATTAAATTGTTCTCTATTGCAACTTCATGGCATCTCAATATACATTTTTATTTATAATCTAAAACACTCGTAATCTCACGAGCTGTCAACATTCACCTTGTCCTCGTGTATTCCCCTGAGTGACAGTAGAGAATGCAGCCAAGTGGATGAGGACGTGCACTAGGATACATCCAGCACCCCTACAGCTTACTACAGCACAACACACAGGGTGGGTTTTATTCTGTTTGTTATAAAAGGTCTCTGCTCTCCAGAAGCCAGCTGTTCTACTCTTGTAACCTTGCGGGGGTGTACTGTGAACTGAACAATGTATTGCTTTACACCCTCCGTCGCTGTCTGCCTTGATACGGATGGAAGATGCCATTCCGAATATTGCTATTCGCCAAAGAATCAGACCTATTAGCAAGAGCTGCATGCTTCACTTAGCTAGTAAACAGCAGCGCGTGTTTTAGAACTGTGTATCTCTATAAAGACAGTCAGAGCAGAAGGTATTTAAAAAGCAGCTTTGTACTATTTTTGTGTCCGGATCATGAATTGAATTGAACATAAAGCAGGCTAGCTTTTCAAATGGGAAGGCGCCTCTGCAGTCTTCGAGAAAAGATGAAGCTTTTGTGGCAGAGATTATTAAACAATGAGTTGTCACCAGTGATAGCAAGATTTTCCCACGGGCAGTACGAGAAATCGTCTAAATCATAGCTTTTACAGGCTACGGCCTACAATTTATGTGGTTTGGTCAAAAGAAATTGTATTTGCGCTGCTGAATAGACCATTATCTAACACAGGAATAACATTTCTTCTTTGGAATATCTTTTGAATGTGTAATCTTATAAACTCTTTTACTGCACTTGTGTATACCCTACACTATTTTACCCATTGTTCGCCTCCATCACATTCACCTTGACAAGCATTCCAGGAAGGCTCCAGCACGCCATATTGTTGTCACATATGGTACTATTTAGCAGTAATGGCTGTGTGATCGGCAAGTTGTGATTAGCCAATCACAACCCAGGAAACTTGACTCATGCTCTCGTAAGCATCTGCTTTTATTGTGGATATTCAAAATGATTCGAAAGTAGTGAGAGAAATCCCTTTGAAAGATAAAAAAGGTGCATGAGAGAGAAAAAATTGAGAAAGTCCAGCACACGTTTGATTGCATGTTTTTTTTATATGTCAGAGTAACTTCGGAGTTAGAATTTTCAGAATTTTCTTTCAGAACACATTGCATGTGATTGAAAAATACCTTTATCTGTATGGTTCATTAAGTAGGTAGAGCCTGATTTCAGCTGCGTATTTATGACCAGACCATGCTGTGTAAATGGCAACACAGCAGGATTAAAGTGTCCCAAATCACACAGTGCATTCAGACAGGCTTAAGAAACTTTCAGAGGATTCAGTCCAGATGTCATTTATTACATGAGAGGTGCTTAATAGAGACATTTGTGATCACCTTGAAGGAAAAAACAAAAATGGCAGCGTCTGTAAGTCAAGCCCAGGAAATGGTCTTCTGCAACAATGAGTAATGAGGAAAAGGATGATGGACAGGTTTGAAGGATAAAAAGCATTTCAACCCCCCTCCCTACATCGTCTTCTCTAAACACTGCAAATCATGATGCTGCCCTTGTAACTTCATCCCAACGTCAATACATCAGCTACTGACGGTTGCTTGGCCAGGTGTCAAGCAGGAGGACAATGAGAGCCATTTTTAACTGCAGCCACCCTACATAACTGGTGCTATAGCTCTGACATTCACAGCACTTACACACCTACACAAATACACTCACACACATGCGCGTACACGCACGCGCGCGCACACACACACACACACATCCCTGCATACAGTCTTGTCCTTGCACTTGCCTTGAGTATCAGCCATCATCGCTCTGGGAATAGGATGCGTTGTAAATAAACTTGTGGGCCGGGGTGGAATTACAATGGAGGAAGCAAGAATGAAAACAAAGGGGAAAGGAGATGGGGAGAAAACCCGCAGGAAGGAGGCCGGTGCAGACGATGGCCACATGGGAGCAATTGGAAGGTTTCTAAACCCCCCCTCCCTGCTCTCTCCCATCTCATCTGTTTGTGTTCGCCTATCTGTTTGTCATTGGCCAGGATTCGAAAAGCACTACGTGCAAACAGAAACAAAGGGGCTCATCCGTAGTTTCACTACAAGCAGTACAAAACACAGCAAGCAATACACAAAATTAAACGTGTGAAAACGCAACACCTCAATGTCATCTGTTATAATTAAAATAAGGACGTAAACTCTGAAGTGTTTATCTGGAACTCAATCTGGCCCTAGGTATATGGCTATGTTCAATATCTCATAAATAAAAATAACCATATTGGTACCCTTGTTCATCAATTCAAAGGTGAAAGGTTACTCCCAAAACAACAAATGGTGGATACTTTATAGCCCATTATAACTAGGCAAAAAACAGGGATAGATACTGTTCCAAACCTCCATTATTACTGTCACAAAACTGGTTACATTTTCAGTGTGTTAAATGATCTTATAAAGCTCAGGACCTGTAATTGAATCCGTGAAAAGATAATCAGGAATCGGGTCTATCAGGAAAATGGAGGCCCTTCATAATTTGCTGTATTTGCAGTAACAAAAACTGTAAGGATTCAATGCATGTAATACTTCTCCATGCTTTTCACATGCTTTTGCTTTCCCCTTTCAATTCTTAGTGAACTGGCTATATGTGAACTGGGACAACATTTCCCAATGTCATTTGTCCCAAATCACCCATTTTTATTGATGAAACAACAGATTATCACATGATGAATGTAACATACAGAGCTCTTAAAATGAAATTTAATCTTCAAGGAAACTTGTCTTAAATAGTCCCCCGATGGCTTTACACCACAGTTTATTGACTGCTCCATTTTTAGAAATGCTTAGACCCTCACAGTCACTCCAGAAGTGAATCATTTCAAATGAATGCTGTGGGTGCCTCATCTTAATGGTATTTTCACAGTTTGAAGAGATATTTATTTAATGACAATATTAATTTAATAAAAATATATATTTCCCAGTAAGCACTGCTTTCAGGAAATGGTTTCCTCTTTATCTCTGGTGTTGTTAACACTGTCTTGTATAAAATGTCCTTTAAAGACATGGCAGTGATATTCAGAAAGTTCTTTGTTCATTTGTTCCCGCAGTCAACTCTCTTGGAGCAATGGAGTTCAATATAATTTACACAACATGGATTTCAATTGTGTTCATGCTCAAATCAAACAAGCCATGAAGGCAATATCATTACAAGAACACAAATCCTACTGTCACTTCATTAAATCAATGAACCCAATTTGCCTTTGGTATTTCTGTTCCTTAAATGCTTCGTTATCTAGGTACTCTCTAGCTGGTACAAGTGGCATCTGTTTTGTGCAAATAGCAGTTCAGAGATAGCAGATCCCTTGAAAAGAATTGGCAGTGTCTTTCATATGTAAATCGCACACAGAGGACATGCCTGTCTTTTTTCAAGGAGCAATGATTACCGTTAACACTGCACTGGGTATCATAAAAACAGAGTCCGTCTAAGAGGCAGTTCCGCACAGGGGTCAATACATTTAATTTTCCCAATACATTTATATGGCTCTTCTTTTGGCTTACTAAACAAATCTCTCTTTAAAAATTGAACTACCAGGCAAAGTGTCAGTGAAGATTAGAGGGATTGTAAATTTCATCTGGTATTTACCAAACATGTAAGTAACAGTAATCCCTTTATTATCTAGGTGTTGGTGTTCAGTGCTGTCTGCTTCTTCGCATTTTAACAGGGATACGTCCTGTCCTGATTTACAGCACTTTGAAATACAGGACCATCAGGTCTTATGTTTACCTTTGACTTAAACCTGTTTAAATCACAAAGATAAACTTCCTCCATTACACCGAGTGCTGTTACAGGAAACGCATGCGTGTAGGCCCATGAGGAAACTCTGTAACTACAGGATTGGTGGTGGAACAGCTGTTGCTGTCTACATTAAAAGAAAGGACTAGCTTTATGTGTGGGCCAGGCAGGGATCTATTTTGAAGGACTGCATCTGCCAGCGAATGTCTCAATGCATTCGATTTGCATTGGCCCGATCCTCAGGTCCACATTGTAAAAAGAACATTTGCTGATTTAAAGTATAGGACCTTTACTTCCACAAATGGCTAATGCACTGTAATTGTAGCATGCTAGCAGGCTGAAAACAAGAAATATGGAAAATGTGCCATTATCATCTGCTAGAAATCCTTACCGTAAGGAGGTGGCAAAATGTATGTATATGTGTACCCCGCTGCAAGGATGAGGTTAGGCCTCAGTTCAGCATTCAGAAATCACAATTCATTTAAAATTATCATTGATGTGATTGCGATCCATGAGGCATTCCTACATTAACACAGTTTATTAATAACACTAATAAAGGATTACAGCGTGTCCCTGTGGCACCGCTCCACTGACAATGCCAGCATTGTTATTGATCAATAAGTCCCCTAAATGATTTCATGCTTGTTTAATGATAACGTTTTGACTGCCGGATATCATGTGATACAAATGACCGTGGGCCTTTTTAAAATATAAAATAAATTCGATTTCACTGTGTCTCTGATACAGGAGGTAAAGATAAGGAATGTGATGACCAAGCACAAGTTTGTCCCGCCTGAGAGAGCATAAATGCATATAGATAATGCATACGTGTGTGTGTGTGTCTGAGGAGAAAATCCCAGCAGGGGGAAAGATACGATTTTTTCTGGATTTCCGGAGGAATAATAATAAAGTATTCTCATATCGGATGGCAGTGACTGCTCAGCTGTATTAAGATGCTTCTCTTCCTAAACACAGTGGGGGGATCGAGGATTGCTGTCCAGTCAGCAAGCCAAGCACAAGAAAAAGAAAGAGCTAGAGATAGAGAGGGAGAGAGAGAGAGAGAGAGGGAGAGAGAGAGAGAGGGAGAGAGAGCAAGCATGGGAAGACGATAGCCAAGAGTGTCCATCAATCGCCCAGGCACTCGTGAGGCTGGACGTTGTTTAACTTAATTCAGTTACACTACAGAGCGGGCCATTTCTGCAGAAGGATATTACAATTCAACTGAAAAATAATTCCTTTGACCTTAATGAGAGCAGCTACTGGGGAGGTTGACATTCCCATGTGGTAAACTTATGATGCAGCCTGACAATCCTTTAACAAGCATCACAGTATGGGCTGTTCTCATCAACCAGAGCTCAAGGGGATTTCCTGTACTGCAATTAACATCCCATTGCTATTAGATATTTTATTAGCATGCATATATGCTACAGTATCTTCATAATTCAATGGAAATCTCAAGCTCATCGTGTCCATTTCTGTACAGTCTGGCGTAAGAACAAGATAACTCTAGATAACGCTTCTTTACATTACAGCGACATCGGTTGCTGTTCAAAGTGAATCCGTTGGTTTTTGGCAAACAGGAGGATTTGCACTTGAACAGGCTTGTGGGCTTTCCAGTAGGTGCTATTTGTTAAAGCACCTTGTACACAGGGGGGTCATTGGGACAAGAACATGAGCAAACGGCCTAACTGGTGCATTCCACGCTCTGCCTTCATTAGCGGACATGCAGCCCAAAGCCCAGCGCTGTGACTCTTCCCTTCAGTGTCCCCGGGCGGCGCACTGTTCCTTTAATCACAGCCTGGTCATCCTCCGTGTGCTCCCTGCATTTATACAGCTGACTTCATCGCCCTTCAGACTGACAACAGGACTTATTTTACAGTGCACTGATTGCGTAGTGGCTCATATGCCTGACTCCAGGGCTGGGCTGGTGTTTACTCAGGCCAACGGAGCAGACCTGCTGCTTAGTCATGTGTGTGCAGGCAACATGGGTGTGTGTATGCCATGTGCATGTTTCCAGAAGAGTATGCGTGTGTATGCTTGTGTGTGTGTGCGTGTGTGTTGGAGTCTCAAACAGAAAAGAGGTAAAGTGAAAGTGAAGAGCTGTAGGTGTTTGTGGCACCTAGACAAAGGTCAGGAAGAGGAAGAGATGAAACACTTTACTAAGTGTCAGGTAGAGGGCTGCTTCTTATGCTGTTTGCCTTCAGTCTTTTTGCACTCTGAGAGGAACAAAATGGATATGAACTCACAAGTTCTAGCCTGGGGCAGGCTCTTTTTTGATAACGCAGATCATTCCGTGCTGCATGAGGATCCCAAGGAAATGTTCTTCTTCTAGAGGTGTGACTAGGAAATCGTTCAAAATAATAATGATGTGCCACCCACATGCACACAGACTCACACACATATAAACCAAACATACACAACCCATATACATACACACATATACATTTTTTACTAGTGGCAAAGTGTGCAAGTCTCTAGCTTGTGTTCTCCGGTATAGATAAAGAACTCATATCCAGCGTGTGAAATATGCAGGCTGGTGATGATGATTCACACTGCTGCATTTTCCCAGGGCTCTCTGATAAAGAGCCCCTGAGTGAGCAATCTACCCTGGAAACTCCATTTTAACCTGAATGAGGGCTGGATGGCACCTCCAGAATGTCAAAAACAGCAGGATCAATTCTGCGCTGCCTTTGGACCTGCCGACAAAAACAGCTGGTAAAAATGTCTGTGAAAAAATAAACACAAAAAAATAGAAACTACATAATGTGTCATGTCAAAAAATAATAATAATTACATAGGGTCTATAATTAAATGGCATTGGTCCTAAAGCCTAAACAAATCCATGTTATCGCCATTAAATGAGCATAGCTTTTTCTCAGCAAAACCTGGTCTTGTTTCACTCGATCCCTACATATAGACTTAGAACCGTTCCAATTATTGTACTTAAACAATCATCTTAGTTTAATAGTAACAGAAGTCACATGGTGATTTCTGTGGTGGAAAGAGGGGAGCATAATTTGGGTTGACATGGGTTTGTTGAGCCCACACACACATACATACACTCCTGCCATAGAACCCTCAATCTAATTCAGCATCACAGAAAGGCCTGGTCAATCCTCATTAATTCTAATAAGAAATCAGTAGAGGGAGAGATGATAGGAAATTAATGACTATGAAGGGGAGCGTGAATTATTCAACAGTAACAGGATTATGATGAAAGATCATCAGATTGCCTATTTTTGCAGCAGCTTCTATTGCCCTGTATCCATTTATAACACTTTTCAATAGGGGGGCTGTGCTTCAGGTTTTATTAATGCGTAATTAAATATTCATTATCGCTGAGTGATAGATACATAACACCAGCCACTAACAGATGCCAAGCCAGTTTGACTTCCAATGCTTCAGTTGTGCTCTAATTAAAAGAGCTGACATGCTTCTACAATTACATATTACAAACTGTGTAAGAATTATATACTATTTGCAATATGTCTGTGTATTGCTGCCACAGCAGAGAATTGTTAGGTGCTGTGATGTTGACCTAAATTCCCACTTACATTGAAAAACATTTTCCGTTACAAATTTATCTTCCACCTGCATTTTAATAGGCTCCTTTTGCTCTTTGTCTGCATCGAAGGTTGTCATAATCTCACATCCAACCGTAAATTATAGCTGGCCCCCTTGCTGCCTACCTCTTCCCAGAGAGTTGGGGATAGGGTTTGCGTGAGTATGCAGTGTTTAACACTGTTCCGGAAAAATCTTTCCAGCGCATATTTCCCCCCCCCCCCCCCCAAGACTGCCTTGATCTACGCCAAACGATACCTCTACACCTTGCATTGAGTGTGCTTTCTGCAGAACCAGGATTTTAACGATTCCTTTTATCTTGTATCATGCTGACAAGAACAATGCATTTTTTAATTTCCCCTGTCAATTTACATTTGTTATTCTGGTAAATAAAGAGAAAGATGAATTGCTGTACTTTTTAAAAGAAAATGAATAATGTGAAATGTCACCAGATTGACATGAATCCAGTTGCGTGCATACATTGAGATGTGGAATGTTTATTACATCCCCACTGTGCAGTACTGCATTTTCAAATAGATAGTTTCATTCAAACTAAACAGAAGCATCTGAAAGCCAGGTGGCAACACAGTGATTTGGTTGGAGATGCAACTCTTTGGGATGAAAGCTCATTAATACATTGATATATGCCCATTCTACTCAATCAAACCATTGAAACACCCAATGGATCACTCATATTTAATAATTCATTTTGCCCACAGGCTGAATGCCCAGTTATTGTGAATCCATAGCCACAGAAAGGTTGATGCGAATTGCACTACGCTCCAAGTCACTGCTGTATTAATTTATTAACAAATATACCTTAACAATGATCTATAATTTCAAATAGGGTTACAGTGGAAGGCAATCAACCTGTTGAGTGCTAAGTTTAAATGTTATGCCTGGCTATAAGCTCTATACTCTGTAAAACAGCATTAACCCAGGCACATGTACTTCTGGTGGGTCAGGAGTCAGATGAGCTACTTGTTTACATCAATATACAGGAGAATACACAGTAAAATGTTCAGTGTTAAATCAACTCTTATAGAGTAAATACTATGGCCCCTATTGGAGTCATAACCTCTGTTAGAGTTGAATTAACACTGGACATTTTACTGTGTAGCGATCTTTTTACTTACTCAGCCATCTAAGACTGCAACAGAGGAGGCTGAAACTTCACCTTTAAGCTTATCATTACTATCATTCTGATTTTTTTCGCTTTGCTTGATAAACAATGAAGCGAATGGTTAGTTGATTTATCTGCACCAGTGGTCAGTAATTCCCTCTCTCTTAGTTGCATCTTGTAGCAGCTTTCGTTTTCTGTATCCCATGAAACGTGGCCCGATTTGCTTGTCATTTTCCACGCCCACAGCTAGGCCATATTGACATTGTAGAGCAGTGGTGTCAAACTCATTTTCACCCCGGGCCACATCAGCATTATGGTTGCCCTCAAAGGGCTGGTTGTAACTGTAAGACTATAAATATAACCATACTTGCCAACCTTGAGCCCTCAGAAACGGAGATTTTCCGAAACCACGGACCTCGATTGTAATTGTTGACAGGGGGGGGGGTTCAATCACCTTTTTTTTTTTTTAATACAAACTTTTTTTAACGGTTTATTTAACGTATGTACCGCGGGTGTGCGTCCGCGTCTGCGTTTGTCTGTTATATCATAAAAGTAAGTCCCCGTTAACCAGCCACGTAGATACACGCGTCAGATAATTAAGTTCTCGCGGGCCACATAAAATGACGTGGCGGGCCGGTTTCGGCCCGCGGGCCTTGAGTTTCACACCTATGTTGTAGAGAGAAGTTAATCTCTGATTACTCTGTGGTTTAAATGGCATTTAAAATTCAGTGACAGTCTCAATGGAGTTGATTTGCTAGCATTTGCCTTCGCTCTCAAAGCATGTGGGATAATTCAAGTGATGTCTTTGAAATGTATTTCTATTTATTCTATAAATCTCTTTGCTTATGGCTAAAATTAACTTAAAATTAATTGAATTAAATTTTGTCATCATTGTATTATTTAACAGAACAACCACGCAAGATACTATTATAGGAAAGAGAATTACCTATGAGTGAGTAGAGATTTTTCAGCATGACTATAATTCAAATACAACAAAAACGGGATGAGTGCAATGATTGGTTTAAAAGGTAAAACTTCCGCCTCTATTTCAAGCTCCACTGCTACTGGATCCATATTATAGCTTACTTTAATGAGAACTAAAACCAATGGTTCTAGTTACACAGATGTTCAGCTACAGTAGCAGTCTGTGTGACAATAATTTGTCTTGAGGCCACTCTACAAATTACGCTTTGCTTTGATGTCAATTTTCATGGTAGGGAATTACAATAAATGACTGTAGTCAAGTATATCTGTTCCCCATATGGTTACCATACAGTGAAAATAAATCATAACCAATTCAATCCCAATTTTGTCTGTGCTTATAATATTTACATGTGCAGCTCATAGCTCCTGATATTGCAGTCCACCTCATGACAGTCCATGCTTTTTTCTGAACAATTTGGGGAAACACACATTTACTTACAATAACATAAAATCATTTCAACATTGCACCTGCGAGAACACTGATGACAAATATAGGCTCTAGAATTGACTTATTATCCCTGTTTTTTGTTGTACCATTATATTTTTAATAGAATCTGTACCCCATGGTTTTTTTAAATGGAAATTAATATACTGTGAAATCCATAGTATTTTAACAGTAATGCAGCACTTTTTTTACACATAGACACCCCCTCCCCCCTTTTGGGGGACCAAACGTAACTGGACAATTGTGCGTTCAGCTGTTTCATGGCCAGTTGTGTGTGCATCATTAGTTCATGCACAAGAAAGCTAACAAACGGTCTAGAGTTGATTCTAGGTGTGGAATTTGCATTTGGGGGCTGTTGCTGTTGTCTCTCAACATGAGGAACAAAGAATATCAATACCAATAAAGCCGGACATCACGAGGCTGAAAAATCTGAATAATTCAATCAGTAAACATTGGGTGTGTCAAAATCAATTGCTTGGTACGTATCATAGTTCAGGCTAATGACCACCAGAAGTTGTCAGTTCCCCATTCGACTCATCTTTGCTTGCCTTATCTCCCCGTGTGTGATTGATTATATTATTGGATTATTAGTTTTGTCTTCTACATACGCTTTGTCAGTTCATTCCGTTCACCTGTTTTGCCCTGTATAGGCTATAAGTTCTGTCTTCGTTCACACTTTGCTTGATATTAGCATTTGTTTGGTTATTCCCTAGCCGTCTAGTTCCAAAGTGCTTTGTTCTCAAGTTCCTGGTTCAGTGTTTTATTCCTTGTGTTTTCTCCTTGTGGTTGTTTTTGTCGTGCCTGAGTAAAGTCATTGTTATTTTTCACTTAGCTCGTATCCTGAGTTTCCTTGGGTCCTGACTCTCATTAGTGAAACGTGTATAATTGATGAACAGCCTATAAGCAGCATGACCGTAAAGTAGTTTGAATTTCCAGGGTGACTGAACTGCGAATGGATCACAGATGTGGTATGGATCCAGCATTTGAGAGCAGTTCTATGGAGCAGATGCTTTCATTGCTAAGTTATCCAATACCCGGGAAGTCTTTGTTATGAATGTTTTTAACCCTCTGGAATGAGTGGACAACTACACAAACATTACTAACATTCCGTTAAGTAGCTTATGTTGATAGTTAGCTCACTATAATGCGTAAAATGTTATATATTTGTTTGAATTAAAAAAAAAATCTAATCGCAAGCCAATAATCTCAGGTACAAATGGCTAGCTAGCTATGAGATTGTGTTTTTACTTGTAATTTTGCATGCTAGCTTGCCAGTGTAGCTATATTTATTTAGTTCAGAGATTCATTTTAACTATACTGTATATAAGATCAAACCACAGGAATACACACCTTGCTGCCAGTGGCGGCCGGCCTATAGAGGGCGCTGGGGCGCCGCCCCCCCCTCCCCCACATACAAATTTTAAAAAAAGTTTAAAAAAAAATATTATTTTTTATTATTATTTAATTTTTTTAGTAGCTTAAAATTATTATTTTTTATTATTATTTTTTATTATTATTTAATTTTTTAGTAGCTTAAACATGTTATATGTTGGCCTTGCGTTGTCTAAAGTTTAATACATTACATATGCATGTTCAGGGGACTGTGGGGCGCCGGTAACGTTATGGTGAATCAGAGCACTCATTCATTTTCAGGCGAGCCCCCTGGTACTGCTGCCTGATTCGCTGCCAAAAAAGGAGGTCCCCGGGCGCAGGCCTGTGCGCCCCGGACTATCCTACCCTTTTCTGATTAGTCCTCATGGTTTATGATATTATTTGATTGGATTTAAGGCATGTTTATCACGCCCAGCCGGCATCTAGCAGGATATCACTGCGAGTGCGCAAGTACGGCTCGGTTCAGTCGGCTGCTACTCATTCATTAGTAGAACTAGACCAAGCGAGAGAGATAATTCGAAATGGCTTCTTCAAGTGGAACAGAAAGCAAAGAAAATTCGGTTATTTCAAGGCGTTCATTGGAAGAAAAGAAAAGAGTAAAGGAACTTGGACCAGAGCGACCAGATTTGCACATTCAACAGCAAACATGTGATCGCGGTCCAGCTTATAACCGGGGCTTCTCTCGCTCGTGTTATGACAAACGGAGTTGGCTAGCTGGATGTGCTGTGAGTCATGCGTTCTATTGCTTTCACTGGGGTACGAGACCTAAAGGCTACAGAATTATGTTTCCATCAACCTAATTTTATGCGCATTTTAAAGTATCGCATCAGAAAAGGTTGATGGAAACGGCAAAATTCGAAAAAACTTACTCTAATTCGCAAAAAAGTTTATACGCTCGCTTGAGGTGGTTTTTGTCTTTTGCGAAAAAGAGTTAATGCGCAAAACGGTAGATGGAAACACATTTGCCGAATAAGTTCTGACGTAGCGAACATTGAACTCACGTGACTGATCAGCCGTTTCCGCTGTCGGCGTCTTTCCGGATATAAATTCGGCCAATATTAGTTGAATTGAAAGGACAATTACAACTTGCCCAGCTGAAACTAATTCCTGCAGACCTCTCTCCATTTTATTGCCAAGCGTTATGTTCTCCACGTGGGTATGTTACCAAGGCAACTGGTTTTGTTTACGATATGCAACCTCTACTTCTTCGCTCCAACTCAGTTGGTGGAAACGCACCTAATTCGCATTTTCTTTTTTTTTCTTTTTGCGAACTTTCCAAAAGTTCGCTTAAAATTCGAATGACATTTAGATGGAAACATAGTGATGTCTTACTTGAAAAACTGTCCTCCACTGTTGCCAATTAAACTGTCTTATGCAACTGAGACACAAGGTGGCTTGTTTTTTCTGTTTAAAGTCAAAGTCAGATGTATTTGTTTTTTTTTAGAAATGCTAGCGCCCCAACCTATATTTAGATCACCAGCCGCCACTGCTTGCTGCTAACTATAAAATTAGGTAGTTAGGCAAATGTTAAATGTTAAACATTAAAGATAAAGTGGTAACACTTTACAATACGGGAACACACCTCATGCCTGAATTAATGCATGACTCATCATGATTTAATGCATGAATTAATGCATGATGTATCATGAACTCTGTGCGGTTCAATATTAATAAATGATCAAGGCATTATTAGTTCATGTGATTACTGTACACTTAATGTATCATCAATTAATGAACATTAACTCATAGTTAAGTCATACATTAAGTAACATGTCATCAAAGTAGCTGCAAACCAGTTAGGTAGACAAAAGCTTCTCAGACCATCAGTGGTGGATTTATCTATATCGGGGCCGCTAAAACTCAGAAAAAAACACAGACAAAGCTGTTCGCTTAAAAAAAAATTCTGCCAGTGTGGCTTCTAAGCCCCATCTATCATTTACCTGTGAAAATGGTGACAGTAATATCAAATGCTTTATGTTATTTTAATTTATCTTAGAAAGTGCATAATTAGTATTTATAGTCTATATTTGCCAATATTCAGTCATTCAGACTATGCTTCTGGGCAAACCCTATAGTAGGCCCATCTCTAATGTGTAATAAAAAAATCACGTTTAATAGACTTGATGGTGATCTTTGTAAATAATATGGAGTCAATGTGTGTGGATTATGACAGCCATTCATGTTTTAGAGAATGAGTACTTTGTACTTATTTTTCAATTATATAGTTACCAATACTCAAGGTTTATATATACGCTATTTGTTGGGTCGGGGTTGAGTGTGATACCCCAAAAATATCAAGTGGCAGTTCTGAGAGCACAAACAACCTTGTTAATGAGAGAGGTCAGAGAAGAATGGCCAGACACATTCAAGCTAACAGAAAGGCCCAAAAAATTATAATTAACAACAGTGGTGAGCAGAGGGGCATCACTGAATGCACATGTTGAACCCTGAAAGGGATGGGCTGCAGCAACAGAAGATTAGATAGTACTAGGTAGGTATTCCTAATACAGTGGATACTGAGTGTAAATTGTAAGTTCACCATTTATCATTAAATTTCATCATTATTTCACATATGCAATCACCATTACTTCCTAAGTACTTGGCTGACTTGTGTCCCTCTAAGTAAAGTCATGGCATGATACTAATTTGTAAATGATTACTTAATGTAGATTGATAGGAGGCAAGCATTTGTTAACCATGAGTTCATCATTACTTAATCATGAGTTCAATGAATTGTGACCCTTCAAGTAAAGTCACACACAATGCTTCATATAGTAATGATTACCCCATCATCACATCACTATTACTTAATAAATAGCTCAATGATTTCTGCACCCTTGAAAACCTAATATTAAAATAAACCAGTCAAAAGTCGTCCAAATAGAACATCAATGTTTTATTAATTATACATGTGGAACACAATTTAAGACATTCAAAAGGACCTCACTCCCATTTCCTCTCAGTCACCATATCTGATTTTTATAAATCCCCTTAGCCCTCTCTATATTTTGTGTATGTCCCCCACTGTTAGGATCAATAAAGCTCCTGCTGTGGTTAACAATGAAATGTGTGTATCCAGCAGTGGCAACGCCACTGATCACTTATTGTTGTGGTCCCCCGACGAACGTGTCTTCAAAATTTGGGAGCAGTCTTCACCAGTCTCAGAACTGGCCATTTCCTCTGATACCTCAAAATCCCAAAAACCCATTTCTGCCTCCTCCATGTCCTGCCATATCTCCCACGACCCTACTGTTAAAAGAAGATAATTTACAAATCAAAACTAGAATGGCACTCAGATAGACACCAAAAAAAAGTGGGCAATACACTGAACTCTATGATATTGAACGGACTCAACTGCTTGCTTCTATTGCCGAAGTTACAGCAACCAATATGGCTTCCAGTGCACTGCACCTCTCAATTTCCGCTTGGGCTATAATTTAGAAACCCCTGCCTTTTTCTACCAAAACTAAAAGGTTAACAGTCATATATTAAAACTAGTTATATCCACAATACATATAAGAATAATAATCAATGCGTGATTATAGTTGACACGATACAAAGCTAGTTGTTGTTTTACTCATCGGAGATTACTCTGGTTGGTCTTCTTGAACACGTGATGATGACTAGCTGACAGAAATCAGTATGAAAAGGTTGAATTACATGTAGGTTTATTACGACATCACGTAAAGTAGTTGAATCTAATTCAGTTCAATATATATATATATATATGTCTGGTGGCAACTGAAGGATAACTAAGTTAGGCTACTGTACATGCTCCTCGCAAAATCAAATTATTTAAATAAGTCCAGTCCTGAGCTCACATGACAGGGTAACGTTAGATACATACAAATTTTACTCCGAAAAGGACATTTCTAAGGGAATTATGCAATTTAACATTAGCCTAACTAGCTACTGTAACAGTTAGCAGCAATATGCATAAATCCCTGTGTGTTCTAATACTAATGCCACTGAACTAGCCTAAATAAATTTGACATTGGCAAGCCAGCAAGCAAAATTACAAGTGATAGTAGGCCTCATAGCAGCTAGCTTGCTAGCTATTTGTGTCTGAGATTGATTCGCTGCTACGTCTATTTTTTTTTGCAAACATAGCCAACATTGAACGCATTTACAATGAGCTAACTAGCTACATAAACTACTTACCGGAATTTAAGTAACATTCATGTAGTTTTTTTAGTTAGCTTAGCAACTAAAGTTACATAACGTATGCTTAGAATGACGCGCATCTGCCCGGCGCTAGCCGGTTTTAAAGTTGGTTTTCGTTGGATAGTCACAATCATAACAGGTTGTAAGTAGTAGTACTGGGCCACTGGGACAACATAGCCATAATCTAAAAAGAAAAGGGAAACTTCATTTCGTCTGTCTGATAATTACCCGTTTCAGTGTAAAAACTCCATTGATTTCCATTCATTCAACGAGCGCCTGTTGTCTGTCTAATAGATTTTCTTCGTTTTCATGAAAGTTCGAACTACCGTATATTACGGTTGTGGTTTTTGTATACGGAAAGCTTAAGGCGACAAAAGTCACAAACAGGTTATCTGGATTGTAAAAAATAAAAACGCTTTTAATAATTTCCTTAGCCTCCAATCAGTAGATAGTAGATTCACTTCCTATTTTTATTTTTCCTATTTTCACGGTCCTAGCATGCGTGTAATTGTAGGCTAGATTCATCATTATTGTACCCGTTTCCTAATCAGAGTCATATGTTGAGTAAGTCATATGTTGACCAACCAGAGTCTTTTGTTGGCTGTACAATAAGTAAAACATCAATACTATATGTTTGTTATTGTGTCAAGTAAAATCACAGATTGATTATTCTGTATTCTGGTATAACTGGGTTGAAAATATGACTAAAGCACCATAGTTTTAGTAGAAACATATTAGAAGTAGGCGTAGGGTTCACCCAGCAGCTTATTAGTCTGAATTAGAGTGCGGATCGGGCCGCATATTTCTGTCCGAACCCGACCGAGCCCGAGATAGTAGTAACCGAGCCCGACCCGAACCCGACAGGAATTCTGCTTTTTATGTCCGAACCCGACCCGAGCCCGACGCAGTTAATGTAAGGCACTGAAGCGCTGACATTGTGTTTCCCTGTCACGCAGTTGTTGTTACCAGCTTCTCTGTTTAGTGGACACTGGGCACCTAAATGACCGTCAAAAGGCATTGTTTTATTGGTAGATAACAGACACACACACAATATTCGGTATCATTTTTATTTATTTCACACTATATTTTCACCAAAAACAACTTGAAGCACCATGTGAAGTAAGCTAACCCATCCTAATTAGTACAGTAATACCTTGACATACAAGTTTAATTCGTTCCGTGACCGAGCTCGTAACTCGGTTTACTCGTATATCAAATCAATTTTCCCCATTGAAATTAATTTAAATACCATTAATCCGTTCCAGCCCCCCAAAAAACACCCTAATTTATTTGTTACGTAGTTATAAAAATGAGAAATGTATTTATAAATAATAAATAATTAATACAAAACATAATACAAAGATAATAAAATAGAATATAAAGAAATAAACTGGTTCTAAACTTAATTGCTACATTATTATTCTTCACTTACACTTAATCTTCATCAGTGACGTTTGCATCTTTTTCATTGATTTTTGGCTTTTTCGTCACGCTCTTCTGACTCTGATCTGCAGGGCGTTTCGATAAAAACCTATCCATGGTGGTTTGTTTCTTCCTTCCCTTCAGAATTTTTCGGAAATGCGAATGCAATTTCCGAAATTGCATTCGCAATGCTCCGCTTGCTCGGCTCGTAACTCGGGTCTAGGCTCGTAAGGCGAAGCAAGAAATTGTCCGAGCAACGGCTCGTAACTCGGAATACTCGTAAGTTAGTGCACTGACTGCACTCGTATGTCAAGGTTTTTCTGTAGTTCAAAAGTAAAATGTTCGCTAGTTGTTCGGCCGCCGTGACCGAGCCCGACCCGAGCCCGAACATCATTTTAAAAGTTTAGTCCGAGCCGGGTCGGGTCCCGTCGGGTTCGGGTCGGGTATCCACCCTCTAGTCTGAATGATTGAATATTGCAAATAGGCTAATATTGATAAATAATGACAAATCATACATTTCCTAAGATAAATTAAATTAAAATAACATAAAACATGCGATATTGTAAGCCACACAGATCCAGTCTCCTTATATGCACAAGCAATGGGGGGGGGGGGGGGGGGGTTGTTATAAAAATGGGTGATTTATAAAAATCTGAATTTCTGTTGTTTTAAAAGCGAACAGCTTTGTCAGCACACTGTCAGGAAGAGTTTTCGGGGCCCCAAAATGGATAAATCCACCACTGATGGTCTGAGAAGCTTTTGTCTACCTAACTGGTTTGCAGCTACTTTGATGACATGTTACTTAATGTATGACTTAACTGTGAGTTAATGTTCATTAACTGATGATACATTAAGTGTACAGTAATCACATGAACTAATAATGCCTTGATCATTTATTAATATTGAACCGCACAGAGTTCATGATACATCATGCATTAATTCATGCATTAAATCATGATGAAATCATGATGAGTCATGCATTAATTCAGGCATGAGGTGTGTTCCCTTATTGTAAAGTGTTACCGATAAAGTTTTCTTGTATAATTCCCTTAGTTGCAGTTACACTTTATGAGTTAAATGTTCATGTAGCTACCCGGTCATGCGAGCTCAGGACTCGAATGGAGTGAAATTTAAATAAACCGATTTTATGAGGAGCTTGCACAGCAACTTCACTATCCTTCAGTTGCCATCAGAAAATGTATGCCAATAGCACTAGTTATTGTGAGTTCATAATGCTCCATCACCAAGAAGAGGCATTCAGTCCAGTGGATCGGTATAACATTCACAGTGCTCTCGGTAGGCTATACCTTCTGGTGACGTTGATGTTTTATTTTCGGAAAATTGTGTGGTAGTATGCTCAATATAGCCTACTAACTAATGTTAGCTCACAGCTATATAAATAAAAAGGATCGATTTTGAGCTGAAATTACAACCACTTTATTAAATGTTTGCTAACCCCTTTCAAAACCCACAGACAAATATATGAAAAACACATTGTGAATGATATTTCAAAAAATAAACTGCCATAAAAATGTATATTTATAGATGAGTTTCCTGTTTAAAAACAATGGAGATTGTGCACGCAGCTTGGGACATAATGGGACGAACTCAGGCTTTGAAGCCGTTTGCATTATTTTCTCCTCAATAAAATATTTGGTGCAATAAAAGATTTGTATAAAGTCAGAGTAGTGTCTTTATTGAAGGGAGAAAAAATCATTGGTATGACACCAATTATTATGACTATGAGACGTGGTAGTTTTTTTATTAAATAGCTGTATCTAATCTAAATAAAAGGACAATTTCAGGATGTAGTCTAGTCCAAACTAAAGCACCCTGGATATTTCCATTGAAATTGCATAGCCTCTGTGTGATACTTGTTTTTATATGTATTATGGGCGTTGAAAATATGACTATAAGTGTAAGCCCCTTAGATTTGGAGAAAAAGGCAGGAGTTTCTCCATTATAGCCTAAAGGGAAATTGAGAGGTGCGGTGCACTGATATTGGTTGCTGCAACTTCAGCAATAGAAACAAGCAGTTGCATGCGTTCAATATCATAAGAGTTCAGTACTTTGCCTACTCAATGGCGGGTGTCTGCATCTCTCTGAGTGCCATTCTAGTTGATGATGTTTATGTGCTGCTAGTATGACTGCTGGCAGCAGCAGGATGAATTCTGAAGTGTACAGAAACATCTCTTCTCAGATCCAATCTAATGCCTCAAAACTCATTGGACGGCACTTCACCTTGCAGCAGGACAGTGACCCCAAACATACAGCTGTAGCAACAAATTCGTTTTTCAGGGCCAAAATGTGGAATGTCCTTGACTGGCTAAGTCAATCAACCGGCCTGAATCCAACTGAACAGGCTTTTTACTTGCTGAAGACAAGACAGAAGGCAAAGGCCCCCAAAACAAACTGGAATTGAAGATGGCTGCAGTAGGCCTGGCAGGGAATAGCCAGGGAAGACACCCAACATCGATGCCTTGCAGACTTTAGGCAGTCATCGAATGCAAGGGATTTGCAACCAAGTATTAAATATGACGACTTTATTTGAGATTATGTTAATTTGGACCCCTTACCTTTTTTGGTCCCCAAAAATCAAGGGACTATGTATACAAAGGGCTGTAATTTCTATCACAAATCAGCTGATATGAATGTAAATACCCCCAAATGACAGAATGCACTTTAACCTCATATTCATTGTTTCATTTCAAATACTTATGGAATGTACTGTATATAGCTCCAGAAAATGATTCATGATCCAAATGCAGTGGCACAAAGTGAAAGTTCGTAAGAATCTGATGCCTGAGGAAAGAGTAAATGTGAACCGCTTGATGAATCTGTTATTTAAGTTAAAAAAAAGAATAAAGGAGGACAAAAAAAATCTCAGGAGATGAAACTTGAGAAGTTTGGAAGCAAGCGCTGACACCTAAACAATGAAGATATCACAGAGAGAGGGAAAGTGGATGGAAGGATAATTAGACAGAGCAAGTCGTCTTTCACAGCTGACTGAATCCTGATCAAACAGCTGCCTTGACAGGAAAGTGGTCTACTTTGTTTGTGAACTCTGCATTAGGGAGCTGCTAAACTCTTCAATCGATGGTGACTGAGCTTGACGTGGTACACAAACATTATGATCTAACACACTCTCTAGGTGTGTCAAGGGGAGGTAAGCATACCACAGCATGCAGTCTCAGTAGAAAGTCATTATAATGATGGGCCAGCTTGGTTTTTCTTGAAAAACTACAGCTGTTCTACACCGTTTTAAACATATGGTACCAATTTCTATTCAATGCAGACAAGCCAAACCTAGCTGTAAAACAACAAACAGTTCTTTTTTTAAGACAGTCACTTGTCAGTAGCTGTAAGAGTTCTGCACCAGGTTAGACAGCAATACTTCAATGCCTTATGCCAGGTGCTGTGACACTGATGCTGCTCAAGTCTGGTTCTAAGATTGGTCGGAAGAGGAGAGAAAGGTTCAGTAATCTCACCTCATTTCCAGCCCCTCTGGCTAAGCTCCAGCTCAAAGTGGCTGAAAGCCAACATACTGTCGGGGTGAGATCCTGAAAAATCCAAGTTTAAGGGTTATCATGCTGTCTCACAGTGCGAGAATAAAACCATAGCAATACGCTTAGCAATTACAGGAACCACAGACACACTGTGCTTCACAAAGAGACAAAGAGGTGGTGTGGGTGGAAAACACGTCTCCTGCAGACAGACCATGTTCACTAGACAGCGGAGCCTTCTTTGAGCCAGTAGTGCATGGCCAAAGCAGGGGGTGCACTGTGATGGCTCCTTTAGAGTAATTATACCTTAGCAATAATTGCCGGTTCAGCTGCCTTTTCAGTCATGTCAGCGAAAGCGGCCATCCAACATGCAAAGCTCCCGGCAGAAATTCAAGTTAAAAATAACATGAAACGACTGGATTAAATTATGGCATTCCAATAAAAGTTTTATAATTTCCCACCCATTCTTTCAAACTTTTTTGAAAATACACTGGGGGAAGAGCTACACTGGCATTCAACACAAACACAAGCGAAATTATTTTGTCAGTACCAAAGAAAATGAGGTGGGATATAATCCAAATCCATTTTCTATCTGAATTGGAGTCAAGATCAGACCCCTCAAGACTAATACCCAGACCAAGACCCGGCCTCCAAAGAAAGAGATCTAGACCAATGGCAGACTTGCCGGGTCTTGACAAGACCAAGACCGAGACCTTTCACCAAGACCGGCCACTCCTAGGCAGCAAAATTATGCAAAATGGAAAATGACAGAAAATGTTTTTATTTTAAAAATGTCATTAAAATATATGCTTTTCTTCACCAAACTTCAGACATTTTTTTAATCAAGCAACTATTATTGTCAAATTATTATGGAAAAGAAACCTCACATTGTCCTTTTATTTTACATAAGAACATTAAGTCTATTGCAAATGGTATACAATTAACACGGACCTTGCATAGGCTAATGTAATTTTGAAACTGGGCTTTCAAGATCATAAAGTTATTTATGTTGCAACCAGGTTTAGTTAAAGTCTGGCGACCACAGTTAACACCAAGCAGTATTATTTGTTATGCTAATTTAGCGAGCTAGTTTTCATTCTGCTAATTTCAAACACTCTTTTGAAGCTCTCTTGAGATTGAATTTACTTGTGGAAAAACTCTCAGGAAATCTGAACAAATGAAACAGGGTAACATTATGCAGATCGGATAGTGATGCCTTCTTTTGAGAAAACTGATGAGAGCAGTCAAGTTTAATGTTAGCGAACGTTAACCTAGCATGGGGCGTGTATGCAGCGGCAGGAGTGATGGTGGGGCTAAATACTGCTTCATAAATAGCATGCATCAAACCTTTAATGATCTATCTTTGAAATTAAAGCTTTCTTGATTAAATACACTTGATCACAATTCAGCTATTTATTTAATCATTCACAAAGTTTCAATAAATAGTACACAGTAACATAGTCTGTTGTATAGTCTATACAGTCTTAAATTACATTTATCAGTGCATTTATTTAATAATTCATTAAGTTTCAATAAATGGTACACACTAACACAGCCACAGGACATCTTCTGGTAAGTACCCACTTTTTCTACATATTTTGTTCATAGTAACACAGTCAGCTGTTTAGTCTGTACATTCTTAATTCATCAGATCCCAGATAGGTTGATAGGTAGAAGCCTGACCTAATTCATCTCTACATTAGTGTCTGATGTGGAATCGAAACAATAAAAACTATGCCACATTGTTCGGTCATGTTTGTTAAGCGGTTAGCTGGATAGCTTGCCTGGCATGATACGTTTCAAAACGGTCAGCGTCAGTGACGACATATAATAACGTTAGCCTTTTAGTTTAGTAACTAATATGGACACATTAGCTAGGAAGCTAACGATAGCTACCTTAATCAAACAAAAATTTAATTAAATGGCCAACACTAACATTACTACTACAAAAGTACATCAACGTAACTTGTGAAAGAGGACACTGTACCTCTAAATTTGCTGAGGGATGTCTTTGAAATTTTACAAGTTGCCGTCCATTTCTTCTACTTTAGGCAGAATTAATTGTTATCTAGCTGCTATGGTAATCTAGGTATTATGCAGCTATTCATGGGTGATTTATGAATGTTTTCAGCTAAATTTTAGTAGTAATTTTATAAATTGAATTACTGTCAGTTTGGGGGGCCATTTAGGGCCATTTTTTGTCTACTAAAAATAATATCACAATACTATCATGCGAAACATTGTCATATTGGAATATTATCACCCTGCCCCCTGGAACAACACCAGTATTTCTAGGAATACAGTAGAACCTCTACTATCCAGCACCCTCTGGGAATTAGTGGTGCTGGAAAGTAGAAAATTCCGGACAGTACAACGTTATGACATTCAAAAACAAAATAAAAATGTGGTGTCGGGCTTGTTGTGTATTTAGAAGCACCCAATCAGTGCAGAATGTTTAAACTTGTGCCCGGGTGTATTTTCTTTTTTTGTTAAATTATCATTTTTTAAAAGTTGCATATTATTATGCTCTGACCCCTGACCCCACCTTCTAGCCTATAACAAACCGTAATGCAATGTTTTGCATGGGAACACCCCTACAACAATGTTGTCCCCATATACAGAACAATCAAACACTAAATCACCCGTCTGTCTTTTCTATACACCAGAAGCGATAGTATAAACCAGGACACGAGATCTAGCAAAATGCCTAACAGGGACCGTGTTTAGCACAGAAGCCAATTACTTATCAACCTCCAATGGAGAGGCCAGGAAAATGTATTTAAAAACCCATGCTGATTAGCATGCACACATCCCGATGAGATTATAGTGAAATGAGTCAACTAACTTTCAACAGCTACCTGAGGTTGACCACATAACTATACTATGGCTGGCACAAAATAAAATAAAAAACACTATTGTATTCAAACTTAGGCCTACCTTATGGGTTTGAATTGATGTGTGATGTTTTCTACATGACAAGACACAGGTGGCTGGCCTAGGTGATACATATGGTTATAGTGTCATCATTTTGCAGAGTCTGCCAGGTTCTGGGTCATGTACGTAAGCCTCTGACTTGACAAGTGTTACGTGATGTTGTTTGCTGTTCTCGTATTTTGAAGAAGACTGGCTAAAAGTTTTTGAATCCTTCTCTAATAGAGTGCGGATCGGGCCGCATATTTCTGTCCGAACCCGACCGAGTCCGAGATAGTAGTAACCGAGCCCGACCCGAACCCGACAGGAATCCTGCTTTTTATGTCCGAACCCGACCTGAGCCCGACGCAGTTAATGTAAGGCACTGAAGCGCTGACATAGTGTTTCCCTGTCACGCAGTTGTTGTTACCATGGTTACAGCTTCCCTGTTTAGTGGACACTGGGCACCTAAATGACCGTCAGAAAATAAAATAATATATTTATAATAAGGTTGTTCTTGTGTTGAGTGTGCGGTTTACACTGAACCATCAATTATTGGACAAAGCTCAGTGTGCCACTTCTCTTTTTTTGGACGTACTCTTGCTGCAACCTGCACCTCTATTGGAGAGACACGTGTACGTTGAACTATTTTTCTGTTGGTAATCATACTTTTACTTGAATACAGTTTTTTGGTACTCTACCCGCCTCTGCTGGCCATTGTGAACGTTCCTTTGCACATTGTTTAATTGCATTTGGAGGTTGTTTCTGGACTTGTGAAAGTAGCTTTTTGTTCTCAGTTGCCGATTAAAGCCGTGTCTTTTATTTTCGGTAATGATTTAGCTGGAGAAAATGTGTTTTCTCTGCCTGAAGTTACGAATGAGCCTAGCATGAATGACAGTACTGATAACGTGGCATGATAATTTCTCTCTGTTTTCACTGCGTGTGTAGTGACACACAATATTCGGTATCATTTTTATTTATTTCACAGTATATTTTCACCAAAAACAACTTGAAGCACCTTGTGAAGTAGGCTAACCCATCATAATTAGTAGTTCAAAAGTAAAATGTTCGCTAGTTGTTCGGCCGCCGTGACCGAGCCCGACCCGAGCCCGAACGTCATTTTAAAAGTTTAGTCCGAGCCCGGCCCGACCCGTCGGGCCCCGTCGGGTCCCGTCGGGTTCGGGTCGGGTATCCACCCTCTATTCTCTAATGAACACAAACTCTGCATGCACCTCCGGAATGTGTGCGCAGACTTTACGGTACACCGTATACCTAGCTTTACTCTATTCTATCCATTTGAACTGTTCATACCAATTTATGAAAAGATTCTGGCAGACAAGTCTGCTGGTGGGCCTGTCACAGCAGGCTCGTCTTCCAGAAGCAGGAGGCAGAGCCTGAGATGAAGGAGCTGTAATGTTAGCCTCCGGAGTGTTCTCCCCTTCCCCGGGTAATATGTTACTTGCATGCTCCGATTCCTTGGTTTCGCTAAGTTCGGCCCTGTTCTGATCCAAGCTGCTTGTCACATTCTTTAAAAAAACGTGATTGATATTTGTTTAGCCACGTTAGCTAAGGCAATGTAAATTGACTGGCTAACACCTAACTTCCTTGCAATAACAAGCTAGGCTACTAGCAGTGACAGTGTAATAATAACCTCTGGCACCTTTTTAGATCAATTTGAAAAGTTCTGACAGTGACATGATAACCAATTGCATCACATTTACCTCCCCATTGCATTCATGACACTTTCTTATTGGTCAGAAATATATTATGATCGAGATGTCTTAAAACAGTAAGACCAATGTGAAAGCCATGGAGACTGTTGGAAGATAGAAAGTCTATTTTATTTAAATAGTTGGCGAGCAGCAACATGAATATTTTTTACGCACAGAGATTATTGAAAACATTTATTGAATAAAATGTGAAGTACTCAGGCTATTATGACTGAAGTTTTATGGTATGTTTTTTAATAACTTTGGAATTTATTGGGTGGGTCTGGGATCACAGGCCCACCCGTGGCTATGCCACTAACACACAAACACACACACACTGGGGATGTGTGTAAGCAGGTAGAGGCGAGAAGTCGCATCCGCCCAGGATCATTCCACAGAGAACAATAGTTCCCACAATAAAATAAATCTGGAAGTTTATTGTGCATGGTTGGCGAAAGTCATTACAGTCTGACTCTTCTGTTTTCCCAGCATTTCAGTCTGACCCGAGTCATGGTTTAATGCCCGTATGCACAACAGAATACATACAGGTCTGCAATACTCAGCACGCCACACAGTGGAGTTTAGAAGTGACAGTGGCAGAGATCAGAGTGCGCAAATCAGGAGGCTAGGATCACAACCGTATCTTGTGGCTGAAGCTCAGAGATCAGTATGGCCAAATTAGGGAGATGGTGGGGTGGGTGAGATTGACTCAGCAGTGGTTTGTAGGAACCCACACACAGCATTTACAACACTAGTTACTGGTTTGGCTATGGGAATATAAAATATTCTCAACAAAAAAATTATAAAAAAGGTTATTCCTGTACTTTTTGAAGTATCCAGCAGGCTACCTTTAATTTTGGTCTTGGGGCTGATATATAGTGGATGCATGGATTGTTCTAATAGCTTGAGGTGGAACATGCAGAATTCCTGCACAATATTCAAATGGAAAGAAATGAGGAGAGGTTGTGAAATGTCACAAAGGTTGGAGTTGGTGAGTTTTAATGGGGAATTTTTTAATGTTATAAATAGTTGGTTCCACTCTCAAATCAATGACTTGCAAATTGTTGCAGCACACAAAGTATATATTATTGTTTTCAGATATGTAAAAACAAATTATAAACAAAACAAGTCAAGTAAATGGAAAAGCAATTGTAAAATAATCAAAAAGCAGAGGAAAAACCTGATAGGACATGTAGCAATTAACTTCTAAAAATGGAACAAGAAATAAAGTAGGGAAGCAAAATAGAAAAAACAAACACTGAATTCATTTTTACGGCTGTTTCCATGACAGCCAATAAAACAATTCCAATAAAACGAGTGATGAGACAAAATCGTAGAAGAGAAGAAAAACAAAAATGAAAATTCAATCAGATTAATATTTAACCAGATGAACAGTGTGTCAGTGTGGGCAGATGGTAACAGTTTCCACTTTCATATCAAAATAAAATTTGGTCTGTTTGCGGGGGTCATTTTTGCTCAAGTAGATGGACATATTTTCAGAGAGAACAATTTTTCAGACAGAAAATAGGAGGACTCCATTGCACCAGTAGGAATAAATCAGTTTACAGTTTAAAGCCGTTTAAATTCTGTCCTAAACTGTCTACGTTTCAGCTAATGAGTGCTACTCAACACTACTACAATGACCTCCAAATAATTGACCAGACTCAAAACATACTCATCTGCCCAACACTGAAATAAGAAATTTTCCACAGCAGCAAACTCTTTGACATCTGCTTTCCTCACTCTTCTGAACCAAAATCCAATTTAAGCCTTAGAGGCACTGATGGGTGCAGGTCTCTGAAATATCCTAGCAACGGTAGAGCCCTGATATTTGAAGTTAATTTCATATCTCCCTCCCCATTTCTGTCTCCTCTCTAACCGCCGCTGAGCAGTGGAACACCATGGCTCTCGTACTGTACATCTCCCTGAATTCGCACAGACACATCCTCCCTCCATAAATCTCTGCAGTCCTGGGCCATTGGCTCCTGCTCCAGACGCTTGGAGGCTGTAGCTCATGGTCCCCCTACCCATCACTGCTGACAACAGGAGTCTGTGGCTGTCTGCGAATGGGGCTCCTCATAATAGAGTTGTGCAGTGAAGCGTAGCGAGGGTGACCCATCGCTCGACACAACAGAGACCAAGCACCTTCACTGCGGGGTTTGTGTTGGTGTGCCAGTGACAGCCTTCTCAAATATTTCTCACCTCTTCATCTCTCCTTCTATCAGCGAGTCTGTGCATGTGGTAAATCTGATTAGCAGATTTGAAAAAAGTTTCCCCCTCCTCTGCATTTGTCATCAAGACACCGTGTATGGTACAATAAAGCACATCGTCTGTTATATTTAGGACCGAACTAAAGAGACAAAATGAATCTATGGAAAACATACAATTTATAAGCATCGGGCCTCATTTGTGAAACCTTCCTAAATATGTGCATACATTTACACAAAAAACAAGTTCATATGAAAGACTCACGCCGGATTCATCAAACCAATGCGGGAAAGCCAGATTTGTTCATATTCATACATTCCGAGTCATCGTAAATGACAGGTGTGCGCACTTTATTTTGTGATTAGCATAAATACCAGTGAATTACCCATATATATGGCAGTTACAAATTCCATTTACAGGTGCAAATTCAAAATGGTCCAGAAAAAGCAGAAGAAAATGATTATTCCAACACTGAAATCAAGTTATGAGCAGAGGTTCAAGGAAAAAAACTTTATTAGTGTCAGTACCGGTGTCATAGGAACTGGGAAAGAGATCAATTATATTACCGGCACATGTTTTCACACAAACTGTCAGGGTGCAGTACTGACTCAAGCACAGACAGGACTAGAAAAATAAACCAAAGTTTATTTATGGCAAAAGCCACAAGGAGAAGGCAGAATAGAAGTCAAAAACAGGCAGTAGTCAAAACCAGGTGATCACGGCAAAAGTACAAAAACACAATCCAAAAAGGGAAGTCAAGAAACAAAATCAAAAAGTCAGGAAAACAGAAATCAGGCACACAAAGAAACTAGCCAAACACAGGCCATGAAAGGCTTGCAGCACACCAGAACAAAGCAGGCAACTGTGACAAACTCACAACACAGAGTGGAACTTAAATACATTGACTAACGAGCAAACGAGAAACAGGTGAACAGCAGGGCAGGTGAAACACATGGGTAATCAGGAGCTGAGATACAGAAGGCGGGGCAGACACAATGAGGAATGAAAACAAGCACATGGATGGGAGACGGAGAATGAAAAGAAAAACACACAAACAAAAGCGAATACAACTGAAAATGAAGTAAAGACACACAATACAGATTCAAATACTGACAAAAATAGGTCAACGTTAAATTGGAGGCGAAGAAATAGATGTGCACAAAAACGGTCTTTCTCACAGCCTGGAAATAAATGCTATTCATTTCATCATTTCATTCGTTCTGTGTGTGTGAGGTGGTTTGAAATCAGGCAATCACGCACCTGTAATTGCTAGCGCGCCCTAATTGTCGGGTTTGAGTGGTGGTTTATCCAGCAGCAGCCCTAGTTTAGGTGAATTGGAGACGTCTGGTGTAGGAAGGGCATGTTTCATGCATGGCCATGTTGTGCAGGACACAGCAGGCCAATATTATTTTATGCACCTTCAAAGGTAGGGTGCCGCCTGTTGTGCTCAAGCACAGCCCTCACCCCTTCAACACGCATTGGTGTGCTCCATGACCGTCTGAGGCCTTCGGTGTGCGCCTCATTGATTAATGGACTCATCAGACACGCCTTAAGTGGGTAACCCTGGTGCTCTAGTGATGGAAAGTGGTAGTTAGGAATCGATATACTCTGATCCTAAACACATGACAGTAAACAGTTTTACTAATATATTTTTATTAGTCTCTGAAAGCATCCCTAAAGATGTGTTCTCGCCAAAGGACGCCATGTGCCAATGTTACACCCCTTAAAAAGGGGAAGAAAGATCGCTATCATGATACTGGTATTGTTTCCTCAAGAGCTTTATCAGGAATCATTTCAACAATTAAACATTTACATCTTCCATAAATTCACATTTCCAGAAGACGTGTAGCCGACACCCTGTTTCCACAATCTACTTTCCCTTTACAGTGTTTCTCAAGCAGTGACACAATACTCTAAATTACACTTTCATTTCTTTCTCATATACTTTTCCCTTTATATCATCTTAGTTACAAAATACACAGTTCTTTACAACTCCTAACTGACAAAACAATAAACAAAATGCATCAAATGCTGAAATGCTCCCTTAATAGTGACAAAAAAAACATCATACCTGAAAAAGGGTGAGAAAGACCACAATGGTGACACTGGTATTGTTTCTTCATCAAGAGCTTTATCAGGAATCATGTGAAAAAGAGCACAATCTCCCTCTAGTGTATGGACGAAGGCATAAGCAATCGATCCAATATTAGCTAAGGCTTTCTGCTAGAGTCCCGACATTAGAAAATAACAGGGGAATCTACTTTTTATTATTTATATATATAGGCCTATTTAGCGGCATTTGAATTTACAAACATGGTACGTGTGGTACTGAGCAGGTGTAAATTTAGTTTGTATGAACAATCAAATCTCAGATACGAAAACGTTGATGAATGCCAAAATACAGACAAGATTTCTGATTTATATTAAATTAACGATATATGCACAAATTCATTCTGCACATGTTTCATAAATTAGACCCAATGTGTTTTTAAATAACAAATTAAGAAATAAAGGAAGTTACATTGTTTCTATTTCGCAGATTGATTTAGTAAGAGGACTGACCCTGTGATGCTACACAGAGAAAAATATACTGTTTAAGTGTTTATTTGATATGATAAAAGCCCTTATTTCTGCCCACACAGCTGCCTCACAGTGGCCTCTGTTTGCACAATATTTGTAATTTGTTTCAGGGCAGGATGACCCCTGACCTCCGTCAGCCTCTTTGTGATTGAACAGCAGCTGTAGCGGGCACCTTGGCTTTGCCCTCAGACCCACCATCCCACTCACCTAGGCTTTAAGCCACACACACACACACACAAACACGTGCACATAAATATACACGTATAAACACACAAGCTACTGGACCCCATACAATCATAAAATTTGTAAAACGTTCTTCTTTTTACTTAGCTGGGATCATCCTATAGGGTCTGTTGAACACAATCAAATAGAGGGGAAAAAACACTTCTAATGTACTTTAATACTAATATTGTAAATAATAATAATAATGAAATAAATAACATACTTTCACTTTTAACAAATCTCAAAAAGCCCAAATGAGAAAATGAGAGAACTCAAGCACCTCTCCTGCAGCATTCAGATGGTATGGGTCAAAAATGAAACGTTGGCAATTGGCATGAAACTCAGCATCTGTAATTAACAAAAGAGTTTATTTTTTATTTTTTAATTTAGAATACAAATATGGGATTCCGCCTTCGGTGCTATCTCAATATGAGGAATGTATGTGCCTTGAAAGAATAGATTGTTTGTTCCAAAGCTGAGCTGATTTAACTAGAAATAACCTGCTGAAAAACATTTTAAGGTCAGTGTTACAGGATAGGCTATTTGAGGGTCGCATAGTTGATGAGTTTTTCAAGAGGGCCAGAGCAGAAAAAGCAGCTACCAGTTCAGATACGTCTTTTGTGTGTGTGTGTGTGTGTGTGTGTGTGCGTATGTGTGTCTGTGTGTGTGTGTATGTGTGTCTGTGTGTGTGTGTGCATGTGTGTGCATGTGTGTGTGTGTGTGTGTGTGTGTGTGTGTGTGTGTGTGTGTGTGCCTATGTGTGTGTATGTGTGTCTGTGTGTGCGTGTGTGTGTGTGCCTATGTGTGTGTATGTGTGTCTGTGTGTGCGTGTGTGTGTGTGCCTATGTGTGTGTATGTGTGTCTGTGTGTGCGTGTGTGTGTGTGCCTATGTGTGTGTGTGGGGGGGGGGGAGCAGCACACATATCACCGCTACAGCAGTGCTGCTTGGAACTTTCGAAAAATATATTCAAGACAGAGGTGTGAAAATACAAAACTTAAAATACATCCTGTAGTTAATTGGGTGCCAGTGTTGAGAGGCCAGGACCAAAAGTGAATTTATTCATTCTCTGGCTATGCTATTATAGACATACACTGTATGCTTTAAGATTAGATTTCTATGTAAAGGCCATTCTTTCTCCTGACTCATTTTCCTATGAAACTCTATGGAAAAATAAGTCAGGAGAAACAACCCTTAAAGTGATCCATCCATATCTACTGCATATCTGGCAGCGGAGTGGTGGTTTGAGGCTCGTTCGATACCTCTCAGACCCTAGAAAACTTACTGTCATTTAGCCAACCATGTGTTCCATACTTTAGCCAACCATGTGTTCCATACTTTAGCCAACCATGTGTTCCATAATTTACAGCTAAATCTAGTACCACGCCCAATTTCCATAGAGATCCATTCTAATGCAGAGAGGTTATAGTATCGCTTGTAAGATTACTTGAAAAAATACATGATATTTTGAGTCTTTTGATGTTGTTGGGTCACAGACATTAGGAAGTCATGGCATAAAAATGATATGCAATCAAATATTAAATATGATGACTTTATTAAAGAGAACCCTGATGAAGGCTGTTTAAGTAGGTTTAGTGCTTTTTAAATTTTTTATTTGCCACGCCACAATAAAGGTTTTTAACTTTACCATTAAGAGTGCCTTGGAATTTAGCTTTGCCTCTTACTTACCAAAAACACTCAAGCTTATGCATTTTTTATGGCAAACAATCATTGTTTCTAATAAATGAAAATGTCCTCTTCCAAAAAGCACCTTTTGGGGTATTGTTGTTCCACGCAGCGCTCCTCATAAGACTCTTTTTAAGAAGAGAGCATTTTAATTTGATATTGTTGGGTCACAGACATTAGGAAGTCATGGCAAATGATATGCAACCAAATATTAAATATGACTTTATTTAAGTTTATGTTAATTTCTCCAATGACTTTTGGTCCCCAAAAATGTGGGAGGAAGACTGTATAAAAATGGCTACAATTCCTACACTGTTCAGCCGATATGGATGTAATGGCCCTGTCACACTATTGCGTATCGTACTAGCTAGCGTATGCCAGCGTATGAAAAATATCACTCATACGCTGACATACGCTAGGGGTACGTTCGGCATAGGTTGTATACGTTTCAAGCACGGTCGCATACGGTGGCATACGCTGGCATACGGCGAGGCACAAAATTATTTTTAAGCATGCTTAAACATTTTGTGCGTATTCGG
The DNA here is from genome assembly GCA_022702515.1 of Ilyophis sp. 1 JC-2022. NCBI lineage: Eukaryota > Metazoa > Chordata > Actinopteri > Anguilliformes > Synaphobranchidae > Ilyophis > Ilyophis sp. 1 JC-2022. Next base: position 37,426,699 of record CM040405.1, on the reverse strand, counting down.
ACATATGGTTTATACGCTAAGCATACGCTAGCCATACGCTGGCCATACGCTATTTTCAAGGGCTTTTTGTGCATATGAAAATTATTTTATGAATTTACATATGCAACTCATACGTTTCTCTCATACGCAATAGTGTTACAGGGCCATAAAAGCCAAAAAAAAAAGTCTGCACTTAATCACGACTGTTCCGTTTCAAATCCAAAAATGTGTAAACACTAATAAATTGTTAATAAAGATTATAATCATACTCCCAAAATAATTCCACAAGCAATTTTAAGTAATAGCCATATTGCTTTCAGGCTATTGGTTTATACTGTAGGTTGTGAGCATTTGGCCAGCAGTAGCACTGTGTTTTTAATGAAATGGCTGAAGTGAACTGTAATCTTTATTAACCATTTATGGTTAATAAGTAATATGTATTGATCTTAGTTAACATTCATAAACTTTAATAAACATTAATTAACTATTAATTCATGTTTACTACTATATTAATTTATATTAATATGTGTACCCTTATTGTAAAGTGTTACAATAAGGGTGTTTGTGACATGTTGTTTAGCAAGATTAGGGAAAAGTAATAGGGGGAACATTTTGAACTGTAGAATGGAAAACTTAAAGTGGGTGGATAATTTTCTTCTGTTGCAGCAAGAGATCATATCAAGTTTGTAGAAATAGGTCCAATGAGTAGCAAGAGTCAAAGGTTCAAAAAGAAACAGCAGCAGAAGCAGATATGTGAGATGATTTCCTTAAAATATTTTGCATTGTATAGCAGCTGCTGTAGGAGACAATGACATTACTGGTTTTAAAAGATGGCTGAAGGCTGTGAAGGCTCCTGAAAAAAGATTCACTTTTAGACATGAAAGCGTGAAAGTTGGACAATAGATTGGCTGAATGCCACCCAGACCTACTTTGAACATCAAAGCACAACATAGATTTTAATATTTTAAAAGAAAAGCTTTCAACAGGAACTGTTTGTGAATAGAATAGTGAAGGTACGGGTAGATGCGGTGTTAAGGGGGGGGGGGGGGGGGTGTAGAGTAGAAGCATCTACCCCAAATACACTGCATGAAAACCTCAGAGTAGATGCACTGTCATAACAATCATATGTATCTTCAATACAATCTCTGAGGGAGCAATTATAAAAGTAAGCTGCTCCAGTATGATTTTCATCATTATTTTCTATATAAACATCTGTATGCAGTCACACCTACTGTACCATTGATCACTATAAAACATTAATAGAGCAAATACAGATACAATTCTGTCTGTCATTCAGACAGTGAAAAATAAAATGTGATATAAAGAGTTACTCAAGTTGACACCTGAAGAGGTACAGTCCCTATCTAACCCGCACAGATTTTTAACAGTCGGATTGAGCAGGGTAAATGGAAAGGAGACAAACATTGAGCCAAATTTTATTTAGTTATATAATGTTCAGAAGAGTCCAGATTATAGTACACTTATCTAATCATCTCATTCTAATTACTCTGGTATAGGTTTGCTACCCACCAGCTTTGGCTATGTGTCCTACAGAGAAGTTTATATAACAAATTACTGCCTACTAAATGGAGCAAAAACAAGAAGACCAGGATTGCATAATGATATATTAGCTAATTACCAGATAATAATTTACCTATCTACAGTATCAGTAGCTAATTACAGTCATGTCAAAATCAACCGTAAAATGCCACCTCAATAACAACAGGTTCTTCGGAAGTTATACCGTTATATCCCTTTCATACCAAAGTAACGACCCGGGTAAAACCCACGTTTGCTTTTGGTGTGAATGGATCAACCCGCGTTATCCGACCCGGGTCCGCGACCCTGGTCACGAACTGGGATTTAGGGGGGTTTGACGCAGCTCGGCTTCAATATGAAAGAGGGGACACTGTTTATTCTACGCGGCATGGTTATCTGACCGAGCAGTATTCATGTAAAAGTATATTTGAACTGAACTCAGGAATTAGCTTAATTTTCGCTTGCTAGATTCACAGCTAGATTCACACAATAAGTTGAATTGCTCAGTTGTCACAGGTAATGTTGTATGTAACAGTGAAAATGTTAGTATAATATATAAATATTAATTAAGTCGGAAGGAAGAAAACGAGATACGAAATACAGAGGAAACCCAAATGTACCAAAATCACCCGAATAGTGCAATGACAAAGACAGGGAGTGGAATCTCGGGGAACACGAAACAAAGACAGACAGATGAGACTCAGACAACCCACGAACAGAGGGGGATGCAATGATTATAAGGAAAATAATAAATACATGAATGAAAAAATAAAAATACAGAACAGACAGAACTCAGAACACAACAATTGATTAGCATACCGTAATGGCAAACTACATTGTATTCACTCGCTGGCTACAAAACTTGCTGTATTGGCATGGGGGGAAATGGGCTTCAATGCAACGTTGAAATGCAACAGCCCTGTTCAGCAGTGACGCGTATGAAAGTAAACTTGCGGACCCAGGTTTTGTGTGACTGGTGAGGACCCTGTACGTAACCATGGCCATAGTGTGATGTGTATCGGTCAAACGCAGATTAAACCCATGTTCAATATCCCGTGCCAATCCTGGGTTTTGTGTGTGAAAGGGGTAAAACAAAGCCCTTACTTACATGTACCTTTTGCCATGCTTGGCATCAATAGAGGGATGCATACAAGAAAAATACATACCTCATACATATCGTGGTGGCGGATCATACTGCCTGTTTTTTGCCAGTGGTCCAGCGGTTCTTGTTAAGATGAGGGTCATAATGTATTCCACCAAATACTAGGACTTAGGAAATCCTGGTCGTTTCTGCCAGGCGACTGAGACTTGGTCCTAGTTGGGCCTTCCAACAAGATAATGAGCCCAAACATACCTCAAGATCAAGACATAAAAATGGTTCTGTGAAGAAAAGAAAAATCTATGTTTTGCGATAGCCATCTGATCGAAATCCAGTCTGAATTGAAGAGGGCAGTCCATAAATGCAAACCTAAGGATATCAAAGATATTGAAATGTTTTCCATTAAGGATTGATTCAAGATCCCTCCAAAAGTGTTCTCCAAACCTTATCAAATGTATAAGGGTCAGTCTCATTATCCTTGCCAGAGGAGGCTGTATTTAATCTGATTCCATTGTATCATTAATACTGCAAACTGCAATGTTTTCCATGTGAGAAAACGACAATTTATCATAATGTCATGGATCTTGCCTTCCTTCTCTTATCTCCGCGTCCTCTTTATTCCTTTTTGTCGTTACCGGTAATCTATCGGATTTTCCTTTGTTCTGCGACGGGGTTTTGCTTTCGCCTCGTCATTAGTAAGTTCACCTGTGATTAATTTCCGTTGACTATTTATACTCCGCTTCCTGCCTCTCTCGTTGCTTCCATGTTATTCTACGTAACATTCGAGCCGGTACAAGAGGTATAGGAGGTTAGTTCGAAAAAGCTAGTTTAAAAAGAAAGGTTAGGAAGTTTAGAAAGTAAGTTCTCTTTTTTCGCTCTCAGTTCAGAGCAGAGGCTTTTCGTTTCTTTTGGTTTTCCTTTCTTATCTAAGAGTGCTCTTACCCAAAACGTTTGGGGTTCTGTTGAGCTCTCTGTGTTTTCCTTTTTGTTTCGCTCCACTAACAGGAGTTAGATAAGCGTATAGCTTATTTCTTTGTTTTCGCTCGGAGATCGAGTTCCTCGTTCTTATCGCGAGGTTATTTGTGTTTTGTTATTTTTCTCTATTCCACTACGGATTATTGTCCGTCGGTGGTGTTCTTTCGAACATTTTCAGTTTGCTCAGCTATCGCATCTGGACTTCCAATATTCCCTCTGTGTCTCTGACACAGAGATCCCCCCACAGAACATGGAAGCCACAGGGGAAGTTCCAGCGATAGTTGCAAATATGAAAGGAGTTATAGCTACTCAGGAGGCAGCCATGGCGGAACAGAGAGAGAGTGTTCGTTCTCTGCAATATTCGCAGCAAGCGTTGCACGAGCAGATGCAACTGCAGGCAATAGCTCTGCGAGAATTGTCAGAGAGTATCCGGACTCTCTCTCTCAGGGCAGATCCGCCCCCAGTTGCACAAGCACATACACTGGCGACTCCCCCGTCATTTCCACCTAACGCTAGGGAGCCGAGACTCGAACTCCCATTGCGATATAGCGGGGAATCAGGAAAGTGTCAGGGTTTTTTGACGCAGTGCTTAATTTTTTTTAAAATACAGCCCTCGCGGTTTTGTGCACAGGAATCAAAAGTCGCTTTTATTCTGTCTCTTTTAACTGGAAATGCTCTCGCATTGGCTGACCCACTGATCAGGGCAGATTCACCAATCATGAGTAACACAGAGGGGCTTATGGCGGAGATGGTGTCAGTTTTTGATCAAGACGTTTCTGGCAAGGAAGCTGCCATGCGTTTGACCCGTCTTCGTCAGGGCACCGACACCGTGGCGGCCTTTGCAATTACTTTCCGTGCTCTCGCGGGGGTGACAGGATGGGCCGATGAGCCTCTTTGTGCACTGTTCCTGAATGCACTATCAGAACCCATAAAAGACGCCATTGCGGGTATCGAACCACCCGCTACATTCGGGGCTCTGGTATCTGCAGCTATTCGGTTAGACAACCGGTTTAGAGAGAGAGAGAAGGAGAGGGCTGATAAGGGTTTTAAACATCGCCCAGCCCGTTACTCTTCCTCTCCCACGCCAGCGCTGTCTCGCTTTCCGTTTTTAGCTCCCACTAAGCAGGAGGAGTCCATGCAGGTCGATGGCTCCTCCATGCGCGAAACAGGGGATGCTAAGTCTCGCGAGTGGTGGTGTATGTACTGTAAGAGGAGGGGTCATTTAAAGGACCACTGTCCCAAACTTTCGGGAAAAGAGGGGTCTCGCTAGGGGAACCGAGTCGCCTAGCGGGACGAAATTTAAATTACCCTCGGACCTTCCTCCCGGTTGAATTACGCTGGAACGACCGGCGGATTCATTGCAAAGCGTTTATTGATTCCGGGGCGGTTGAGTGCCTCGTTGATTCCGACTGGGTTAAATCCCACAAGATTCCCACCCACCCTCTTTCTCTTCCTCGCCTTGTTACGGCGTTGGACGGCCGCCCGCTAGGCACAGGCACTATTTCCCGGGTTACCGCCGCCATACGCATGCGCGTTCCGTATCGAGAGCATACGGAGGAGGTAAAAAATTTTTTAGTGGAGTCCCCAGCTTATCCGCTGGTTTTGGGTCATTCCTGGCTTACTCGCCATAACCCACATATTAATTGGGGGGGGGCGGGGCCCGTTATTCGTCAATGGGGGCCCGGATGTAAACGCCACTGTTCTGCCTCCAGGCCGTTTCTGTCGGGAGGAAGGGGTGATGATTGTGCTGAGTCTGACTCAGAGAGTGATGACTCCGTTAAACAGGAGTTATTTTATGCTCCCTCCGAGAATGGAGAGGAGAGTTTAGATTGGGATCACTCTGGAGAGCAACCTCATGCGTGGCAGGAGTTGAGGTCTGAATCAGAGATCGACTGGGAGATTCACTCTGTCTCGGACACAGAGGAGTTTGAAGTGGGAGGGGCGCTCGAATTTCAGCTTCCCGCTAATGTCCCTAAACTATACACCGATCTTGCAGAGACATTCAGCAAACAACGGTCCACTTCACTTCCACCTCACAGACCTAAGAGCTATACCCGGGCACTACCCCCTCTAGAGGTTCTCTTTACTCCTTATCCATTCCGGAGAGCACATCTATGCGTAAATATATTGAGGAGGCTGTCAGGCCAAAATGTGTCCGTGAGCCAAAATGTGTCCGGGCCAGAGATTGGAATGCTTGGAATGTCGTTGCTATGCCAACAGACACACGAGCATTGTGACGCGTAGCATTGTGACGTGTTCGCAACTTGCTTTGACCTCAGAATCGCCGGGTGACAAGCTCGCGCTTGCTTTTATCCTACAAAACATGACAAGGCATTTTCATTGGGTGAACGCGATCGCATAGCAAATACAGTAAAAAAATAATAATCGGTCATCAGAAAAGCTACCAATAATAGGCCCAAAAAATAACAATTAGGCCGACTGATCGACGTGACATTAGATTAGTTTTATTGGGCTATTCAACAACGCGATTGGCCTACTTACTCTTTCCACCTCGCTGGTTTAACTTGCAGTGCGAACAGGCGAATGGGTTTTTTTTTTAATCCGGCGTAACATTATTAACGGATGCTCGTTTTTTTATAAAGCAACATTTGACCAGGAAACTACTATGTAGTATTGCTAGCTAGTTAGTTTCAGTAAAATACTATCTACTTCAAAATGAATCACTAGCTAACACAATCTAAAATCGAAAACAATTAACAATATAAAGCTTAGTAGCCTATACAAAGGGAAATTATAAAGGTTATCTGAGTGATGTAGTGATTTATCTCCGTCCAACGATCTCCGGCGATTCTGAGGTCAAAGCAAGTGCAATGCTATCGCGTCACAATGCTCGCGTGTCTGTTGGCATAGCAACGACATTCCAAGCATTCCGATCTCTGGCCCGGACACATGTTGGCTCACGGACACATTTTGGCCTGACAGCGCCTTGGCTAATGGGTTCATTAGACCTTCCACCTCGCCTGCAGGGGCGGGTTTTTTTTTTGTTAAAAAAAAAGATGGAGGTCTCAGACCCTGTATTGACTACAGGTCCCTTAACGACATAACGGTGAAGAACAGGTACCTCCTTCCTCTTATGAACTCCGCCTTCGAGCGTCTTCAGGGGGCGTCTGTCTTCACGAAACTGGACTTACGTAACGCCTATAACCTCGTTCGAATTCGTGAAGGCGACGAATGGAAGACCGCTTTTAACACGCACAGCGGCCACTACGAATATCTCGTTATGCCGTTCGGGCTCACTAGCGCCCCCTCGGTGTTTCAGGCGTTAGTTAACGATGTGCTGAGGGAGATGCTGGAGAGATTCGTCTTTGTTTATCTTGACGATATTTTAATATTTTCGCCCGATCTTACCACACATGTCGGTCACGTTCGTCAGGTTCTTTCGGCTCTTCTCAAGGCCCAATTATTTGTAAAAGCAGAGAAGTGCGTCTTTCACACTGGCTCTGTGTCATTTTTGGGTTTCATTGTAAAGGAGGGGAAGGTACTGATGGACCCGGAGAAAGTTTCTGCGGTAAAAAACTGGCCCACGCCGTCTTCCATAAAACAGATACAACGTTTTTTAGGGTTTGCGAATTTTTATCGGCGATTTATTCGCAATTTTAGTGCGGTAGCAGCGCCTATTACTGCACTTACGAAAAAAAATCGCGCGGTCAGTTCCAATGGAATTCCAAGGCGGGGGCAGCTTTCACGGAATTGAAGAGAAGATTCACTTCCGAACCCATCCTGGTCACACCCAACCCCTCCCTTCCCTTTGTGGTAGAGGTGGACGCCTCCGAGCTAGGCGCCGGGGCCATTCTGTCCCAATGCTCGCCACTTGACCACAAGATGCACCCCTGCGCGTATTTCTCTCGTGTCCTAACATCGGCGGAGAGGAATTACGACGTAGGGGATCGAGAATTGCTTGCGGTCAAGTTGGCTTTGGAGGAGTGGCGCCATTGGCTCGAAGGAGCGGAACATCCGTTTACGGTTTGGCTAAAAGGCGCAATTCAGCTGGCTAAAAGGCGCAATTCACGGCAAGCGCGGTGGGCGCTGTTCTTTTTAAGATTCAATTTTATCATTACATATCGCCCTGGTTCCAAGAACGTAAAACCTGACGCTCTCTCGCGGATTTACGACCGCTCTGAGACTGACTCTGTTCCTGAGCCGATTATCGCCACTGACCTCGTTGTTGCCCCGGTTATATGGGAGGTTGAGGCAGCGGTGCAAAGAGCCTTGCGCTCGGACCCAGGTCCAGGTGGGGCACCGGCCAACTGTCTTTTCGTGCCTCCTCGTCTTAGGTCTCGGGTGCTCCAATGGGGTCACGCCTCCCAACTCACCGGTCACCCCGGTGTTCATCGTACTAGGGATTTTTTATCCCGGCGTTTTTGGTGGCCTAGTCTGGAGAGGGACGTACGCTCATTTGTCATGGCTTGTCCAGTCTGCGCTCGCAGCAAGGCCTCTCACCTTCCCCCCTCGGGTCTTCTTCGTCCCCTACCTATTCCCACCCGTCCCTGGAGTCATATTTCCCTGGACTTCGTCACAGGGTTGCCGTTATCCGCAGGCAATACCACCATTTTAGTGGTGGTCGACCGTTTTTCTAAAGCGGCTCACTTCATTGCGCTGCCCAAGCTGCCTTCTGCACCTGAGACAGTGCAACTTATGATTGACTATGTGTTTCGGCCGCACGGTCTTCCGTCGGATGTGGTGTCCGATCGCGGCCCTCAGTTCGCCGCTAAGTTTTGGCGGTGTTTTGCTCTTTGCTGGGGGCTTCGGTTAGTCTGTCTTCCGGTTTTCACCCGGAGACTAACGGCCAGACAGAGCGTACGAATCAGACTCTGGAGAGTACTCTTCGCTGCCTTGCTGCGTCCAAGCCCACCTCCTGGAGTCGTCACCTCGCCTGGGCTGAGTACGCTCATAACACGCTGCGTAACGCCTCCACCGGCCTCTCACCCTTCGAAGCTCAGCTGGGTTATCAACCACCTCTTTTTCCTGAGCTGGAGAAGGAGGTGGACGTGCCCTCCGCAGGATTTTTCGTTCGGAGGTGTCGGTCGATCTGGAGACAAGTGCGTTTGTCTCTCATAAAGGCATCGGCTAAACAAAAGGCCACGGCTGATAGGCATCGTCGAGCCGCACCACCCTATAGAGTTGATCAGCGGGTTTGGCTTTCTACGCGTGACCTTCCGTTGCGGGTCGAGTCCCGCAAACTCGCCCCTCGTTTTGTGGGACCCTTCAAGATCATAAAGAAGATCAATCCAGTCACTTTTCGACTGCAACTGCCGCGCTCAATGCGCATCCACCCCACGTTTCACGTCTCCCGTTTAAAACCAGTGCTCGTCAGTCCCCTCGCCCCGGTGGAGAGACCACCTCCGCCTCCCCGACTCATTAAGGGGGGTCCGGCTTATACCGTTCGGCGCATTGTGGCCGAGAGACGTGTGGGCAGAGGGTGGAAGTTCCTCGTAGACTGGGAGGGCTACGGTCCAGAGGAACGTTGCTGGGTTCCATCAAGAAACATCCTGGACCCTCAGTTAATCACCGACTTCCGCAGAGATAAGGTTGTGGAAACGTCCGGTGCCGTTCCTTAGAGGGGGGGTCCTGTCATGGATCTTGCCTTCCTTCTCTTATCTCCGCGTCCTCTTTATTCTTTTTTGTCGTTACCGGTAATCTATCAGATTTTCCTTTGTTCTGCGACGGGGTTTTGCTTTCGCCTCGTCATTAGTAAGTTCACCTGTGATTAATTTCCGTTGACTATTTATACTCCGCTTCCTGCCTCTCTCGTTGCTTCCATGTTATTCTACGTAACATTCGAGCCGGTACAAGAGGTATAGGAGGTTAGTTAGAGAAAGCTAGTTTAAAAAAGAAAGGTTAGGAAGTTTAGAAAGTAAGTTCTCTTTGTTCGCTCTCAGTTCAGAGCAGAGGCTTTTCGTTTCTTTTGGTTTTCCTTTCTTATCTAAGAGTGCTCTTACCCAAAACGTTTGGGGTTCTGTTGAGCTCTCTGTGTTTTCCTTTTTGTTTCGCTCCACTAACAGGAGTTAGATAAGCGTATAGCTTATTTCTTTGTTTTCGCTCGGAGATCGAGTTCCTCGTTCTTATCGCGAGGTTATTTGTGTTTTGTTATTTTTCTCTATTCCACTACGGATTATTGTCCGTCGGTGGTGTTCTTTCGAACATTTTCAGTTTGCTCAGCTATCGCATCTGGACTTCCAATATTCCCTCTGTGTCTCTGACACAGAGATCCCCCCACACATAATTACTGTGATAATTGTTTTCCACAGTCTTTTTGTAAAAATTTTTATCAAGTGTGCCAATAATTCTGGACCTGACTGTATATGTTCCATTTACAGTGTATGGAAATGATTGCTCACATGCACTATCCACTTCCCCTTCACAGAGCTCTGCACTGTACTATGTGTCAAGGAAAAGACATCTTCTACACTATCTAACTGTAACATAACTAAATTGTTAACCCCTTCTTTTTTCAGCTTTAAAATAAAATGAATGTATTGGGTGAAGACATTTTAATCACAGTAAGTGGATATCCATTTCGTTTGATCATTATTAAACAATTCATATGTAATATTACAACACATAAATAAATAATAAACATTACAACTAAACAGCCTTTACTCTGGCCTCCTCACAGATGAACCGAGCCTCTGTGTCTGTATGTTTATTATTAACAGAGATTTCACCTCAGCCACCTTTTGTTTGCTCTTCAATGAATTCTTGCAACTTGGCATCTGCTATGTAAATTGTTCTTGTGAATTCTTGTGAAATAACCTATGACATAAATATGTTAGAAAAAGAAGTTGACCTACTATTAGCAGAATACATGCGTTATACCACATTTTTAGACAATGAAATCATAAGAATTTATATGTTTCAAATGGTAAGTGTATTTATTTATCTGCATATCTGAGTGATATCAATGGCAGAACATTTGAATGGCCATTAAGCTGGTTATTTATACTCAATTTATTGCTTGAATAATGATATATCACAACAAAATATGTACACATTACCCACAGATGAAATTAAATTTAAATGTGATGTGGAGTCCACCAAAATATTTTTTTTTTTCAAGATGCAATTTCTTGCATTTACAAAATATATGCCTGAAAATTGCATCAAAGTAATGTTAAGAACTGAAAACATCCACTTTCTGTATTTTACCCACTTCCTTCCTCATAATGAACTCATAAATGATTAAACTTGATTTATGCAAGGTTAAATGTCAGTGAATAATTTTACGTCATGTTTATAAATGTTTACTTTGAAATGTGTGTCGATTATTCTCATGATCTAGGGAAATGTTGTAAACCAAAATGGTTTTGTATGTACAAAGGGAATAGGGAACCTTTATCACGCCTTTTATGTTATGTAATGTATAAGTACGGTAATCTAGTGAACTGGCAACAATGGAGGTAGCAATTTAAATGTGCCAGTGGGTGGTGAAGTCATAAGCAAATGAATGGGTAACCAAAGAAAGAAGCTTGAAAACATCACTGGAGAGTCTCTAATGGGGTGTGCAGAGACAGCACTATCTGTATCTGTTCAAACAACAAAATTATACTTTCTGTATCTAAGGTTCAACTTGCAATGTTATTTCATTAATGCTTCTGTCAATATGCCATTAAAACTGTATTCAAATTCCTGTTCTGTTTTGTTCACAACAAATAACCGTTGTTTCATTTCCCTTTTAATGCTCACGTTTTTCACTTATCTCATCTTTCGAATATCATTAATCTTTGTGAAGAAAAAAAAAAATGTCTGTATCCAACTCATTTTCTGTACATTTATTAATAAGAGTATTCGAGTTCAGATACACCCCTAGTCTCTAGCATACCGTTTATTCAGAGTATAGCTCACAGTCTGACAGTGCATCAGCTAAGAAAACAATATTGATTTCTACACCACTACTAAATAATAATTTTAAAAAATGGAATCTTGGAAAGCTCAGAGTGCACAGAGTGTGTCTCGATGAAGGACAATCTTGCACTTTGTGACAAAGTATAGGCAATTTCTGTGTGCCATCAGCAACACAGTAAGCGTGTGTCTCCCATTAAGTATTTTCCCATCCTCAAATGTTGGACGTGGGGACCCAGAGACACAAGAATTTTTATTTTCTTGATTCGGCACTTTGCCTCAGCTCCCTGAACACCCCCTCAATCGTCTTAGCAAAAGGGCTTTTGTCAGTTGGTAGCAATAATGATTGCATGACTTGTCCTCTTCATTCAGGGCGAGGCAGATCCATATGCATGGTTCTTACCTCTACTCCTGGCACAATGCATCGTCAACATTATCATTATTTTTTGCATTTTAAACCTACATTTAGCTAAATCATCAACAAAAGCACAATGGCCATTACAATAGATAACTGTCGATTGATATTTACCTGGATATACACGGGGGAAGAAACACGGCCGGCAGCATGTAGTCCTGAAGTGCGACTATGGGGAAATCCTGGACTGGAATTCTGTATGCGGTGATTTAGGCAAGTAGGATATCCTCCGGGATCAACATCACGATTGTTGTTCGTGGAACAACATTCCTATTAACCAATCATTACCCTCTGATGTCATCAGTGTGTGCCTAACAGCCTCTCAGCCATTTCAAAGTTATCCAGAACACCCTTGATTTACAGAAAGGGAAGCTATTGTATAGCTCCCCATTTCAGATGATCATCCTGGAATCAACATGGCGATAATGATCTTGCTCAACATTTGCACATATATGTCCAGGATCAACACTCTAATGATGATCAGGGATTAACACTAGCATTGCAATCCTGAATTGGGGGAATATATTCTAGTAACAGAAGTTCTAACAAATAATTAAAATATGATTTAGTAATGTAATTGTATCATGTTTATCATGACTGAGGCATAGTTGATGACAAACTAATATGTTAACACATGAAAAGTTATTTATTTATTACTAGTTTAAATTTGTGCACTAAGTAGTTATAAATTAATTATTCAGCAGCATTAATTTGTGAACTCTATAGTGTTACCAGTAAAGTTTAACGGGCAACTTGTCACAGTTTCGCAGACTGCCGTTCCTTTTTTGTAGAGGTTTTTCTCGCTGCTCCGGGACAAAGTACTTGCCGTTTTTTTCCACCTTCCGACACTCATTGCGCTCACCTGTTCTGGTGTTCTGCCAGCTATATAAGCCCTGCGCCTTCCGGTCTCAGCGCTTCTGTGTCATTATCGTTCTTGCCACAGAGCCGGTGAGGTATAAGATTCAGGCGACCACTTCACTTTAAAGTTTCTCTCTAAAGTAATGTGGGACCTGCCATTAGTTGCGTTAGAATTTCCGTTTTTTTGTTTTTTCGTTTGCACTTGCGTTATCTCGTCCTGGTTTCCTTTTCTGTCTCCCTGAGACTGTTACCTTTGTTTACCTCTCTGTTTGTTGCCTCGTTAGTTTGAGCTCTTTTTATAGTATAAAGGGTTAGAGGTATTTATTTTTTCCTCCTCTATTTTCTGCTCGAGTCTGCGAGCTCTTCGCCCACTTTTCCTGGGTCGTTTTTTGTTTGGCAAATATTCACCGGAAAGTTTTATCTTCCTTTTTCAGTTTTGATTTCCCTGTTACTGGTTTTTCCATCTCGGTGGAAAACTATAGGAATCTCCTGTGGTCTTCTGCACTCCCGACCCTTACACAACTAGCTAGTTATCTTAGTTGATATTTCAGTTAGATACTGCACTGCCTCAGCTACAAATACAAGCAATTAATAGAGCTCATATAGCCTACTGTATATGTTTGATGAAAATAAGGTGCCACTATGGCTAATGTCTGGAATAGAGTTAACTTAGCGCAAGCTAAGATAACGTTAGTAATGTTAATGTTAGCTAATGTTAGGCTCAAATGTTTAACATTTAAGGTAACGTTTTTAATGAAAAGAGAAATACTGAAACATACAAAAATAGACAACGAACAACAACCAAAAACGGTAACGTTAGCTAATAAAAAGATACACTAAAGTGCAGTAACCTATATAAAATGTTACGTTACTCACAAATGGGGAGAGGGGAGACAGCAACCTTCCCGGAGCTTGTAGGAGTAGAAGAAGCGGTTTGTTTCTAAGGGACCCCGGAATTTATAAGGGGACACCAAATTTGAGGCATAACAAACCATATTTCATAATAGTAAAAACGGTGTCCATAGGGGCACATTCAATCCGAAAACGATTTGCTTCGGTTTTCGGGTTGAACAATAGGCTCTCCTCCCAACAATGTGCAACGTTTGGGAAATAGCAACAGTTGCCTATGTTAGATCATCACACAGTGAACAGAGAGAACAGCGCTCTTGTGCACGACAACTGGTTTTTGTTGTTTTTTCTGAAAGTACCCGACCCAAATCTACGCCTATGCTTATAACAAAACATAAAACAAAGAATTTGACCAATTTTTTAATCATATCTATATGAACAAGAAAAAAAACACTGACATCATTGATATCAAAAATAATGTGTTACTTTGGCAATGTTAGCTACCAGTTTTAGAAGATATTTGCGTTTTGTGTTTGCCATGCACATTTACCAACATAAGCTAACTGTTTAAGAATATTGTGTTCTCTGAACAAAACTGTGCCATGATTGATCACCATCGCGATGTGTCTAGATAGGAGATGGAAATCATGTCAGTTTAGATTAAGTATACTGTATTTCATTGTGTTGCAATCAAATGTATACATATAGAAGTGTGACAGTCTTATTGAGTTGTGGAAAAACTTTGTGTTGTGAAAGGGTAATCAAGTGAAAGAATTGTTGAACCAACTCAGGTTAATAAGCTTATTTTTGAAAGACAAATGTCAGCATATGTGATATTATTTTAATCATTATTCATGCAACATTCTAAGGTTGGCCGTCTTGGAATATAAAACAAAAAACGTCCGAAAATTTAAATATTAAACTACAAAATATTTATACTGGCCAGCCTAGGTCCAGGCAATTATTTACATAGGGAACATGTTTGTCTTTTCCTTTATGGTAATTGCATGTTATTTAGGAGGAGCTGCGAATGTATCTGTCAGAAGATGGGATCAGTCAGGCTGATAGTGTGATTTATAGTCCCACTGCGCATTTGCTTCAGAAAGGAAAAGCGATTAAGTCAAACCATTGCTTTTCCATCAGCGCACATCTTTTACACACCACATATACTGTACCAATTCCACCTCCAGCCATTCACTCAGACACAGGCCCGGCATTTTCAATTTCAGTTGTAACTTGAAACAAAAACACAGATTAAAAAAAGAAGTGTTGTGTCAATTGTAGCACTGAGGGAAAGAAAACACGCGGACCTGGGGATGGAATGAAGGAGAGCGGGAGTGAGGGAGAGGGGGCGGGGCTGGGGGTGGTGGGGGTGGTGGGGGTGGCAGAAAGAGGCAATCCAGCAGGAGCCCTTGAATGCAGCACAGACACTGATGGAGCGCCACACCGGCTGGGACGCAGTGTGTGTTGCCGTGGCAGCCAGCTGAGTGCTATGATTTATTATCCCATTGCTCCCTTATCTGCATATCCCTGACATTCGTCCAGCCTACACTAACGACCTCGCATCTACTAATTAGCAGCCTGGGCATACCGTGTCTGCTCCAGGGCCAGTCTCCCGGGAACCTGCCACCATAGTCCCCATAAATCCGCAGGGCAGAGGGCCTGGCAGCTAATGGCAGGGTAATTAGGGAACACGTGGCACTGACCTACCTGGGAACACCTCGGAAATACACAAAATGGGGGCAGTCAACGATTCCTCTATAGCGCGTTGCCTGGGACACAACTTGTCTATACTGCATAGAGCTGGCAAATGTCCGCTGTTATTGTACTACATGGGAATAAGAACAGAAATTATTTGGTCAAGAACAGGGCAGAATCACTGAGTATAGTGTTGTGTGTGAACAGGCGCCAGTGGCAAACTGGAATAGATCATTAAAAGCTTCAGACCGCGTTTGAACTGAACGTGATTTTGAGAAATAAAAAGAAAAAACACTCATCCATTACAACTCACACCTGGGCACTTGTTATAACTCGGATAAAAATAAAGAGCTGGTCAATAATTGACGGGTAACGACTGCCCCATTGACGCTCACGCCTCAAATGTTATTAAGATAATGATCTGAGAAACTGTTGACTTCAGCGCTGGCTAACCTTGGGGCAGATCCTTCAGAAGTGGTGGCAATTAAGAGCCCATTGAACTAAACCAGAGAGTGAAGAGCAGCTGCGAAAAGCACCGGGCACGAGCACATCCTGCTTTATGCATATGCAAGAAGAGCAAAGACGTGACAGCAACAGAGACACTGGCTGTCTGTAGAAATAGAGCAAGACATGAGAACAGTAGTGAGTTTTAGGTCTGTGTGAAGTTATGGAACAGGGGGAAGAGAGAGAGAGAGAGAGAGAGAGAGAGAGAGAGAGAGAGAAATAACCTGCATGATCTGAGGCCTGAGATGATCAGACTGACACATGATGCTTTCCATCTATATCTATCCATCTACTGTATATCTATGGGGAATGCATAAAGCAGGATGTGCTCGTGCCCGGTGCTTTTCACAGCTGCTCTTCACTCTCTGGTTTAGTTCAATGGGCTCTTAATTGCCGCCACTTCTGAAGGATTAGCAACAGAGACCTTGGCTGTCTGTAGAAATAGGGCAAGATATGAGAGCAGTAGTAAGATGTAGGTCTGTGTGAAGTTATGGAACAGGAGGAAGAGAGAAAGAGAGAGAGAGAGAAAGATAACCTGCATGATCTGAGGCCTGAGATGATCAGACTGACACATCATGCTTTAATCAAGCACAGGAAACATGAATTAGAGCAGGGTGAATAAGCATTTCATCACAAAATAATCTTATGCAAGTGAATTGTGTATACAAATCCTACCATTTTAAATAGTTTTACAGTTTCTTCTTTTCTAAGATTTCAAATGAACATTTTTGAGGACCACTATACTCTACAGGATTCTACAGGAGTGGTGTAAATTGGCGGTTGTAAAATAATTATAAGTTGTATCTTATTTTTCCATACATTAAGCATATGTGTTAAAATATATACTAAAGGTACAGTCAAAAATTATTAAATATTTTCAGAATTTTTTTTATTTCTCTCCTTTCCCAAAGAATTGTCACTACCATACCATAAAATAAAAAGTTGAGATAAAATAGCAAATATTCCTGATCACTATACTGCATTTTTCACGAATAATATTGGTGCCCAATGAAAGGGAAAAAATACTGCATTTATTGATTATATAAGGCAAAATTATATAAATAGATTAATCCTTTTGCAAAGATTTTACAATAGTGGTGTATTTTTCTAGATTGTTTGCAAGCTGTACTCATTTATAATGAACTTTTAATCAAATTAAAAAACTTAATTTAAAGAAAACAAAATTACCATAAAATCTTTTTTGTAAAATGCACAAAGTTGATGATATAATTTTCAATCTGATTGAATATACAGTTTTTTTCATAT
This sequence comes from Ilyophis sp. 1 JC-2022, assembly GCA_022702515.1. Lineage (NCBI taxonomy): Eukaryota > Metazoa > Chordata > Actinopteri > Anguilliformes > Synaphobranchidae > Ilyophis > Ilyophis sp. 1 JC-2022. Next base: position 37,409,657 of record CM040405.1, on the reverse strand, counting down.
AATATTACATTTTTAATTGATTACATCACTTATTCCAATTATAACAGAATATCAGATGCTATGGTAGTGACCTGAGTTTTACGGTAATGTGAACTTTTTTGTTTAGTCCTAATTGATAACATGCCTAATGATTTTACTATAATCAAGTTATACATTTTGCAGCTAATTAAAGACAAACAGCGATTAAGATTTCCACTGTCCATTTACTCTGTAGCAATAACATTTAAATTTACTGCAGAATGTGCTGGGGTGTCGTGCTCACTATTACTGGAGGTACTCGGTAGTGTGGAAGCCCGGAAAAATATCACTGCCTTTGCCTTTGTTTTTGCTCATTTTCCCCCATCACCTTCAAACAGCTCTGTGCTCCATGGGGGATAGCTCTGCAACAGATTTACACTTTCCCTCTTCTTTTCATGTCTTATTTCTGTTCCTTTCTTTCTTTCGATATTCCTGATATTTGGCTGGATCTTCCCTTATCCTCTTGTGTGTCTTTCTTTGTTACTCTTGGGCATGGTGGTGTCTGCTTCTCTCTCTCCCTCTAGCATTCTACAAACAAGGTAGAAATCTATATTTTCTGTGTTTTACAAATACAGTTTGGTAAAATTAATTTAAAAATAATTAATTAATGACTGTCATTGACCATAACAATCACTATCAATCAGACAATCACTATCAATCACGAACAATCAATGGTAGTGACTATTTTAACTAATTCTTAGCACGCAACAAAAATGTTAGCTAGCACATGGCTGGTGATCATGGAAATGGACAGATGCACCAACTATAAAATACGCCCTTTCTCATTTACACCACCCCCATCTTCCTTTATCAGCTTTCATTAATCTTTCCACACCTATGTGTCACTCAGTTTTCTACCTCCCTCTTTTTCTCTTTCTGCCGACCAGGCAACCTCCCACCTACCTACCCAGCTGCTGAAGTTCACTGACACCATAAAGCATATTGCTGATTACATCAGCAAACCAATTAAGGTGCCGTTGTAAAAGTGTGCAGGTGCGGTGCTTTGAGGGGGACGGGAACGCGTGCTGAGATCGGCTTTCCATGCTCAGTTTCCCTTGCTTCCACCTGCAGTCAGTTAATGGTTCGTCTAATCCACCCCGCGTCCGTGCCCGCTGCTCCCGGCTGCTCCGAGCAGACATGATTACAGCGCTGAACACGGCAGGTCAATACTGTCACAGCCTGAGGCCCCTCCGGTGGGGAGCTGCGCCCACGCCCCCGCCCCCGCCCCCGCCCCCGCCCTGCTCGCAATCAAAGAGCAGCAACGCCGTCTTTATCGATGGCAATTAAGGTACAGCGTTAACCAATTGTCTGTGTGTCTCCTGCCATTGTTCAAGCCTCGTTTGTGCAAATACACACTGATGGGCCATATTGACTCAAGATGGCTGTCAGTCATAGGAACACAAAATGATAAACAAAAAAGAGCATATTCCAGTAATAGGAACATTTCATTTTTTGGGGAGAATTACACACAGGGACTCACGATTTTGCCACTCTCTCACATGCGTGCAGCCAGACATGATTAACATTTAGTTCACTGAACACCACTATGGCATAAATATTACCCTTTATTCAACTCGCTCTTTTTATTAGTCTTCACGGGCCTATATATAGATATAATGAACACTCACGCATTTATAATGGATACGAAAGTGTCAGTGAAGTGTACGTTTCTGTGGTGAGATCTGCTCCATTCTCATACTCGGTGACAGGAGGTGCCGTTCCCTCTGTGAGTCAGGGGCCCGTGGTGACGTCATGAGGAAGCCGTCTGTCCATCCCATTTAAAACCTGCTACAGACAGCGGGGGGGAAAGAACACACCCAGTGTGAAGGCATTAAGGAATCCCTTCTGTCCCCAGGCATTAGGGCAGAGTGAAAGCAGCGTGCTAAATCAAAGATTTAATTCTGTCTCTTCCCACACTGCGCAGCTCATGTCTGACAAATCCAATTAGCGCACGCTCCCACCAGCCTGCGTTGTGCCAGGCATCTGTCAGCAGGCCCCAAATCTGGACCCACTCCTTGGGAATTTGTCAAAAAACATGGGAAGAAGAAGCCCCCACTCCCCCCCCCCAGGGTCTTGACGAGGCGGTCTGCCCCATGCTCGGCCCACTCCCAGAAAGCGCGGAAGTGCGATGTGGGAATGCGGGTGTCAGTGCGATTTCGGCACCCAGGCGATGTGTGCGAAACGAGTGGGACACTTTCCCGTGGAACGGCGCCCGGGCTGCATAGCCATCCTGCTGCTCTCTGATTCATCATGCCACATAAAGACCACAGAGAACTTCTCTCTTGTGGTGTTAAGGAGAGGTGCACTCGTCTCTTCACAAGCTGAGGGTGCAGTCCAATGTAGGACAGTAATAAAAGAGCAAGCAGCACGGGGACCTGACAGGAAGCACGGTGGCTCGTTCTGGGGTGACGAGCCCTGCGCCTCTCATTAGGGGTGACCTCTGTATCAGGAGCCAGCGCTGCCGACGCTCCTTCCCATCACCAGCTGCCGCCACAGACGCCACGAAGCCCCGGAGGAGCGGGAAAAGCAGAGTTTCCTGCCCGTGGAGTGGGCCGCTCGCCTCACTACACCCACGATGTATTGTTTGAAAAAACGAACAAATCACTTTCCACAGCACTGAAATTCGCCCAATTTATTTCCAACCTAACAGGCTTCACTTAATGAGCTGGAGCTAAGCATCTTCTCCGTTCCACCAGTAACCACCGACCACACCAATTACTACCCCTCCCCCCCTTTTCCCCGCTGTCTTTCTCTCTCTTTATCCTGCTGGCTTGCAATGGACACCACACAGCAATGCTAATAATGAAAAGTTGGGTTCTGACAAGTTAGAACTGAAGGTAATTATAGGGTCTAGGTGTCATCACCCCCAAAGTTAAGTCCCTGGCAGCACGTCTATGATACCAGACTAATAACGCTTCTCTGGCCCTCTCCACTGATATGTTCCAGAAAGCTGGGTGAGTTTGTACGCAGCTCTGTGGCAATTTTACCACACAGTTTCTAATAATTACTTCCATTTTTTGCATCTCTGGCACCTGCGGTCTACATGATCAGGTGTGCAAACAGTTCTTTCCCGAATACACTGACAAGTGATCTTTGCAACCTTGTGATATTATCCAATAGTCGTTCGCAAGAAGTGAAAAGGCTTACACGAACCGCATGTTCTTCCAAGCAGAACTGATCAAAAATGTGTACCGGCCTTTTCTCACATAATGATTTCACTGGACAGTCACACAATGAGGAGCCAATCTCAGGAAAACGGGCTTGTTGTGGCTTAAAGTCAGGAGATTGAGTGATAAGCGCTAGAGAGTCTCCGACCCCTCGATAATTGCCTTTGCGACCTCTCCCACGTCAGAAACGTTTTGGCTACATTTTGTAATTCCGAGTGTGTTTGCACTTGGAAAGGTGCTTCGACCTGATCTCCTGAGAAGTGCTGCCAACAGCCTATGGAGATTGAAGACAAAACGTCAAGTGACTCATAATGAACCATTTCTGGTCTTCCGGCAGGCGACACTTTCACCGGTTTATGGAAACTGTTCAGTCAACGTTTTAATAATACAATTCTAAGAATAGCAGTGGCTCTCTCTCTCTCGCTCTCTTTTTCTGTATGTTTTTGTGTGTACATTATTTAGGCTAGTCCCTCAACTCCGACACTTTTTAGTACCTCTAGCACTTAATTTACTTAGATTTTGTCATTTTGAGTGAATATGTTGTCAGGTTAGTGAAATATGCTCATCAACAGTACATTAAACATAAATGGTACATTACTGTGCAGTAACTGGCTGCACTATTTTTGACTATGCATGCCATTTTTCCTTCTTTACTTTACTTACTTATTTCCTATTTTTAATTAACTTCATTTTGTTACCAACCATGGATAAGACTGTCTACAGAATTAATGTATTATAATAAACTATATAAATGTGATAATCAAGCCCATATTCATGCAAAAAAACTTGCACTGTATATCAATGTTCACATAAGAGAATAATACATTCTTTGATTAATTCAGAGGACCACCTTAAAGTTTGTTTTCTAAAAATATGTAGTTTGCTGTGCCTAGGAAAAGGATCTGTGCCTAGAAGACTACATGTGTGGCATTGCTGTTGTACTTAAACGTTGCTGTAGTAGTGTTAAATATCCTGGTGTATAAATAGATAACATGTAAAAATGTAACTCATGAGAACTTATCTGAGCAGTGATGTCTTCCAAGCAAATTTATGACAATTATAATAATGAATAATTAGACATGGATAGAGAGTATCATGTTGGCTTGTTATGAACTCAGTCTCTGAACAAACATTTCAGCAAGCAGACTTGAAAAATGAATCATCACTCTAAATATACTGCACAAATGTGTACTTGCGCATATTTCATGAACACACTATCTTGTGATTGTGTCATTTATTGTATAATTGTGATTATATTGTTTATGACTGTATTAAACAACACAAATTAAACCTATTCCTGCGCCAAAGGATGTTACTCTGATTTTTCTAATTGGCAGTACAACACACACAGGAAATTAGAGACCAGTATGAATTATGCCAAATAAAAATTATAATCAAGTAGCTACTTCCTAGTATCATCATCGTCCTTTGTATACCTCCATAACCTAATATGCCTTAAGTAATACTTTTTGTCATTTGCAGTTGTGATATTTGGGTGCATATAACTAAGCTCTGACAAGAACCCACACAGCAAAAATGGTGGTGTACATTTAACACCCTAGAGTGTTAAATGTGCACCAGCAGAGTTAGATTTATATCGACATATTTGCTGTGCACAATCCGAATGATATTGTGGGCACCCAGCATTGCCCACACTGTACTGTTTCCATTTACTGATGGAGTTTATTTGATTTACAGTCATTTGTGTTGAGTTTCTGGGCCAGGGAAAAATGCACACCCCTGACCTCTTGTTCGGAAAGACCCAAGGACAGATGAGTGAAGTGTGGAGGCGATGTGCAATGGATTTGCGCTTGAATTTCCCAGTGAAAAGACAAAGAGCTTATCCATGGTGAGAGGCAGCAAACCCAGAGCACTAGCAACAGCCAGATTTGATCAGCGGCGACAGCAGAGGGGAGCTCGCTGTGCGACACCCTGCTGGCCCTGTGTATTCACACTCATCACCGGGAGGGATGGCAGAGAGACGCGCTACTGGAGCCATGGAAACAGCAAAACGATCTGATAGGATTTTCTGACCTGGCAGGTCAGGAATACACTGCACACACTTCTCAGGAACTCAAAACAGCACCTGAGCTACTATAGTGTAGGCACTTTAGATCTTAACCACAGCTCTGGCATTACAGCTGGTGGGCCCTTGAGAGTGGTGGTAACTAGGCATAATCAGAAGAGATTGTTAAGTTATTACATCAGTATATGACTCATTTTGATGTTTTGTACCGTCTGTTCTCATGGACTTACTTAGATGAAAAACAATAAGTCTGAAGATTAGCAAAATTCAGGTAAAAGAACTACTGGATGCAATAATTCATAATTCAGTTGTAGAGATGCAAACAAACAATAACATTTTATGGAGACAAAATTATTTTTAATATAATACATCCACAGAGCTTAATGAAAGATGCAGAATAAAAGTATTGCTTTTCCCTAAAAATAAATATTGATTATGAATTTATCATTATAAAAATAGTTTTACGGGCCTTAAAAGAGTGCAGTGTTTCTCTCTGTCTAAGACATCAGGGTTTGGTTCCCGGCTCTAACAAACTCATATTACGGCATTGGTACCACACCCACCTCTGTATCAGGAGTCTCAATTGGTTGCCAGATTCAGCTAGTCCGACAGTGATGGTGGAATTTGATACCAAGCGAGTGGCGCGCCCGGCTCCACCACCGTACTCCTCATCCAGCAGTAACGTTAGACCAAGAAACCCCGGTACCAGTCTTTAATGACAAGCACCGGAGGAAGACGAGGGTCTACCTCAGTTCGCTATTTGGTTATTGGTGAGAGCTCAAAAAATCACAATGCTTGAGAAGTGATGCAGAGACAGTCACTGTTCTACTCGACCGGTAAGCAAACTATCAGATGATCAGATTGATCTTATAATGTTAGTTATTATCTTCCTTGTTAAGCTGGGGTTCGGACCGTAATTTATTACAGCATGATGACAGAAAAGAGTATTTCTATGGTATTTTGCTTTTCTCTCATTATCTCACACTGAGACATTAGCGTTAGTTAGCTTGCTACCCAGATAGCGGGCTACCGGCGTATGCTGTCAGGCTGCTAGCTGTTTGCACATTGAGAGGTCATCTAGCATTTGTCCGACAGAGACCTGTTAGCGACCTGCAGAATCAGCAGGAGGGCTTCTAGCTGTTTTGCAGCTCGGTTTACCAGCGGTGCAGTTCTGCAGGCATCAAACGGCCGGATTGGAACACCTGTAAGACCCATTAGTGTGCTTGGCGCTAGCTTCACTCCACTCGTAGACCACTGCCAACTCACCAGATGCAATCCTCCAGCTTATATACTACTAACATTGGCCCGCTGACGAATCGCTGGATGAAAAACGACCAGCGTAGTTTGACTTTAATTGACTAGGTTAGTGGTCCGATACATATAGTTCGGTGATCCGATATCAGCATGCTATCTGGGTAACGTTAGCTAAGTTATGTAACGTTAGCTTATTAATGAATTATTCTTGGTTAGCTCCGTTAAATGCCATATAGCCTCCTCGGTGAAGACACGTCTTGCAATCTATGTCTAATCCATTGCTACGATATCCAAAGTAATACTTATCCATTATGAATAAATATGTCCATTGTGGGCTATAATTTATGGGGTGCCAAATGTAAAGTAAAACACAACATGTTTTTCCTGTGTTTTTTTCTCAGATTTAGCATAAATATGGCATTTTCCTGAAGATTTATGCTAAATAGTGGTTAAAAAAACTCTATATGCTAATAGAGTTTTTTTCCCAAGATTTAACTGACATGCTAAATAAACCTTTTAGTTCATATTTTCAGATTGAATTGATAAATCTCAAATAAGCATGTTCTAAATATATAACTTAAATGTTAAATTTGAGTTTTCAAAAATAAATAATGAAATATATATATATATAGATATATATCTTTTATCTTATCTTATATCTCTGTTTCAGAAACAAATATGTAGTCAAATATAAATATTTAATTTAAATCTCGCTTTCAAAAATAAATATGTATTCAAGAAAATAAGATTTAGCTTAAATCTTACATTTTCCAAAAGCAAGATTTAAGATTTAATGTATATATATATTTTTTTTTTACCACAAATCTGTGTTTAACAGTTCAATATTTAGAAAGAAATTAATATTTTTTTATATCTTAAATTTTGGGTTCTAAATTAAATATTTAGCTTATATCTTAAATATTGCGTTTTTATAAAAACCAAGATTTAACATTTAAATAAATATTAATTTTATCACAAATTTTGGTAAAAAATTTAAATATTTAGAAAAATATATATTTATTTATATCTTAAATCTTGGGTTCTAAATTAATATTTAGCTTATATCTTAAATCTTGCGTTTTTATAAAAACCAAGATTTAACATTTAAATAAACATTTATTTTATCACAAATGGTTAAAAATTTTTATATTTAGTCAAAAATATATATTTATTTATATCTTAAATCTTTTGTTCCAAATTAAACATTTAGCTTATATCTTAAATATTGCGTTTGTAAATTCAACATATAGCTAAATCTAAATCTTTTTTGAAAAATATACTAATTAGCCTCGCCCCTTGGCGACTGGTGTCCAATGGAGGGAGGAGGGGAAATAGCTGGGTTTAGTAATGGGGGTAATTGAGGGTCTTCTAGCGAAGTGTGAAACTTATTCATTCCTGTTTGACAGACACACATTATTTACATAGCCTACACACAGATCACATCTGTTATAATCATGTAAGATGTCCAGCGAACTGACTAGATAGCATAGGCTACGTTTTTGGCATATTGGCGTTTCCTGGACTGATTTCTTATGGGGTAGCTCTACTTTACAGTCTATGTGTGTCAAATGGTGTAGCCTATTTGAACTGTCACAGTGTGCCTAAGCAGTTCACTATAGCCTATTGTCCATCCTTTGTCAAAATGGCAGAGGCGTCAAGTGGCCAGTTTAGTCCAGAAACAGAGTGTCGCTCGACTGAAAAAACAGAACTTTCATAAACATTCTATTGTCGCTTTCAACTTTACCATAAAAAAATCAGTCAAGGAAACGCCAATATGCCCAAAACGTAGGCTAGCCTATGCTATCTTAGTTCGCTGGACATCTTACATGATTATAACAGATGCGATCTGTGTGTAGGCTATGTAAATAATGTGTGTCTGTCAAACAAGAATTATATGTAACGTCAAGTTTCACACTTCACTAGAAGACCCTCAATTAGGAGCAGGGCTAATTAGTATATCTTTCAAAAAATTTTAACAAAAAATTTTGATTTAGCTAAATTTAGCTGTTGAATTTACAAATGCAAGATGTAAGATATAAGCTAAATGTTTAATTTGGAACAAAAAATAGAAGATATAAATAAATATTTATTTTCGACTAAATATTAAAAATTTTAACCAAGATTTGTGATAAAATAAATATATATATAAAAATTTCATCTTAAATCTTGCTTTTGGAAAACGTAAGATTTTATTTTATTTTTTTAAATAAATATTTATTTTTGAGACCAAGATTTGAGATTTAAATTAAATATTTATATTTGACTAAATATTTGTTTCTGAAACTATATATTTTTAAATATTTATTTTTGAAAACTCAGATTTTATCATTTAAGTTATATATTTAGGAAATGCTTATTTGAGATTTATCAATTAAATCTGAAAATATTAACTAAAAGGTTTATTTAGCATGTCAGTTACATCTTGGAAAGAAAACTCATATTGAGCATAAATCTTCAGGAAAATGCCACATTTATGCTAAATCTGAGAAAAAAACACAAGCAAAACGTGTTGTGTTTTACTTTACATGTGGCACCCCATAATAACTTACATCCTAAGATAGACTGATAGCTCTAATAAAGAAGGTATTTACATAGCTAGCAGAGACAAGATGCATGCAAACTCATTCACTAATGTTAGCTATATCATAACGTCCGAGACAACACCGTCTCGGGTCTATGTGAAAAACCGGCTAGATTTGTTTGAAAAGTGACCATTTTTTAACCGGCTAGGATGTAGCCAGGCTTTACTTTGGGCTAAATTGATACGTTTATTTAAAAACGTTTCTCATTCTGAGATGTCCCCCCCTCTAGACATATAGATTCCAGCTTTTTCTCACTGGGGTTAGGCTACATAAATCTTTAAACACCACTGCATAGAGAAACCTAAATCTATGGAGATAATGCATTGCTACATGTTGCAAAATTTGTTTATGAATTCATTACTTGTCCAACCCAACCACAAAAAATTCAACATTTAACATGATTGAGCCTGATTCTGTCTGACTCCACTCTTCACACTCAGATGAAGTAACTTTATGTACACAAAATGCAGATGAAACAATCTGGCAACCAGTTGAGGGTTGTGCGCTTCCACTTCCAGCTGTGATGCAATCTCCACATGAGACACTAGAGGGGGTGAAATGCTGTATCTATAGCCTTTAAGCATTTAAAAATTCAGTGGTCACTGCTTAAGAATAAAATTGGCAAAAAGTCATGTTTGAATCACGTTATGAGGTGCATATATATATATTTGAAATACATTTCAATTACTTTGGGGTATTTTGTAATTTGTAAGATACTTTTTGGAGTGGCATTAAAATTTTAGTTTTAAAAATAAAAAATTATGAGAAATATAATATTGCATTTCCTTTATTAAAATGTGGCCAACTGGCCATCATTTCTTTCTGAACGAAATAAGGGACATTAATGCTAAGTCAACAGGGAGTGAGAAAGCGAAAGTTTCATAACAAAGGAAATAGAATATTTTTCCCAGCCTTGACAAAATAAGCGGTGATTCTGTTCTGATTAGATGCCCATTGCTCTTTCCCGGCTTTGCAGAAGCATCTCTAACCTGACTGAGCAGAAGTAGAACGGCAACAAGATACGGGTGACACGGCCTATTATTTTGGTTACACAGTGGCGTAAGTGAGGGAACCGAGTGGTGCACCGCCTCTGTTACATTCTTTGGGGAAAACCATATGACCTATGACATAGCCAGAAGTACGAGCAGTTTTTGAAATTACGAGGTTTACATAATCTAAGAATTTAAACACACCACTATTTCCTACAGCTGTATATGACAACGTTTTCATATCAGAACTTTTTTATATTGTAATTTTATGCAAGTGATTTACAATTGTTATTTACGTAAGGCCTCATACTTGCTTTCATACTATTTTGTTCTCTAACAAGTAAATCATGTAATTGAACAAAGTCAGTTCTGAACAATGCCAGAATAAAAAAATTCTGAAATGTAGTTTTGTATTTTGGAAATACAGATTAGGCTACATGTATGTTAATTACATACATTTTATTTAAACCAGTAATTTTTTGATACATTTAATCGGAATGTATTTATAATTTGTAACTAGATACATTTTATGTATTTTTGCCCATCTCTGAGTATATGTGTGTGTGCGTGTGTGTTCCTGCTAAAACCACTTAGTAAAAATGGCATAATGAATCATATATTCATAGTCTTTTGAAAATCCACATATTTTGCAGGGAAGGCAGTTTGTTAAGCTGATTTTGCAATTAACATGGTCATTTACATTTCAATGAGCAAACCATTAAGCTGTGTGAATCCATTGCAATTTATAGGAGAGTAAAAATCCTCTCGTTGTGGGCGTCCTCGCCCTGGCTGAACACACACGAGATGCCGCTGAAGCTTTTAAACCTTATGCAGCTGCAGAATGATCACGCCACATTTTGACACATTTCAGCAACAAAGACTTTTGCTTTTATGAAATCCCCTCTTCTTCTTTAATGATAAATTGAGCATTTGTGCCTCGTTTTTAGTGCCTCTGCAAAATTACACAATTCAGGAGCAGCAGATGAATCCAGTGAAGTTGGATTTTTAACCAGAGGGCCAAAGCTTTTTCAAGCATTTCATAAAAACAATAGACGGAAGAAATATGTTCCTCCAGGGGAAGACAAACACTGGAGAGAAAGAGGGAGAGACAGAGAGGTTTGACCTACGCAGAGTAGTTGGGGAGAGAGAAAACAAAAGACAGAAAAGAAAGAAAGCAAGAGCAAGACAGCTGACAGTGTTGCCCAGAATAAGAGGGCCGCAGTGTCAAAGCACAACTGAACTCTGGTATAACTTTGGGTTGTGTAGTTACCTGGCCATGATATGAGCCCAAGTGGTGGCGAAATATGTTTAGTTTCTCTGTGCTCCCCTGGGGTGATAATCCAGAATAGGGTATTTGTCGTTCTCCATTCACTTCTATAGGGCAGCTAAAACGGTCTCAAAACGACACTTCTAGCATGTACACGAACGCGAACAAAGTGTATTCTGTCAATACAAACAATAACCAGTCTTTGTACATTTTTTAAATTATTATTAAATGGCCCTTTTCTAGCTTTTTCGTATTTTATTTGGAACATAGATCCAAATCTATGTAATTCTTGCGCCAGAAACAGTGTTAATGCGCTGATGTGTCAGAAACCACTCATTGGTCCAAATTTCGCAAGTAAGAATTTCTGGTAATATATATCTATGGTAAACAAACCGACCTGCTGACATTTTGCTAGTCTTTTCTGGTAGCTTGCTAACAACATTGAAAAAATTTTTACTTTTATAAATCATTTTAATTACACAAAAAAAATACGCACGAGGACTGGTTATTGTTTGTATCAACAGAATCCGCTTCATTCATGTTCGTATACGTGCTAGAAGTGTCGTTTTGAGACCGTTTTAGCTGCCCTATAGAAGTGAATGGAGAGCGACAAATACCCTATTCTGGATTATCACCCCAGGGGAGCATATTTCGCCACCATTTGGACTCATATCATGGCCAGTTAACTACACAACCAAAATTTATACCAAAGTTCTGTTGTGCTTTAAAGGGATATTTCACCTTCGTCTGACATAAGCAATTTTGTGGAGCCTACCCCATTATATTTGCATGGCGTGTATACTTGCAACATCAGCAGTCTCCGCTGACCGTTAGGAGCATCCCCGGTAGTCCCGGTTGTCAGGCTCTCCATTCATTCCCATTTATTTTCGGGACCTCACCAAAATTATTTTTTTCAAAGCACAAACTAACTATGGCGGATAATACATCGATAAAAGAGAACACGAGGATAAAAAGGTATGTGTTTGTTTTGAGTTTATAAGCTGTTTTCAAGTTTAAATGAGCTATAATTAGTGGAAATATTTTCGGATAAGCTACTGCATAGAAATACAACAAGCCGTAGTTTTATTTTTTGTTTTGTTATGACATAGACCTACAACGGTAGCCTACTACAGTTGGTGGATTAAATAGAGCTCGGGAAGTTTGTCGGTTGGTATGGATACCTGGACTGGATAACTGCACTGAATAAAACCCGGAACAGGTATTTTTCCTTCCATGTTCCAGGTTTGGGAGGGTTCCAGTTTTACTCAATGCAGTTATCCAGTTAACTTAGTAACTCTGCTTCATAGTATACCCCCAGTTTTACTAGTAACGTTAGTCTACAAAGATACAAAAGCGGGTTATCATCATAACGCATCACTCACAACGTCAACTTTATTGTGCGCAAGAATTCTTCACTGAGTTAAAATAACAAAACCTTTTGCCGGATCTTTTTTTTATTTTATAAAATAATAAAACGTTGAAAATACACTAAATATCAAAACAAACGTGTACCTTTTCACCCTTGTGTTATCTTTTATCGATGTATTATCCGCCGTAGTTAGTTTGTGCTTTGAATGAATGGGAGTGAATGGAGAGCCTGACAACCGGGACTACCGGGGATGCCGTTAATGGTCAGCAGGGACAGCTGATGTTGCTAGTATACACACTATGCAAATATAATGGGGTAGGCTCCACAAAATGACTTATGTCACACAAAAGTTAAATATCCCTTTAAGGGAGTGAGGCCGGGCTAAGGCAGTGACCTCAGTCACAGCCATGTGCAGCAGCCGTCAATGAGGCAGCTACCATCGCTGCTCTATACCAATCAGCAGTTGGCTGTCAGCTCAGATACAGTGTACAGGCCAGGTGGGATGTAATCACCATAGTTCATATTGTACGAAGGCAGTATAGTAAAGGTTTTAAAGCTCCATCAACAATAATGTTGATGGAACACTGAGACAAGTGCCAGTATACGATGGTTGTTAGGGGACATAAAGGATGTATGGTCAAATCCAGGATGTGGAACTTATATTGTACCTTTGAGCGAGGTACATGAATTTCCCCATGAAACATCCAACTTTAAAAATGACTAACGTTAAGTGTTCCTGCTAAACAGGTGATGTAAGAGGTAAGTAAGAACTGCTGAGGGCACAGGGTTGTGAGGTCAGGGGTCAGAGAGAAATCGTCTGTCGCGCCTGCCCCACTGCCAGCTGAATGACAGGACTGAGAGCTCCCTGCACTACATTACACAGGCTACTACTTCCCTCCCATTCACCTAATTATTTGGAGCTAATTATACGACACAATGAGCAGGGACACAGAGAGACATCTCCTCAACTGAAAAGCCTCCTTCTTACCCTTCATTAATGGAATGCTTAAAACAATGTCAAATAAATGAGTGGATAAATGGTATGCTCCTATTAAATGGTGTCACGGGATCGTTGGAGACGGATTCCACTTTAAAAGGATAATGGAAGTTAAAATGGTGCCTACAAGCGACACGGTCTCCAGGTAATCCAGCTATCCAGAGGACATATTCTTTGCAATTCTGTAGGAGAATCAAGTTTGTCCTGAAGCTTTGCTAAATATAAAAGTGACTATTTTCAAGAGTATTTTTGTTCTAACATATGGTCTTGGATGACGTGTTTTTCTTTGTATGAGAAGCAAAGCTACACAAAATGTTCTCTTCTGTAGAGCTATTGGCAACTAGTATGTTCTATGGTACTTTAAGGCATACGTTGTTAGGTCATATTAAAACAGTGGCAATAATGCCGATAAACGATGGAGCGTAAACCGCCCTACTCACAAGTAGGTTTATGTGCAATGTGGTTATTTATATTGTATGCAAAAACAAATGTATTCATATTTGTAAAGCACTGGAGGCACAGAAACACATTATTGCAGACATAGTTGCAGACATATTTGGCCATATAGCATCAAAGGGATTGTGGAAAAACCTGCTCCTTAGCAATGCATGTCTGGAGAATCCTGGGTATATACTGCATGGTCTTATAAGGTGTGTGAAGAAGGAGGGGCTGGGGTGATGGGCAGGGTCTCACTTCTGCCAACGGGAACAGTGAGGCTTTTTGGCAGTCCGATATATCTACACATTTTATTCATGTCACAGTTAATTAAAGAGCATTGGCATTTCAGATCTATTGACTGTAAAGCCTACTGCTGCTGGCTGGATTAAATCTCTTGATTGATTTTGCTGCCCACAGCAAAGCAGGAACAGTGTGAGCCCATTACATGTTGAAGGGAAAACCTCAGAGTTACCACCACCACCACCACATGCACACACACACACACGCATGCACATACGCGCGCGCACACACACACAATATTTATCTTTTTTTCTTTCTCCTTGTCACATCTGTCAGCCTCTGAAATAAAATGCATTAATATAACTATCAATCAGCATTGGCTTCCACACCTGTCATTTGTGTTTGGTCCACTATCATTACAGCCAGAAATACTTTTCAGATTTTTAAACATTCTTCTCGTGTAATAATCACCGTTAGTGGTACCTTCCAATTTGCAGTACAATACATCAGGATCTCTACCAATATGCTATTAGACACGTGAGGTGAGCAGAGGGTGAAACCGACCCATTTGCCCGTGGGATTTTTATTTTTTTGCAGCATTTGTCCAGGTTTGAGTGTCACAGTGCATGCCTGAGCATCGGAGTCTTTTTCACCCAGCACACTACAGGCACATGAAAAAGCGAGGGCAATCTCACTCCGCTGGACCAGTTTAATCCAGCATTGCATCACCCCTACATCATAGTCAACAGTCCCTTTTTCAGGGGAGATGGGGGAATCAGAGAGCAGAGGAAATCAATACAGAACCCATTTATGTGGCACTGCACTGCAGCAGTGGGCCTTCAGCACAGATCAGACCCCATTTTCCATTTACACAGGGCACCCTAGCCTAACCTACCCATGCCACCAATGTTCCACCCTCACCACTGTTCAGTTCCAATGCCCTGTACATAAACTCTCACTGGCCTTAATGTGGCACCACAAATTGAAATACTGGCTGTGAAAAGAGGTCACAGTGTCCAACATAATCTATGATGTACAGCATAGCAGCACTCTACAGCTATTTCCAGGCACTAAAACCGATAATGAATCATTGCAGATGTTATGCTTTGAATGGCTGCTTTATTAAACAGTGCCCTGCTGGAAGAAAAAAACACTTTCCAGCAGGTAAGTACACAGCAATATTTTACTGATGTTATTCAGTCAAGTGTTTGTAGATGATGTGCCATAATCACTCCACTGTTCACCAGAGATGAATGCATTTCATCAATATCCACTGCCTTAAGGACCTTTCTCGATGAGGTACGTGCACATTATAATGATCACAATTAGACAAAGTTTCATCATAAACACAGCAAATGGCGCCTTCTTCGGCAGAATCACTGAGCTCACAAGCTTTTTGTCTGTCTGTACAGTGATTGAAAGTCACAGTAAAAAGGGCAACAGTTCAGGACTAGAGCCACTACATCTCACTCCTGAGAGCCAGACAGCTGGGCTTCATGTTCCCATGACAACACCCACTTCCATCTCCATAGAAACCAGGCTTTCCTTCTAGAACAAGAGAAGGAAGAAGCCAGTATCTTTGTATCAAAGCTCAATGATAACTATTTTTACCTCATTGTTGTGCCGTAAATCTATAGATTTATTTTGGGTTACAATATAAACAGAACACATCTAAGGCCATCTTTTTTATGAAAATGTTTTGAAAGTAGCCTACAAGGGCATTAAGAAAGCAATATATATATGTATACATTATTTACAGACGTGCTCAAATTTGTTGGTACCCCTGATAAAGATGAGTAAAAAGGGTTATAACAAATTCACTGTTTGGTGAATTAGTTTAATTTCACATTGAAAAAATGAGAAAAATCCAACCTTTAATTGACGTTCATTTATTATGAGAAAAAAAATCCCTCATCAAGAAATAATAATTTTTAACAAAACCACGTTGGCCACAATTATTGGCACTCCTGCATTTATATATAGAATAAAGTATTCATTTTAAATATTTGGCCGCATATTCTTTGCATTCCATGACTTCCTGATGTCTGTGACCCATTAACATCAAAAGACTCTTGATATCTTATTTTCTGGTACTCTTACAAGCGATGCTATAATGTCTCTGCATTTGAATGGATCTCTATGGGAATTGGGGGGTGGGTCTAGATTTAGCTGTAAATTATGCTGGAACAATATGGAATACATAGTTGGCAAAATGGCTGTAAGTCATCAAGGGTCTGAGATATCAAAAGAGCCTCAAACCATCACTTTGCTGCCAGATATGCAGTAGGTATGGATGGATCACTTTAAGGGTTGTTTCTCCTGACAAATCTTCCTATCGAACTTTATGAAAAAACAAGTCACTGTATCTACTGTATTCCTGGCAGCAGAGTGATGATTTAAGGCTTGTTTGATATGTCAGACCCTTGATGAATTAAAGACATTTAGCCAACCATGTGTTCCATACTGTTCCAGTGTAATTTACAACTAAATCTAGTCTCACCCCCAAATTCCCATAGAGATCCATTCAAATGCATAGACGTTATAGTATCGCTTGTAAGAGTACCAAAAAATAAGATGTTGTTGGGTCACACCAGGAAGTCATGGCATGCAAAGGATATGCAACCAAATATTAAAAATGATTACTTTATTCTATATATAAATCCAGGGGTGCCAATAATTGTGGCACACATGGTTTTGTTAAAATTAGTTATTTCTTGATGAGGGATTTTTTTTTCATAATAAATTAACTTCCATTAAGGGTTGGATTTTTTTAATTTTTTCAGTGTGAGATTAAGCTAATTCACCAAATGGAAATATTTCATAACCCTTTTTACTCATTTTTACCAGGGGTGCCAATAATAGTGGAAGGCACTATATATATATATATATATATATATATATACACTCCTCAAAAAAAGTTCGGAAACGTTATTTCGGTCGATTATTCCTCCCCTTTAATAATACCAATTGGTATTGTATTTTATATCGTTGGAAAGCCTGATTAGTCACCTTTACAACGAGGTACAACTTGTAAGGATCGTGCATTCGTGGAATGAGCAACACAGCTAACCGTGTGGGTAGCGGCCCAAAAAAATGTGCCAAAATCCCCTGCAATATTCTTCTGTTGGTATTCACTCTCGTTTTGAGTTGCTTGGTGGACTGGATGATTGCACTCTCCCACAGTAATAAGGAAAAAACAACACATATTGGCCATTTTTACACTTTATTCATTTTACACTGTCAGGGACCTCAGTAGCGTGTGGAAGATCCATACGCAGCCACAACAGCTTGGCACCTCCTCCTCATGCTGGTCACCAGCCTGGTCACACACTGCTGTTGGATGGCATCCCATTCCTCGGTGCCAATCAGGTGCCAGTCACACACCTGTGACTGGCATACACCTGCCAGCACTTGAAGCTCAAAACGAGAGTGAATACCAACAGAAGAATATTGCAGGGGATTTTGGCACATTTTTTTGGGCCGCTACCCACACGGTTAGCTGTGTTGCTCATTCCACGAATGCATGATCCTTACAAGTTGTACCTCGTTGTAAAGGTGACTAATCAGGCTTTCCAACGATATAAAATACAATACCAATTGGTATTATTAAAGGGGAGGAATAATCGACCGAAATAACGTTTCCAAACTTTTTTTGAGGAGTATATATATATATATATACATACATATACATATATACATATATATACAGCTACACTGCACTATATATATATATATATATGAATCATCTGACAGAGACTAAAACTAAGAAGGATCTGAACTGTGAAGCCATTAAAATACAGGCATAAAATATTTCTGCTCTTTCGAGGTTTACATTTTAACAGCATCATATATTATTATATATCATATATTATATATATTATCACATTAGTTCACGGGTTAAAAACCAATGGCTTATATTATACGCTACAATCAGAGAGTATCAGTAAGATTCTATGGGTACTGACTAGGTCCTGAGGACTATAGTACAAGACTCTGCCTTGTCTGGGAAAGAATGGCTATAATTAAATGACAAATGGTTTTAATGAATTTTCCACATTGCACAGGATCGTAATTAACTCCTCCAGTCAATCATTGCTGTGAATGCACGGCAGACTTTAATCAGGAAAATAACTTTATTGACGGGAATAAAACAAGAGAAATCACCTGTTTTCTGCTGTGGCAAGACTGCCAGCAGTCACTCACAAATCACCCCTTATGCACTTAAATGGCAGTGTGTGGCCATTAATGTTTTTTGTGTGTTTGCTTTGTCAAATTTTCAGGAGTTTTGTAAATTGGCCAGAAACTTTTTGGTGTATAAATAATCTGATAAAAAAACGTCTTTGACGTAAAAAAAAAAAAGCAGAGTTACTCACGCATAGCCTACAAAGCGCTGTCTATAAGTCCTTAATTCCAACTTGCAAAAACTAGGCCTGCCTTTAAAAGTATTGATATCAAAATATGGCCAAGTTACAACTAACAATATTGCCTATCGTAGCTCACACTAAATAAACTAGCTCTATTCCAAAGCAATGCTCCAAAAACTCTTTTAAAAATTTTTCATGGCAACTTGGCCCTTTTTTTTTTTTAGCATGTGAAGAGATGTGCCTCATGGAACAACAACTATTTTTTTTTTAAATTTTTTTTTTTTGTTGATTAATTGAATAATTAAAGAGAAAGAAAAGAGATATTTTATTTTTTTTTGTTACTTTCGAAAATGTACATGTTTTAAAATGTTAACTGCTGCTACAGATTTTTTTTACAATTCACAAAGACATATTTATATCAAGAAACATCATGTGCAATAAAGCAAGGGGGATGATTAATAAATGCAGATAAAAATGAGTAATATTTTTACCTAGAAAATAGCGTACATATAGCATTTTTACAAATGTATCCAGACATGTTGTGGGTCAGATGATGGCAAATAAGTAATAGTACCAATTTTCTTACCATAATAGTAGTTATGATATTTGTGAACAGAATTTTGTGAACACAAGGATATCTATGCTCTGTAGGACCACACAGGTTTTGATAGAAATCCAAATATTCCAAATAAATAAATCAATAAATACATAATAATAATAATAATAATAATAATAATAATAATACATTTTATTCATTCTGTGCTTTGCATAAACCCAAAGCAGTGGATGCAGACAATTGTTCAAACATGCCCTATAGTGTAGTAATTTTTCAGCTTAATTTCTAAGTGCAACACATCTGAATCAGAGTATTTCCACTATAAATTATTCTCATTTTGTAGTTTGATGTGGCACATACCTATTTCATTGACCACATTCTCTTGAGATGGTAAGATGAAGAAACACAGGGCCAAGTTGCATGAAATAATTTAGAAAAGTTTGGATAGCATTGCTTTGGAATAGAGCTAGTTTATTTAGTGTGAGCTACGATAAGCAAACCTGAATAGCCTAGTTAGTACAGCCTAAATAGTTTACATAAGCAAAATAAGGAAATACAGTTTTAAAATAGGCCTTTTAGTATTTTATAGAAATAAATGTAACGTTAGGCTATTCAACACTGGCTTGCCGAATGCGTAACTCCAAGCTTCCATATCTGGGCTATGAGCTGGCGAGTTCATAAGCACAGCAGAATTCCTTCTGAGTTTTTTTCCCGGTAGTGTAGCCTAACATTTTGGTACCGGACCATGCAGCTAGGTTTATTTTAGTTTTCTGTAGTGCAATAGATGTATAAATCATGTTGATACACTGCGTAGTAGCCAAGCTTGTACCTGCTTCCGGACTAGTAGCTGAGTGACGTTTCTCTGGCAAAACTAACGTTGAACAAGCTTAATTGGACAACGCATATTTCCCAGGAATCTTAGCCAGAAAGAAAACAATAGATACTACTAAGAAAGTAGCATACCAGAGATTATTTTTAAAATTATTATTATAATTAAAAATGTTTGCAGTAAGCTACATTGTCTGCAGAGTAGCGTAGACTAGAGCCATGATCGGAGGCTATTGTAATTTTTTTAAGTGACAAACCACAAAACACATATGTTTGGGGAATTGGCGGTTTATAAATCCGAAGGATTGCAGTTTATAGTAGGCTTTCATCAATTCTTAATGTATTATCGTAAATTCTTAATTTTCCAAGTAGTTAATTTTATGGTGACATTGTGTTATCTGTAAATAAGGATAAACTGAACAGAGCTGAAGTGAAGAAATGAATGAAGACATAATATAAAAAGGAAAAGGCAAGCGTTGAGGTTCGATTTCCACTGCCAATGGCAGTTATTTCTTTTTTACATTAATGCAACAACGCGATGCTAACCGGATGATATTCTGCGTTAAAACTTTTGTCTTTGCTTGACAAATGGCTATGGGATACCTGTTCTCATAATGCTAGCTATTGCATAACTGTCCAGTGACTGAATTGTTTTACTAACAGGCTACAAGTGAACAGTTAATATTGTGAACATGTTTTTGCCTTTGCAATAAAAAAATCATTGTTGTATGAGAAAACCAGAACACTGTTTCAGTCCAAAATGAAATAACACTTTAGTAGGCTACCAGGCAGGGATTGAATACCGGTCTCTCACATCTGGACGGTGACCAGTACACCCAAGGGCTTTAGTCACATGATATAGGCTATAGGCCATTTTTCATATTATAGGCCTTTTTTCCCCCCCATACTGCATAACGTTACTTGAAGTGGTGTCGTCTGACTTTCACCATTTCGCTGTTATACAAGTGAAATAGAAGTGAAACATTGAAACGTTTTTTGCCTGTTTGTTTGTTATTGTGAAAATAATAACAGTCTAATAAATCAAAAGTATTTAACAGTTGCACATTGTTTTTGTCGAAAATAAACTTAAACCCTAAACCTCTGTGTGAGAGACAGCAACTCTAACCATTAGGCCACAGTAGCTTCTTGGAAAACAGCAAGCCATTAGTTATATTAACATTAAAAAACATTAGTTTGAAGTGTTTTTATTGGGCGAGAGCAGGTATTCGATGTTGTTATCCAATGGGAGAATTATTGTTTGAGGGTACGGAAGCAGGCTGGTAGTGAGGATTTCTGGATAGGCAGGAAGAATGGGAAGAAGAAGAAGCAGAAGAAGAAAAACAGAAAAATAACCCAGGTTTGGGGCTTTATTGTGTGGATGTGTGAAGTTGTACGTTAATGCTGTGTGGTTACATGAGGTCAGAACATACAGAAGTTAATGTTTTTAAAGGCTGAGAGTCTGTGGTCATTGTGGTTACTTCTGTAGGAAACCCTGAAAAGTGCCAAAATGTCGGTGCTGTATAGGTATGGGGCATGCCCCGCCAAACCATAAATTGGCAGATGGCATACCTGCCATCCCAATATTTATATTTTCCCAGACCTAACGGGGGAATTACAAACCAGTGCATCGTAAAAATAAATCAATTTGTACTCTTAGACCTTATGTAAAACATGGACAGCAGCAATTTCACATGGCAGTGAAGTGCACAGGAAAATGCGGTGCTGTCATTTAGAAAAAAAGCAGGAAGAAAACAGCAGAAAGAGGGAATACAATGGTTATTTACACAATTTGAAATTATCGGTCTGAAACTGAAACAAACACAGAGAAAAATGTAACAAAATTATAAAATATCATTGAAATTAGAAGTGAACCTGCAACTAGCATATTACTTGTAAACTAAAAGGTTATGTTACATATGATGTCTACAGACATAGACCCCTCAGCTTAAACACCGTTCTTTCCCACAGTCACAAAGAAGATCATTTGTTTCAGGACTGGGGGAAATCATTTGGAAGAATCAAGTTTCAAGTCAAGACTTTTCTGCAGCTTACTGTGCTACAC
Organism: Ilyophis sp. 1 JC-2022; assembly: GCA_022702515.1. Taxonomy (NCBI): domain Eukaryota; kingdom Metazoa; phylum Chordata; class Actinopteri; order Anguilliformes; family Synaphobranchidae; genus Ilyophis; species Ilyophis sp. 1 JC-2022. The sequence continues at coordinate 37,387,500 of CM040405.1, read as the reverse complement.
ACCTTTTTTTCACCACAAATGTACCGAAACAAGAATACAAATGCAAACTGCTCTGTGTTGTGAAGTAAATTATTTTCTTGTGTAAGCGACATTTCGATAAGGTGACAAAGACAGCCTTGAAAATGCATCTATGAAGTCCCCATGCACGTAATAGCGCTGGCTATCTAACAATGGAGTTAACTGCAGGATGGGATATAGAAAACATCTTAAACTGCATTAGTCTGCTTCAGTTTCATCGTCATATGCTTTCAGGTTTTCTCATTTCAGAGAAATATGATGCCAGCTGGCTTTGAAGGGAGGCTATACAGACCTGTTTATTACCCCTGGAGTTGTGGAGCGGAGGGGAATCAATAGCAACCTCCATGTAGCTTCATCTATCTTTAATAGTGTGAACTCTCTTTAAACCCTCTCGCATAGAGAGCTGTGGAGCTTGCAGCTGAAATAGAACTGCGCAGAGCAAAAGGGGAACAGGGAGCTTAGGAAACAGCTAAAAAAAAGGCACATACTGTAGCATGGAGCAACACAATGCAAAATAGATGTGTCGAACGGAGACCAAAACAGGTGTTTCAGACCACAGTTATTACTGCGTTCTCCCATTAGCCTTGATGGCTGCGCTGCAGACTCTGAGTCAGGGAGAGGCGAAAGCTCAGGGAGGCACGTGGGAGACGGAGTCCATGTGAGAACCCCACAGATGGAGAGGGGCATCTGCGCCATCGGACAGGAGCGACGACCGAGGCGGTGAACTCCAGCAGGTGGTGGAGGCTCGCCTCCTCGCAGGCTGCCTCTCGCCTCATTCCTCATACCTGAATCGCACCTCCCATTCCAGCACCTCTGCGGAATCCGCTCCTGACAACCTGCGCTGAAAACTTGGCTCTCACTCACCGGGGGCGGGGCCTCCGTCATTAAGAGCCAATCAAGTTGCCGTGAGCTTGAGCGCTCTTTCTGGCACATGGAATGGAGGGGCTCCAGCCAAGCAGGTACACGTCCTGTGGAGAGCAGAGCCCACACTCTTCTGCCAAGGAACAAAAGAAAATTGCACAGGGACACAAATTCGCATCAGCTTTCTTTGCCATTCAAGGGAGGGCAGAGGTCACAGGCTTGGTGGATCTTTTATGGAAACAGAGCCCCCTCCTCCCTGCTGTGACTCAGATGTGTTTCTGTGAGCTGACAGGGCCATGACAGACAGTCTCCACGTGCCAACGGGCAGCATGAAGCCTGAATTCTACCATTCTCTGGTGGTGCAACCACACACCAGGCTGGTGCCGGGCTGCTAGCAGCCCACCTGTCTGTCACCCAATGGCCTTATTAACGGGACGGGAGATGGGGGCCCTACACAGTGGAGCAGGAGGTCAGTCCGCTCATTGCTTTCACACCCTGATGGATTGAACTGCCGCTATCTGCCAAGCTGTCAGTCAAGCTAAGAGCCTGGCTTTGATTGTGCAGCCAGAAAGCTTTGTAAGCATTGCATCGATTGGGTTTATTTGTGTACTTCCACAATCCCCCAGTCCTACTTAAAAGTGCATCTCTGTAGTTCATGTTTTGTTTTCATTAATCAGCGAGCCCTGGATAATTCAATGTGCAAACATGCCCAGCACAAAGACGGGCTGCGATAAAAAAGTATTGCTTAATGATTCTTGCTTCTTCGCGTTCGCTGATTCAATTTACATGGTATTTTTAGAAACTGTCTAAAAGTCACATTTGTCAAAGCTGAATCCCACCCCCAAACAGCAGGAAATGGCATTGCCGCCGAGTGTAAAAGGAGAAATCTGGGTATCATTATTTCTGCACATTGGTGACCTGAGTGGAGTCTTGCTGCCTTGTGTGGCAAGCCCATTAGTGGAATAACCCCCTTTGGAAGCTACAATAGCTTTTATTGCAAACCCAGCGGTACTTTTCCATGGGATTTATGGTTCAATGGGGAGGGGGGGCTTTGAGGTAAATAACTATTTTGCAGTATTTCCTTCAGCTGCAGCATAATCAAGGCAGAACTTTTTAATTCTTTCCCCTGTTTCTCCTTATACACTTCAGGTAGTATAATTGGCGAGCTAATGAAGAGATCAACAAGAAACCTACTGTACTGAAAAAGTTTGCAGAGGATGGCAAACCCAAAACACATTGCTCATACCATTCATTATGAATGTGAACATTATTAGGCCCTGTTTTTCACTTATTATTTAGTTCTGACAAAAGATTTAGCCTTCATGGTTGTGGCTACAGCAAGGTAATCTGTCACTTAAATGTTTCAATTCAAGTACAGATAGCAACAATGGGTTCAGTAATTATGATACGTATGCAAAAAATGGATAAGCTAATAATAAATCAAAAATATTATATCTTGTTAGGCTATACACATGTATACTGTAAATTCAACTGCACAACACAATGCAGATGTGATTTATCATTTTCATGAATGTAGAGTAACACACTTTGAACATTTCTGCTGCAGTACACGCCATGCGCAAATTCAAAGAGAAGACCATGTTCCAGACACAGCAAGTTTGGTAACAGAGGTTCTGATGAAAAACATGGTTTTTTTTACCTCAGAACTGACTGAGAATGGCTCTGGAGAGCACTGCATTGCAGCTTTAGATTTAGCTGTGATATCACAGCCAATTAAAAAAGTCGACCTGGCTGCAGTTTCCTAAAACAAACAGCCATAAAGCCGGATGAGAGTCTCAGAGGTGTGACAGTTTATAGAGGGCAGCAGTAACTACAGCTGTGGGCATCGGCACTGATGACACTGATGAACGGCCGAGAGTTTCTCGCTGCCAAGCTGCTGTGATAAGATCCCAGCGGAAGATAAATCATCTGTCAGCAGCCTGGCAGATCAGGCCCTATTTGACAGCTGTCAAAAAGCAATGACAAGGAGACCTACGGCAAGACCCCACTGTGCCCCCCTCCCAAAACACACCGCCTCTCTCCGCATCTCACCTCCTGCCATGCAAACATCTGACACACACACACACACACACACACACACACTCTCCCAGCCCTCACCTCTCACCATGCAAAACACAGCCTGGCGCACTTATACAGACACACACCCTCTCCACACATCATTCACTTTCTGAGAAACACACATACAACTTCTTTACCAAGCACACACACACACACACAAACACGATGCACTTCCATACACCTTACACACAAGCTGACACACGCACACAGGATTTCCCTTCTGTAATTTACTGGCCCTCAAATTTACCTTACCAGGCAGCTTTGTGTTATGTAAGCTGTTGAAAGAGCTTCAGTAGAGCAATGGTCAAAAGTAATAAATAATATAAACAGCAGTGCAGTAACAGAGAAATTATGCAAAAAAGATATATGTTTGAAGTCTGTGGCTACCCTCAAGGAATCAGCACAATACATGTGCTGAAACTACAAGGATGTTTAGGGTAACTTTAGTCCCTATATCGATAGATAAGTGTCTACGTGCGTGTGTGAGATCTGCGTAGCCTCACTATAGCTGTTCGGGCCACAAAATGGATGACGGCATTAAAAAGCACAATTTACCAGGAACACGGCATCAAGGAAGACAAGACCCGGGATGTCATTCCAGAAATGGGAGCCAAGAGACGGCCCTGCGGCTGTGATGTGCCCCGGCCCGCTCCACATTGTGCGCCCGCTGATTCACTGCGCTGCCCGCGTCTGTGCGCTGATCACTTCCAGTCCCCAGAGACTGCTCATCAATTCACACCGAGTGCCTCTGCGGCAAAGAGAATTCTAATGATGAGGGAAGTGCTGCTTGTTTCCAAGCGATGGCTGAATCCTATCAATGTCCCAAAAAATTTGCCGTTTTTTCCTCTCTTCCAATTCACACAGAGCCCCTTTGACGAGCCACATTTTTCAGTCAATCCCCAGGCTGTAGACCCGCGTGCGGCCACAATGAAACAAATCGACAAGAATGTTGAACACAACAAACACCCCTGAACATTTTGACAATGCAGAGAGGTTCTCCCGACACTGAATGTCCCCATTTTATTTACCCGCCGAGGCTCTGGATGCATTATTCTATTGACATACAAGGTGCACGTAGCATCGCGATACGGAACGCAAAGCGAGAGCGCACAGGATGTGTCACCTCTGTTGATTTAAATCAGAAACTGCGCTATTATAAAATCGTCTCTGCCCATATCGTTCATGAACAGCTGCTGTGGGAAGACAAATCCCCTGGTGAAAAATGGCTGTCTGACGATTTTAACAGCAATCCTGGCATAACGCAGCGAGGTCTGGCTGCTTTCTCTGGCTGCTTGTACCAATTTAATGCTCTTTTGCTCTCATATGGGAATACAGGCAGTCACCCATTGACTTGGGGAAATTTGCAGATTAATGTTTTGGTTCTGATCATCATTAATGGTTTAGTGGAGACAGGTAATGAAGTCATTAATTAAAAGGAGGCTTTGTCTCATTTGTTATGATTATGATGTCTTTTTTTTTTTTTAAGCTGACAGAGAGAACTGGATTTCAATGTTTGAGCAGAAAATTAACTTGTATATTCTGAGGACACCTGTTGTTCGTGTAATTAAACTGAGAACGCAGTTGTACCTGCCTGAGCATTAGTATTCCACTGGATGTGTGCAGCCCGTACAGTGAACATTCGTATAGTGTTACAGTGGACCATGCTGTTGTTAATAGTGACGCTAATGACGATGCTGATAATGACTGAATAATATCATCATCACCATAATAATACCATAATAGGGAAGGAGGTACCAAAAAGGGCAGCCAAGGTGCCAGTTCACTGGTCAAACTTCAATCTAAATCAAGGGAACAGAAGCTACTCTTTTACTCCACTACCTCCACTTGGAAAAAAAGGTTCATTTTAGATGCAGCTGCATTACAGAATGAGGCTTTTTTTCTTTCATGTTAAATCAGGTAGATGCTGAAAAATACAGTTCTAAATACAATTAGCAAGGGACTGGTGTTTGCAAATGAGCTTTGGCTATATACAAAAGTACAGAGCGTTGGATGATATCGTTGTCATTAGTGTAAATGTTATCTGGGCTTGTCCCTTTCAAACGAGCCAATAAATAAATAAAATGTGCAACAAAAGATAGAAGGGTGCAACAGAACCCGCAGGATACAAGACCCTCACACAACAGAGAGGCACCTTATCTGTTCAACACACAAATCCCTAAGTGTAACAACTCCAATAAGAAATGTAATTACTTGTGTCTGGCATCAGTACAACTATAAGCAGCAGTCAGGTGGGTTTCAGGTCCAGGGTGCAGCTTCAAGAGATGGGTCTTCAGAAGGTGGTGACTGATCCCATCTTCCTGGGCTGACTCTTGATAGGTGGGTAGGATTGTTTTCCCTCTCATGACTGGATGGGTTCTCAAACTCTGTCTTCATAGATTATAGATTAGCAGCCATAGATTACTCCTTCATTGTCTGTGATCATAGAACTGATGGTTCACAGTGCTTCATTGTATAATCAAACAAAATTTGTTAAACAAGCAGGCTAATTTGGCGTTTTCTAAGGTGAGATAGAAGCCATATTCTGGTAGCTGATTTTCAGCTGTTGCAGGTGTTTTAACGGAATTAAGCTGCATATATTTTCTAAAATAACAGCAGCACTAGTGTAAGCTGATGGAAAATATTTTTCTGTTTTCCATTATATTTTTGGGAAACGGGAAAGAGTTTGGTCGGGAATTACCGAGAACCCTAATGAACCGTGTTGAACCCTAATGTGTAAGATTATTATTGTGTATGAAAACACATCAGAATGGTTAGTCCGAATAATATTGATCCTAATATTGATCCATGTATTCCTTGCTCACAAACTTCAACCTTGCACGAGCAGTTTCCCCAGCTGTAAATCGCTCTTTTTGCAGTCTTATTAAACTTGCCGTTATATTACCAATCCGCCAAGGTGCAAATGCAGGTAGTTTTTAAAGTGAATGGGAGATAACACTCTGATTAGTGTATTCCATGTTACAAGACACATCTATAATTCATGAAAAGGCTAAGTTCAGCCTATTTGCACCTTGCATCTTACTTTGCGCTCAAAATATGCGCCCTCTAGCAAAATTGAGTTGGACATTCCCTAAATGAGATTTAAATGCAGTTGTGCCATGCGTTTTAGACCATGCACTAAAAGATTGTCAAGATAGCCCTAGGTATTAGGCTATCAAGAGGCTAGACGAAAAAAACTTCATCCTGTTTCTTAAATAAAGTGGATGGACACATGGTCACTGACTGACTGAACACTGAAAAATATGGACAATACCATTAAGGCCAACCTATAGATGTCTAAGTATAAAAAGCTATATTACATTATAGGCATTTAGCAGACGCTCTTATCCAGAGCGACTTACACAACTTCTACATCTTATTACATTTATCCATTCATACAGCTAGATATATACTGAAGCAATTCAGGTTAAGTACCTTGCTCAAGGGTACAACAGCAGCGTCCTACCTGGGAATCGAACCTACAACCTTTCGGTTACAAGTCCAGTTCCTTAACCATTACACTACACTGCCGCCCGTATAAAAGATATAAATATTCTTCAAAAAGGTTCCACAGAGTTGGTTACGGTGGAATTGCATGGATCCTCTATCACAGATTTTTACCAGTCACATTCTAATTGTGCTTGTTATTTTCTTGTTACTAAGTGTTGAGGTTGGTTTCAACAGAACATTTTAACAGATCTCATGTGTTTTGTGATCTCAGACTGACAGAAACAGGTACTGACAACCCTCTACAACACACACACACACACACACACACAAACTTTATTTTTCTTCTCATTTAAATTGGTTGATTCTTCAAGAAGAATGTGTTTTGGTAGGCTGTATACCTGCCGGATACCAACTGACCCACACAGATGTTGGACTGGCATAGTGAAAACACTTCACACAAACATCAGCAAAGCGCAGGGTGAGCACGCTCAGTATTCCACACATAACCAGCCAGCCTACTGTCTGCCTGCAGGCTTGTGAAAGGGACAGCCAGATAGCCTCCTAGGTGCCATGTTTTATTCAAACCCATCAGGTGTGCCAGGGATTTGGGGTGGTTGCTGTGAGAGAACAGGTTTTTCTTTTTTTGGAGAACAAAGCAAAAATGGGAGAAAGTTACAAAAACAAGGCAACAAGAGAGAAGGCTACTAAAAGAGATAAGCTCTGGAAAGGAAGATTTGACAAACTTCAGAGTGCTGCAGGGAGGGGTTGGGGGTGGGGGTGTGGTGGGTGGTGGTGTTGGTGTTGGGAGTCTGGGTGGCTCTACAGAGAACATCTGTCTGAAACAACACAGCTCTCTCAGAGATGAACTTTTTTTGTTCTACAACCATCCCAGAGGGCCTTTCAAAAAAAAAGAAATATAAAGAAAAAAACAAGCCATAACTCAAACCGTTGATGTTTTACTCTGATTCTGCTACTCTTAAAAAACCCAGGAAATATATTTACAGTTTTGAAAAAACAAAATCACAACCACTACGCACAGAAACACCTCACTTAAAATGTGCAGTCGCCTTTTATTACGCCTCACATTCCTGTTGTCTCCTCGGCACATTAAACATTGCGTGATATCTTAAAGAAGAGTGACTGAGGCCAAGGAGTGGGGAGGGGACGTTTTAAGATGACAACCCACAAACGTTGGGGAGCTTTGCTAGGGTGTCAAAAACCATACAACAGAAAGGATCAGGTATGCATATCTGAATAATTATGCAATTATGTATTATTCATAAAAACAGTCAATAACTTACGAGCAAAAAGACATCCATTATTCATGTCCAGAGCTGACCCTGAGTGAAAATATGAGGCCTGAGGGGCTATCATTTCAATGGAGCCCTTCCCTGTGTTTAACAAATGAGGTGTAAATCAGATGCAGTTCAATGCCAGGATGGCTATAGTTAACCAGTATTTGAATCTGAGGAAAAATTAGATTAATGGCCTGAAAGAAGCTGATTACCCTCAACAAATGTGTTCTGTTTCCTCCAGTAATACACGGAGGATCCCCTATTGTGTGAGCCATGCTAACAACGTTGCCTTGGGTTGAGCTTTTTTCCCAAAATGCCTCAGACCCGCGGCCCTATGCCCCCGTCACCCTGCCCTGACCAAGGAAACCCCTGTCTGTGAAGATGATCAATTCTGCCGGCTAAAATGGGGCCACAATCCCACAGCAAATTTACACAATCTTATTTGTTTTGGAGAGCAATGTAAATACAAATTAGTCATAAAATTGCTTTGCACTTCAGGGTATAGTGCAGCGAATCACCATCTGCAGGATATAAATTAGTGGGATTCAATTACGCCAGAATTTCCCATTCAGAACTGCTGAAGTCAACACAATAGGGAAGGGAGAGAAACTCATTAGGCCATTTTATTTGGCCCACTTTATTTTTTCATTGGGAGAGATTTTAACGCTCCTGTCTGGCAACTGCTCTCACTGGCCATCTCTGGAGAGCCAATCCTGCAGGGTTACAGTTTAACCACTTAATGGGATTGGGGATCAGGTCCGTTTAGATCATCAGACAAGCAGAGCCACTGAACTAATGAAGAGCCCCTACTGCCTCTCCATCTGCCTAGAGCCCCACGCCGGCCTTTTTTAAGCTATACCCACTGGGTCTCTGACTGAGCCAGCTCCCAGTCATTTATCTGTGCATCTTTATCTCTCTGCCTTTACAATCAATCCAGCGCTCTCAGGTTGGACTTGCTGGTGGAAACAAGTATTACGTGGATCCAATGAGTTGGTTGTATTCAATGTGTCTTCTGGCAAAGGCAGTCAAATATTTTAAAACATTAATCAGATAAAAATTAAGTATTTAAAAAAATATATTTCAGATTACAGTCAATATACATGTAGATAGATAACACATTATATATATTTTTTTTTTTTTTAATGCAAAACGAAATGAAGATTTAACCCTAATTTTATCACCAGGGTCACCCGATTCAAAGTTTGTCTCTTAAAAACCAGTTAACCTTATTTTTTAATCTTGGCACTATATGAATTTATGAATTTGTTGGGATTAAATAGAAAACATGCAATAAACATAATCGTATGTTTTCAAAAGTTCTGCACCAACTTTGTACACAAAGATGTTGTGTGGAGTCATTTGTGGGGTCGCTGTATAAAATGCAAGAAAATATACAACCTTTTTAATTTTTTTACCTCATTTTTTGTGGGTGATTCTGATGGATTCAGATTTTTTATATAGGTTTTAAACTTCAAAAATGTCCACTTACCTCAGGCAGGTGAGATGTTTCATCACAGATGTTTTATATTCAGGGATAAAAGGCTAGTCAATTAGGAGACACACAAAAAAAGTGATTCAATTTGGGGTAAATTTGACCCCAAACCTAAAAACCGTCATAAAATGTCATAAAATAATATGAGGGTTAAATAATTTTTCAAAATTAAAACAACAAATTATTTTATATGGATGTAAATTCCTGTTTATTAATAAGTGTGGCTTTGAATACTTTCCATTCCAATTAAAATGTTTCCATAATGATGCAGAATTTGAAGCAAATATGGGTCATAGGTTTCATTACAAATAATGAGTGAACATGATGCCAGTACTATACACACAGTCATTAGTAATTATAACTCAGGTGTTTCCATTTGTTTTTACTACATTAAACTAAAAACAGATTGCCCTGGAAGCACACTGTAAGAGAGCTATTTCAAACAATAGGTACCTAGTGATCCAAAAGACAGACTCAGACTGGGCCATACTTGACATACAGTAGCACTACTGAGTCACTCTCCAACACTGCTGATTCGATTTTTTGATTTTATGAGGTAACCCTACCTAGGATCCATTCTGTCACCGGTTTAATAAGGATTCATTAGCTGTCGAGGTCATGTGATCAGGATGAAGAAGGACTTCAGATTGTGATTGGTTGGTTGAAGGGGTGCGCAAAAACACTGTAAAGGATGTACGAGAGCACATTTTCATTACAATAAAAAGCCAGTTACTGGTGTGAACTGGTGCATTGGAAAAAACACTGAGCACCTCCATTAAATGATTTCCAATGGTATGGTGAAACTGAGATTTATTGAAGTGAATTATTCTTTTTTCTAAATCATGTAATTTTTCATCTTTCAGCCCAAATGTTCTTGATTAGCTGTGGGCATACAGCACCCCTCCATCTACAGAATCTGATGGAAAGCAATTGGAGGCAATCGAATCTAGGAGCGTGCGGATGAGACAACAAGGAGCCTGGACAAGGAGGCACCATGCAGGCAAAACCACACCGCATAAAATCCTCCCCGGAAACCCCGGAGTGTCTGTAGTGCTCCAAGAGGGGAACAATTGATCGCATCCTGAGCTGTTATCCAAAGGCACTGGGAGAGGGCCGTTACTGCTCGCAGCATGGCCAGCTACTGAAGACCATTGCAAAGGCTATCTGTGCTGGGATCTGTGCAAGCAAGCTGACACAGACCACAAAGACTTCATCAGAGCTGGAGAACAATCGAAGTGGACACCTATACCAGCTTCTGGGCTTATTACTACCACTCAGGACAGACAGCTCAAGTTCCCCCAAGACATAGCAACCACAAGGTTTTCGCCCATGGAAGTAGGGTGCAGTCTCTCTACAGAGCTTACCACACACTGAGCATCATGGTGGTGAGCAGAAGGAGAGCCATATGCAACAACACAGAGGTGGCGGGAAAGGCCTCAAAATGGCTCTGGATCAAGAGGGCTGATCCTTGGGAGAGCCACTGCCACTAGTATACAAACCTGATAAATCCTGGCTGGGTCACTTGGGTAAGGGTGTCTGATGTTGAAAAACCCCAAAAATCGAATGACTCCAGTTTACATCACTGATCATGTGTCCTAGTGCATCTAGAGTTGTATCATTCCAATAGTCAATTAGATTACCTCCTCATACCGTCACTTCTTAACATTCACACAGGACAAGACCATTACAAGAAGCTAGTTCTGTTAGATAAAGCTGATGTTTTGCACAAAATATCTTTATTTAACTTGTTATATTAAGTAATAATTGTAAGATTTTTTGATTCAGTTGTAAATTATGCTGGTGCAGTATGGAACACATCGTTGGCTAAATGGCTGTAAGTCATCAAGGGACAGAGGTATGAAACGAGCCTCAAACTATCACTCTGCTGCCAGATATGCAGTTGATGTGGATGGATCACCTTAAGGGTTTCTTCGCCTGACTTATTTTTTCATAAAGTTCAATATAAAATGGACTCATTGTGACTGTTATTATTATTAACAGGGTGATTAGCCAACCAATTAATTCAATTTTTTATATAGCCCCGTTTTGAGGAGATACTGTAGTTCTGTACCTCACACCAGTCTGCCAACCTAATACAATGGCATATTATAGCAGTTTTTGGTTTGTCAAAATGAGTAACTATATTATCAATATTCCAATTGAAAAACAGCTATTAAGTGCATAGAAAGAAAGTTTAGACTGGGAATTTGTACATTTTTTCTATGGATTTTCTCCAAATAAACTCCAGCAGACTGCCATGTCAGTGAAAACTGGTGGATGGAAGCCTTGTGCAAACATTTAACTGAAGTGAAGTGTTAATTTAACCAGAAGAGAAAAAGGTATTCATGGTTCTTAACTGCTCATTGGTTATGCCCATGTCTTTACTTTTTTATGTATAACATGCTAATTAAAAGTGATGATTTCAGCATGAAACAGAGCAGGAATTATCAGTAAGCTCACAAAAAATTAGACATGGTATCGTCGTAATTGTTTTCTTGAGTAAAACAATTGTCAATGACAAATACACATTCAGTGACAGTGACTCTAAAGAATATTATTTATGCTTTTGTAAGAGACTGGGCAAGTATCTGCTAAATGGATGCTTCTTCCTGTATTTACATAATGTTTCTTCTATGTTTTACAAAATCATAAACATGAATATGCTATCATTCAGTAATAGCCATGATCGTGTGAACCCCTACCGTCCCAGGGTTTGGAGAAACGCATGTCACAGATCTCAACCGCCTTATTTTATGGCATGTGATTTTTGTGATTGTGCCCTCCAGATGTCATGCTGTGGAGCTACTTTCAGAGAATAAAGGCTATCACTTTACTGAATAAAGCAAAGTTAATTACTGAAAGATACATACATCATGCATTTTATGATGTGTGTGCTTAGGCTGTTTGTCAGGGACTGGAGAGCAGGGAAGATGCTCCATGTTTCCCCAGACTCAGAACACAGCAAGAACAACAGCAGGCAAAGATGCACTCCAGAGGCTCCGTCTGTATTAAAACATCTCTTTTCTTGTCCTTACAGCCACACTTTATGCACTTACCTGCAAAATTAAACCCAGATTAATCCATCTTTCATGAGAATGGAGGTTTTAATAGGTAATGTTATCCGTTTTTTTATTTTTTTTATTGCTATTCATAGAAATATGTGTACTGTATGTGTTCACACACAAAATAAACATGTATTTACACAGAGAACACATTGTTCAAATGTAATAAGTGCAGACACCAAACTAAAAAAATGAACAATGTGTGATTCTTTTGTTCAAATATTCAGGTGTTAAAAGCTTGCAGATCTGTTTTCAATAATTATTGTTTTGTACTAACAAAGCACAAATAAAATGGCAAACAAAACCACTATATTCTGTATGGCAGTGATAATAACCATGGCAAGGAGGATAATTATATAATCAAAAAAACAACCTCAAAATGGCAGCTTTCTACAGGCTGGTTCTGTTGAACTTTTGGTTTGTCGACTCTAAATCTACCACAATGTCTCCTATAATTTGCAATTGAAACGTTCAAAATACACTGAAGCAGCAACCCTTTATTATACATATTTTGTATGTAATTGTAGTGAAGGGCTTGACAAAGTCAACTTTGATGAACTTTGTCAAACATAGATTAAAATAACACTAGTAAAAATAGAGAGGCAAGCTATTGTCTTTCAGAATTTTTTTTCAGATAGATGGAATGTGATGATACAAACATACAGACTAAGATCAGCAATATGCAAAAAAAGTTTGTTCACGTGGAATTAAATAAAACATATTACACCTGAAACACACTGTACATTATATGCCATTTTTGGCCCTATCTTACACCCGGCACTAAGCGATGCTAACCCAAACGCAAGTGTCTTTGCTGGTTTCAGACCAACGCAGTGGTAATTTTATTGCCCAGCACGCACGTTGTTTAAATACCAAATAACCTTGGTCCCATAGCAAGTGAACTGGGCGGGTTGGTCTTAAGATCAGGTGTGGCCAGGATCATTTTTGGCGTATTGCTATTTTGAGGCACCAAAAAGCATTTCTGCTAAAACCACCACAAACCTGGTCTTAAGTCATGTCGCATGTTGTTTCGCTGTTATTTTAACAGCGCAATATAAGTGTGTCTACATAGGCATGTGCATAACGTGCATACACCCTAAGGGCACACACAAGCATGCATACAAAAATCAAGATTACATTGTGAAATAAAAATTTATCTTTTTCCCCAAAATAAAACATTTTCTCTCCCGGAATAGACACAAGTTGTCCCTGCAATCCCGGGGAAATGGGCTTGTTTTAAAGCATTAAGCTACCAGTAAAACACATTGGTCACATTTCCATAAGCAGGAAATGATAAAACAAGTGAAAATATGTGTGAACGTATGGGTTCCCAACCTGACAGCTTTAGTGTATTTAGTGTCATCATTAAGGCAAAATAACACTATCTACGTTATTAATCAATATTAGAATGCACGTAATATGAACTTCGGATGAAGCTTGAACTTCGAGAACTCCATGAGAACAGCCTCATGGAATTGATGTTTGACAATGCTTCATTGTATAATCAAACAAAATTCGTTAAACAAGCAGGCTAATTTGCCGTTTTCTAAAATGAGACGGAAGCCATATTCTGGTTGCTTATTCTCAGCTGTTGCAAATACTTTTAACAAAATTAAACCGCATATATTTTCTAAAATAACAGCACTGGTGGACACTCCTGTCTCCCCGGTATTATATTTCTGAGAAATAGTTTGGTCGGCAATTACTGGAAACCAGTACTGGTGTTAAACCCTAATGTATAAGATTATTCTTGTGTATATGAAAACACGCCATAATGGTTAATCCGAATAATATTGATCCTAATATTGATCCATAAATTTATTGCTCGCACACTTTAACCTTGTGCACGAGCAGTTTTCCCAGCAGTTTATTAAATTTGCCGTTATATGACCAATCTGCCAAGGTGCAAATGCAGGTAGCTTTTAAAGGGAATGGGAGATAACACTCTGATTGGTTTATTGCATGTTACGCCCAAGAAACACCTATAATTAATGAAGAGGGTAAGTTCAGCCCATTTGAACCTTGTGTCTTAATATGCGTTAAAATTAAGCGCCCTCTAACTAGCAAAAGTGGATGCACTTCAGACCATGCGCTAAGATCTTCAAGATAGAGCTCTTTGACTTCTGTGTATATCTTATGTCACAATAATATTGTTGCTTATAATTCTTTTAATAGAATGAAACCACATTGTAATTGTAACGCTGATTGAAACTATAATAACATCAAATGTCATGAGGCATATGCATTTAGCAGTATAGCTATACAGGAATCTGTAGCAGATAATAAATGTGAAAGCAATGATTCACTTGTTTTTACATACTGGGGCACACTTTGTGAAAAGATCTCTTTCGGCTGCTGCTACTACTTTAACCTGCTCAATTAAATGCTGCCACTTTCCAGTCTTTTTTCTCTAATTGCTGCAGCAAAGCAAAGCGTCGCACCAGAAGATTTTAGTAATTTAAGCCAGCAGATAATGAATGACCTCCTAATGAATGGTGTTAGCCTATTAGCCGGGCGAGGATGGCACTGGCAATGCCATGCAGCCAAATAGAGGGCGCCCTGCACCCAGCTGCTTGCTCACCACTCACTTTCCAAACCCAAAGTGACAGATACACCAATGCACTGACCGTTACATTTATTATTGAACACTTCCAATAAATATTTGCCTGACCTGACACAGTGAGTAATAACTCAGGGCATCCAGCTTGACAAATTATACAGCCCTAAAATTCGAAATCATGCACTTGCTCACTCGTTGGTTACCACCCTGCCAACCCCCCCCCCCCCCCCCCCCCCCCCCCCCCCACAACCACACACTCATATATGTGCACTTGTCCGTATCCTACACAGTGAAATGCGCCAGGATAATGCGCCTCTGCAGCCCCTGTTCCCCATGCTGCACCGTTAGGCTGTAATCCCACAGCCTGGGAGCAGGGGTCAGTGTGCAGGGCAGGAGATACCGGGCAGAAAACAGAAGGCATACTTCCAGAGCAGCGCCGTCCCGCCCGTGCCCGCTCCTATCCCCAATGACCTCCAGCTGACAGCGTCTTGACTTTGGGCTCCTGGCAGCACTCATGCAGAACCTCTACAAAATGACCACACAACCTGTTTGTTAAACAGCCGCCCTCCCTGGCTCCCCAATCCGGCCCGGGTCTCCAGCCATCCGCTTAGTGTTGCCCCTGTTGCCCCCGCACCGCCATTCTCCAACTGTGTCATCATTAGCTCTCTGACTATCTGACAACCGAGGGCGTTCGGGAGCACACGCTATATCCACCGCTCGCGGCAACATCCTGAACACAACCGCTAATAACGCACGCAGCCAACTGCTCCCTCTATTCATCATTTTGCCAATTACTCATCTCTTTCTACTAATTAATTCAATTAATCAAGAAAGGTAAACACTTCTACTAACAAGAGCCGTATGTGGTGTTTTTCCACAATGCCATTATTATCTCATGCTCGCCGTACAGTGAAGGGCAAGTCAAAGTTAAAATTAACTGCATTAACGTTGAAAGTCACGTCCTCCTCTTCAAGCGGTTAGCCGCACTCACTGAAACGGCGCAACATTAATGTAATCACTGCCATGTTCTCACCGTGCAATGGCATTAGATTAATGAACTTCCGCTTTAACCAACAAGAAAATGTAATATATCTGTTAATGGTAAGGCACACAGTTGCTAAAAATATTATGAATCAATTGCCATTTACTTACATTTACCTGGGGGGAATGAGCAATGACATTTCTGCAATGAAAACAGCTTCTCATTGGCACACGCACACACGATTAGCTTCGGGTGCTGTTTAACAGTTATTTTGATTTGAAAAATAAGACACTGATAACAAAATAGATACATAAAATACATAAGCGGAGATTAAGTTGAATAAATTCGATGTGGAAGACATACATACAAAGCAAACAAAAACAGCAGTAGATATACAGGTTTTAGGCAGTAGAGGTCTGTAAAAGTTTTTTTCCCCTGACTTTGCCCAAGGACTCTGATCTGAGGGACTCTCCACAGAGAAAGGCCTGTCAGGCGCTGCCAAGCGTATAGGCAGCAATGTTCCTGAGAGGGGGACTGAGCACCATCAGGGGCAGAATCTTCCGGAAGCCTGACAGGCCTTTTATTATGATTATTTCTTTTCTTTTGTCATGGAGTTAGGCACCGAAAATCTTTTAAAACCAGGGGAAGGCAGTCACCGAGACCTTGTCGAATTACTCTGTGGCTAAGCCTTTATCTGATTCGCTAGGCTGGCCTTAGCCAGTGGTGCGTGGGCAGGGCTCGCTTACCTGGGCGGCTTAAGCACTGTGACGGAAATAATGCTGATATCATGAAGCAGGCGGCGGGCCCGTGTCGCTGGGCCTAGGAGTCGGGATCAGTCATGCTGGAACACAAATAATGAGCACTAGGTGAGGGATGAGCTCACTGGAGGCTATTTTACCTGATGCAGCATGCCGAGCGGGTTGGCCAATCTCACACTGACCGACACTTGAGTGCTGATGCCCCTGGATCAACAGAATTGGGCTTGACTACAAGTCTCAGGGGAGGAAACATTCTTGGGGGAACCACACTTCAGTCCTTACTGGGCATTGTTAGAGTAAAATTCTTCTAGTATTGTCAATTACGGTATTACATGCAGGCGTCAAGGTACTGGGCTTGTAATATTATGAGTTGCAGGTTTGGTGGACCTTTCTTCCCTTGAGTGAAGAGAGTTGCCACAGTGAAGATAGCCAGCTGTTTAAATGGATTGCGTGTATTTATTTTTTCATTTGCTGCCCAACCCAGGGCTGTATATATCCAGTCCCCCCCCCCCCCCCCCAATTTGAAACGTGCAACTGTCTGCAACCGCATTCCATGCAGGGACCACCCTACCAATTTGGGAGAGCTGGGACATCCACGGAAACGCGTGCTGTCGTACAGCTGCTTCTTTTCATATCGCAGACCGCAGCTAAGTTGGCACAGAGCAGTGTCAGAGGAGGGACCTTTCATTTGCCGCTTTGACATGCAATCTTACGAGCGCCCCTTATCAGCCAGTAGGAGTTGCCCAAGAGTGATGAAATACAGAACCCTGTCTGACTGAATCCAATACTCTGGGCGACCCAATTCTGCATCGCCCATGGAGCTATCGGCTACAGTCGGCAGTGGCACTGTCCGGATTCGATCTGATTTGTTCAGCCGGTTGCATGTATTTAATAGCAATATTTAAGCTCTTTAAGTTTCTGTGCAAATAAATTATGGACATATGGTCTTATTTAAGTGGTCACAGTTCAGCATACTTGATAGTAGGCAGAAATTGGATGTGTGTGTGCCTCTCTGGGAACTGCAGGAATGCTGGGCATGTAGCATTACCTGCCGCCAAACTGCAGGACTAACAAGCAAGGGGCCTCATGTATAAACGGTTTCCCCGCCATCGGAGTCACCAATTCCCACAGTCTCAAAAAGGTCATACTCTGCTTAAATGTGCACATGTTTTGATGTCAAGTTTGTTTTTATAAATTCCAAATTGAAAGTGGAAAGTGGCATACGCATCTTTTTTGTTTGTATGCACTGTTTATACATGAGGCCGAAGATGTGGCCTACCTCTCGGTGACCTTGGCTTTTCACATAATTAGGATATATATTTCACATATCTAAAGCTGTGTAATAAATGGATTCAGACCTAGTGCCTAATGGCACTACCTTACCTATGCCGTTGGTCACCTACAGCCTCTTTCTATAACTCTCCTTTTTTTGACATCTGACGTCATTGGCAGCCATGGGGCTTTTCTTTAACGCTGTCTGTGTAGAGTTGTGTGTCTAATTTGGGGGAAAAAAGGCCAGATGTGGCTGAGAAAAGAAAACGTGCAGAAGGACAAGTGGAGCGCACTTGAGCAGCGGTGGAGGGAGAATGCTATGTAATTTAATTACATCACAGCATCATTCATCCCAGACTTTGTATTTCATTGCAGAGACAGAATATGCTTCCTGGCCTTCAGCTAGACTGGCACTCGGAGCTGTCATAGTCTACGGCCGTGGCTCTCTCTTTCTCTCTCACTCTCCCTCCCTCCCTTTCCCTCTCTGTCTCCGACACAGCGAGGCAGTAGATACAATTACCCATTCGGATCAGATTTCGGCACACTAAAATAATCCTCCTCATTATTTCTATGAATATTTCATGAATCCACCTTTCACGGCATTCTCAGAGAATGGCTTTTTATTAATATCTCAATGTTTTCTGCCCCCTTTTCTTGGGTGATTTGTGTCTTCATTGACGTGTCGTGACGGACGTGATGATTCACCGACAGTGCTGAGGACCCAGCGGTCTTGCCTGCAACGGGTGCTGTGCTATCCACAACTCCCTGCACTGGAATCTGTCAGTTGCAGTCACAAGCCAGTACCCAAAGTAAACTTTCCACTCACAAAAGCTCTGGTGAAAGAATAAGTACTCAAAGTCAGAAAGAATAGAGTGAATAAGATTTTCAAGGCACATTGCTTTAAAATAAGATGATAATAAGCTGGTCCAATTATTCAGAACATTGAATTGTAGCGCTGAACACAAATACTTCCATCTGGCTCTTAAATCAAATCTGATGTGCTGAACATTCTATTCATATTTCTATTTCCAACGTACCCCTGATGTGAATATAAGGATATGATAAAAGTAAGAGAAGTATTAAATAAGCCAAACTTGAAACTGAAGAAGGACAATCGTTTGGAGACTAAAGGAGACTTTGGCAAGAACGGTGACGTGAATGTCTCACAGTATAGAATCTGCGAGGCCTGCAAGATTTCCGTCACCTTGAAACTCCTTTACCCAGCGTTTATCGGTGAAGTGAAGCTGTAGATCTCTACAACAAAACAAATGTGCTTCCTAGTGTATCTGTGTTTCTTCAGACAGCTTTTACTTCTGTGTTTATCTTCCACCAATTCAGTTAATGTAGTCTCGGCATCCATTTTGATCTGCGCCCCCTGCTCCTTAAATAGGCCGCTGAAGGGCTCAGAGTGGCTAACTGGCTCTCTTTCAAGACAACATTTAACAAGTCCAGTCCAGCCTGGCCAGCACCATTAAATCCCTGCAGGCTCAAACAAAGCAGAAAAAAGCTCAAGGGCTGCTCTCACAGGCTGGAGTGCACTGGCCTCGCCTTGCTAGGGAAGACCGAGGCTAAGGAGCCCCTAACACACTGCTGCCCGCTATAGGACTCACTAAGCACAGAGCCGCAGAACCGGCCCCAGCGATAAGGACCGTTTTAAGGGAAAATAACCCCAATGCACTTCAAAAGCAGCCAGCAATCTTCTTTAACTACCTTTCCCCTCTGAGTTCTACCCTTAATGGCAGCGCAGAAGAACCAAGCTGCTTGTTTCATTAAATTTGCCTTTCACAGTTCCAAGAGAACAGACGTTAAAGCCAGTAGCCTTCCAGTAAGGTATGTTAGGTCTGCGAAACATAAGTCACTATTATGCAACCCGAAACCATGTGTATTTCCATAAACATAACCACAAGAAACACTTAAATAGTATACACACTGCACCAACGATGCAACATGATATTGAGAAACAAAGCAGCCCATACTGCAAATACTGTATATTATGCTATGACACGATGCAAGCATAATGTCTTCCTCAGAACAGAAGGGTCTAATAAGCGTTCTTAAATGTTACTGACTGCAAGTAGTTGAGCTGCTATGCTTGGAGTTCATTTTACATGGACAGACCATCTGATTTGTATGCCCCATTTTATTTTAAACACAATTCATTTTATTTTCATGAATGTGCCATACCTGTAGCCTACTTGCTGTAGAGTCAATTGAATTTACAATATACTGATAGCTTGAGGATCAAGGGATTAACAAAATAGTAAATACTTGATCACTACATGAGCATTAGTGGACATTAGAAGTGTTGAGAAACTTAAACTGATAAAATATTTTGGTCTGTAGTCATAAAAATATATATTTTTAAGCCTTTTTAACATTAATCATACCTGCTGGGACATTTCCAGAAATGGTTTTGGCACATCTGAAAATGTGTGACAAAAGTGATATAATTTTGTGCAAAACACTGCATTAGTATGCTTGTACACAAAAGGTAACCAACAAATTCACTGCTGCAGTATTTCTTAATTATTCTTACCTCTTTATTCAGAATGTTTCAGTTCATTCCATTTAGCCTAGAAAACATGTCCAGCTTAAGTGTTACAAGTCATCAGTTTAAATTTTTAGTTGTAATTTTGAATTTGTGAACACTAAAACAGAATTGTGTTCCCAAACAGAAGGCTTCAAACATTGCAAAAGCAAAGATATTATCCATCTACACAAATAACCATTATAAGAGTTATGTTGTATATAATAGTCAGGTCACCTTCTAGATGATACTTTTAATACAATCATCATTTTCAAGTTTTTTTGATTTGTTGTATACCAAAAAAAACAAAAAAACAAAACAAAATTGTTTTACCAAAAAAAAAGAAACGGTATACATTGTTAACCATGAGATGGCAGCATTAACACCAATTCAAACATAAAATTATCTGCCACTTGTGCAATTTGCATTAATTACCATTTATGATAATGTTTAAAATATGATTGCTTCTCATTAATCAAATTCTGTAACTTGAAACCTGAAACAGAAAAGGCTGTCTGGACTTAAATATGCAGCGAAACGTGATGGTGAATTCTACTGCTTACAAGCCAATCAAAACATGTCTCGGTCATCTCTTATACCACCCTTTGTCTTGTCCAAAAGATATGAGATTCTTGTTCTCCACAGCAGCAAACCTGCCTTGCTGGAACAGTGATTTATGGCCTGTGTCAGATCCCAGGCGCATTGCCCCAAAGATCAGTCATTCTTCAACAGTGGCACAACACCGCCCCCCACTGGCAAGCCCGTGGGGACAACGCAACATTTTCTCAATTAAGGGTTTTTAGCATTTTTATTATCTCAACATAATCAAATCTTGACATAATTTAAGATTACTCTCCACCCTCCCTCCCCTCCCCTCCGCCTTCCTAGTCCCATTACCTCAGACCATCAGTCAATCATTCCAGTACAGGAAGCTGCCACTGGCTACTCTTACACTCGCCACCTTCATAAGCAACTGAACCTCGAATGCAAAATAATTTTTTACAACTGCATGACAGACACATTAATCACGTGAAATAAAATACCCCATTAATTTTGGGAGAAAAAAAGGGTAAAGGTAGGTGTGAATTGTGTTCACACGCATTGTGACACGCAAGGTTCTGCAAGGTGAGCCATCTGAATCGCGGAGCTCCCGGACCTGGGCGGACTCAGACGCACAAACTCCCCCTGCTGTTGGGACTGCAGAGTGACATCACCCCGCAAGAATAGACACACCATCCCCGAGAGTGTTCTCACTCTAAACAGGTCACAATTGCATCTAAACACTTAATGCTACTAAATTAGTCTCTCAAATTCTCATACTACCATGTCTATAACTCAAAACGAATAATAGCTTTCATGATTGTTTGTGATCATTTCTATACCTGCCGTTTACTTTAACTGCACCATTTCTTCTAACAAAATACATAGACATAGACACACACACACACACACACCCCATATTCTACAGACAATGCCATACACAGGAACAGAAACTCAAGTCCTCGTCTCCTTCCTGCATCATTTGACGCTTTTTAAAAAGGGCTCAGATATCAAGTAATAAAAAGAGTGTTAGAAAAGCCTCATATTGGCAGTATGGATTCTTCAGAGAGCGTAACGCATGTTCTTCTGAAATGAGAGGCACGCCTTACAGGAGAGAGCGTCTTGCTGAGACCACTTTACGACAATCCCGCCCGGGCACTGTTCCCGCCTCAGCATAGAATCCAAGCTGACAATATCAGTCCAATCAGTCCACCTGCCTATGAGGTAATGTAAGAGTGTCTGCCGTTCAGGTTCCCTCCCACTCTGGAAAAGTGGGAGGCGTCTGCAGTCCCCCCGCCCCCCAGCCTCCTCAGATGCGCCTGGTTTTCTGCCTCTTGGCCTGGCGTTTGGGATCATCCAGGGCGGCGGCGTCCCCGCCTGCCTGCGCCAGCCCTCGGACCCCCTGCATGCGGTTCACCAGCTGCAGCAGCAGTGGGATGACCTGGAAAACACGTCCGCCAGCACTCCCATAACTCTTACTGTGCAAACCACACAGAAGCACTGAGCGTGATAAATAAAACCGGTATTGTGACAAATGGAAAAGGCACACACAGCACCAAACCAAACCACGCCAGTTAAGACACAAGAAATATTGGCTGTGAGTTTAAAGGATAAGGCTGGAGTTTTTCTAATATTTTTCTTATTGTCACAACCCATTATCACAAAAAACATGGCCAGTGTAGTTTTTTTAAACATTTTTTACCAAATTTACTTCAAAAACAGAGTAAATTGTTAATTTCAATGGGGACTATTTTCAGTATTTAGATGCTGCGCATTTGTATGCATTCAATACAGTAGTGAACAGGCAAGCCAAGAGAAGCCACGACACGCAGGCAGTTTATACAGCAGTAGCTACTAGCTGTGTTTCGGAAGTACAACTAAAACATAGCAACTTTTTAATTTGTGTGCAACTTCTGTGAATGTACAGAAATGCGCGGCACCGAAATACTGGAAGTAGTCGGCATCAAAATGAACAATTGCTCGGTTTGAAAGTAACTTTGGTAAAAACTACAATGGCCATGTTTTTTGTGAAAATAATTTTTTTTTTTTTTTTTTAAACAAGGCCTTATCCTTTAAGCTATGTAAGCATGTGAAGGAATGTAAGACAGGCTGTACCTTCTCATGGTTATAAGCAGCCAACAGGAGGAGTAGTGTGAGGGGCAGAGCGATGTAGGACCCCTGAGCC
The DNA here is from genome assembly GCA_022702515.1 of Ilyophis sp. 1 JC-2022. NCBI lineage: Eukaryota > Metazoa > Chordata > Actinopteri > Anguilliformes > Synaphobranchidae > Ilyophis > Ilyophis sp. 1 JC-2022. The sequence goes on along the minus strand of CM040405.1, from coordinate 37,364,422 downwards.
ACATCCTGGTCAGGCACTTTGCGCTGAGAAACACATCGACTTGGTGAGTTCATCAGGTCACATTTTACAATTAATATGCAGAGAAGGGTAAAAACATACTAGAATGTATATTTTTACAAAATACCTCAAAAATAAATGTATCTACAAACAACAGTCAAAATTGTGCATGCGTAGGTTTCTTTGCACCTGGCATAGAGGTATAAAGTATACAAATACAGAGGCAAAAAACCTGTGTTATGTGGGAAATGCATAGATGCAAGTACATATTTCAAATACATGGACGATCCATTCTGTCCATTAAGAATGTCAGTTATAACATAAACCTACCAGTACATTTTTAGCTTGAAGGTTCATCATATACACTATAGAAAATACTAGTTTTCTGCTACACCATTACATTTTTAAAGAAATCTTCAAACAAATGTTCTTTTTTTCTAGTACAGATATTTCTTACGGGCACAGTAAAGGTATTTGTTAATTACGTTTCAAATTCAGGTACTCGCCCTGGGGCCAATCAACTTATAAATACAGATTTATTTTTTAGTCACCCGATTTGGTTAGTGTAGTGATTGTTCAGCCATGTGCTATTCAGCACTTACGGTGGGGTTAAAGGTCAGAGTGACGTGCTTGTGGTATCCCGTGGCAGTGAAGGAAACCTGGGGCAAAAAGAAGTCGTACTGCGAGCGGGACAGGGTGGAGTCCAGCATCAGCACGTAGCTCTGCACAGAGGGGAGAGGACACAGCCAAAGCAACAGTCACAGGCCTGAGCAGAGAGGGCTTCTTAATGCAGACTTCCATAAAGCCTAACGCTCATGAACTCTTCTCTGACCACAACATTCAGCACATTTCTGTCTACAGATTACAATACATTCCACTGCACACTGAAACAACACTGCATTTAACAGTCTAATGGAAACCAAATAGCCTCAAGACTGTTGCCAAAAACGTGAACAAGAAAAGTGCCCCTAATATATATGTGGGCCACAAAATCTCAGGTAGTTAAAACAGTCACTTCCCGAAGAGAGAACAGTATTTCATAGTCATTCCCCAGACTTTGTCCAATCTAGCCCCCAAATCAGTCATGGTGCAGATGCCCCCTTTCTGCTGCGATGGAGGCAGGGTGATGATGAGGAGACATACCAGCCCGTCCCGAAGCAGTGGGGTGAAATGGAAGAAGAGCGACTGGCCCAGGGACACCGTGTTGATGGGGTTGTCCAGGTTATCACTCTTATACAGCTTCACCTGTGTTAAGAGGAGTATGAGAGTTCACATCATTTCCACACAGATTTCAAACCATTTCGAAATATACAAGCTCAAATCGTACAGCCATTCCTTACAGCAATGTATTCAATATACGGTATCATGCCAGGCAGTAGCCTTTAGCTGAGGGGTCATTGTGTTGTCACAGCAGCATAGCATGTGTAATTTAGCCGAAAGTCTGCAGGTCTACAGGTGATGAGTAGATGTTCAAGAGAATAGACTGCTTTTGGTTTTCACTGCTTTACGAGAAATCTTTCCGCAGTCTCTAAATTCATTAAGTCAAGCTGAACACACAACCCTTGTGAATCTCCAGGTTGGCAAACTAGGTCTAAGGCTAAATGCATAATTTACCACATGGACGTATATATGTACTCAATATGTGCTTAATATGTGCTCCTGCAAGGAGAGGCCGAGAGTGAAACCTAGAGTGCAGCTTGCGGCCTGTCTCTTCACTCAGCGGGTTACAGGATCCACTAGATTATTTTCCAGTGGTTCTGTGGGGCTGACAGGCGTAGGTAGCATCTGAAATATGAGAGTCCTACCCAGAGAGTGAGAAGGTGCTCTGGGGAAGTAATGACGTTTCCACTCAGGTCAAACTGATTGATCTGCCTGAAAGCGATAATGTTCACGCCTTCGATGTCGCTGCTCCCGACCTGCGAATGCAGAAGAAAAGCGGCAGTTCAGCACCACAGTAATCCGCAGTAAATGCAGCCAAACGCGGCCAATAACTTAACAGAAGCTCTTACCTCTACCGATCGGTGCTGGGGCAGGGCCCTCTCTATGTGGTCGTTCCCTTCGACTCTCAGCTGGATCAGATATTTACACCCGGGCTGTGAAAGACACAGAGAGTCATTATAAAAGATAATCCCAGGGTAAAATGACACCCCAATGCCAACTGCCTCTTCTGCCGAGAAAAGAAAAGGTTGAACACATGCCTCAACTATTATTCCAGCCGTTAAAGTTTACAGTGCTATGAAATAACAATCCCATTAATTTTTTATCTTGCTCAATTTAAATGAGACGTTTAATTGAGGCGTGAGGATGTCCATGTCAAAAACATCGGTCTTCAGGTCGGAAGGAGACGAGTCTCGCAGCCTGCTGTTTCGCTTCTTCCTTTATGAGATTGGCCACCCATGCAAAAAGGCTGTGACCTGGTGCGCTCCGTGTTAAAGGTCGTGTTGCGCTGACCTTTGACCCGGAGTACCCCTGTGCAAACTGTGTTGTTTTTGGGTCTGCGGCTCACCAGCAGCCCGCGCAGTCTGAAGCGGCCCTCCTCGTCCGTCACAGTATCCTCGCTGTACAGACTGCACTCTCCCTGGCCCACCGCCTCCACCGACACGCCCTGCTCCGCGTCGCCGCTCAGGGACAGCACTGCGCCGTAGCAACTGCAGGGAGGGAGGAGGGGACGCACTGAGAGGCCTACATCACGCTGGTCCCTCATTCGCTGCGTGGCGGCGACAGTGGAATGACCCCCAGAAACAAGACTGAGAACCAATGAAAGAGGTGCAGGATCCATCCCTCACTGGGGCAAGTCTCTGTGGTCCTGACCGTACCTGTATGCGGTCTTGTAGCCGGTGATGGCGATGCTGAGGGTCTGGCCTTCTTCCACCTCAATCATCTGAGATGCAGGCTCGAAGCGGAACTCCTTCATCATGGGCTTGAAGTAGTACTGACCAGGACTCTGAATAACAAGACATCACAACACAGATCAGGAGATGTAAACCGTCTGTATGAACTTGGCCAGGGCTCGGTAGGGCCAGATGGATTTTGCGCTGGAATGGGATGTACCAGGTTGTTGAACGTGAGGAGGCCAGTTTCCTGGGTGAGCAGGTTGGAGCGGAACTGTCCCCCGCTGAGAGAAAGCAGGACCCCAGAGAGAGGATGACCATCTTCTACTTTTATCTAAGAGAAATGAACAGAACAGAACATGCAGCAGAGCGATTACTGCACTGCAACTCAATCGACACAAGATACTTCTAAACGGACACTAGCAGAGAATGAACACTTTTGAATGGCCTTTAAGGGCACCGTCATTCTCCTAACATTGTTAGAATATAAATGTCCAGTGTATGAATTATAACGGATGGTTTTGTGCTACCTTGGAGGGCTCCCAGCAGTCATACTCGTGCTTAAAATAACCTGATGCAGATCCAGAAAAGCTCAGCGACTGCAGACACACCACTATAAATATACCCTTCCTTTCGAAAGCCCTTTAACATCCACAAAAACCAACTAACAGTATATTGTGACAGTGTTCTCCTCAGAATGTACCTCAAAGGTGACTCCTGCCAGGGCGAAAGCCTTGAAGTCGCCCTGCGTGCCCTCCACCGGCGTCAGCACGAAGCCCTCTTTGCTGGCACTGACGTCGTACTGCAGGTCAATGTGCAGCGGCCCCACGCTGGGAGAGGACAGATGAGCCAGACTTAGCCGCAATGCTATAGAGCTGTACCTCACAGCTGCACTCGCACCAGATTCAGTTCATATTACTCAGAACACATGTGGGCATTCACACAGGCTGGGATTGTGCAATCCTGGGATCCATATTAGCAGCTGCACTTGTACTTTCATAAATGTATGAATTACGAAACGATTGATGTCACTCGGCTCACAGAGAAATGACTGTTAGTAGTACAGTGCATTTAAAGCCAGAGGATTGGTTGATGGACGCACAGATGGACAAGCCTGTGGTACCTGTATGCTCCTTTCTCATTGGTGGCCACAGTGATGAGGGGCGTGGCTGCTCCTCTCTCGCTGATGGAAATCTCCACACCCTCCAGTTCAGGAGACACTTGTCCTTCCATGAACAGTCCTGCCCGCCCAGTGATGTCCACCAGCCTTCCTGGGCAGCCGTCTGTCAAGATAGTCGACAACCAAGATGACGGCCCTCATTAGACAGCATGAGGCATTCGGAAAGCAGATCTCAGCTAACGAAACATGCCACCTGCTCCAGTCACATGACACATGAAGTCCTACCTCCAGTGATGGTGGCCTCCACTTCGGGGGGGTAGAAGAGAAGCTCCTTGGAAGAGGGCGTCACAGTGATCTTCTCTCCAGCCCTGAGGCAGAGGACAAGGAGACAGGAAAGCCCGATAAACTAACCAGTCATGTGTGCACCCCTCCCCACGAGTACACCTTACATTCACAAATAAATGTACCAGAAGCACATTGAGAGCTCTTTCTACTGTCAATCTGATCTGTCAGAAAGGCAATGAAATTAAGCATTACATCAAACACATCTCATCAATATTGCTTTGCAAATACAAAATACCCAAAACACTCTCATACCGCCTGCCATATGAACCCGTTTTAATGATGGTCACAAAGCAGTTCCTGTGGCGTGGTCCCAACTAGTTGTGGCATCATTTGACAGACCGTCAGTCCATCTTAGATAAGGTTGATTTAGCAAGGGGGGCGGCTTTGCTGTACCTGGCCCAGTATGAGAACTCAAAATGGAAGGGCCCGTGCAGGTCTTCTGCTTTCTCCTGCACCGGGGGGCTCTCCTTGCCTTCCTCCTCCTCCCGCCGCTCCCTCTCCTGCCTGCGCAGCTCGATCTCCTGCAGCTGCTGCTCCTGTCGCTGCTCCTCCTGAGACCTGAGGGGCCCCAGGACCAGGGCCGGTTCGCTCTCAATGGAGGACCTGAGGGAGACCGTTCGCCAACCGTCAGTCAACTTTTAATCAACCTTTAACCGCAGCTCTACAGCACGGCTGAAGCCCTAGGCCACCTTCCAATACGCAGAAGCCATCTTACAGGCTTACAAGCTATTTTTATTGTGTTAAAAGCATGATTAAATTTATTACTGCACTGAACACATATTTCATGTATTCCGATTTTTCAGAAGTCTAATATCTTCAAGAAACTAGGATTCGCTTTCCAAATCACACTTCTACTCATGCCAATGACTGGCACATAAATATACAAGTAAATATAGCTCTCCTTTGATTCATGTCACATTTCATATTTGATAACAGTGGACTTTGATTGGACGGCACACGTGTGAGCATGCATTTAGAACAAGCATATCTACGTTATGTGGCCGTATACTCGATTGGTCATGCCCGATTTAAAGTACTGCAGCAATACCACTGCTAATTGGGAAAAGAACAGCAGTTACTGCAACGCTGAAAATGCTTTTTGCTACTTTCTCCATGTGCTGATGATAAACGACTGACGGCATATTATCTAGCTTGCCAATCAACGTGGCCAATCTGACCGCAGTGATCCACTCACTCCTGGCATTTCCCGCCAATAAAAAAAATGAAAGCTAGGACGGAATTTAGAAGGTTGCGATGCTTCTTGCTCTCATGTCTTTAAATGAGGGTGCACTGGTGAGAAATGGGGACGTTTTTGCTCATTTGCTGCAATTAGCTACGCAGTGAGCAGGATGATACTGAAATGAAGTGCACAGCAGGCCTAGCGGTCCCCGATTAAGATGATTATTTATTTATTTATTAATTGTGTATTCACGATTGGCGCAGCTGAACTCGTAGCAGTATCGCGCCGCGTCCATTGGAGAGAGAGACTAGAGAGAGACTAGAGAGAGAGAGAGAGAGAGAGAGAGAGAGAGAGAGAGAGAGAGAGAGAGAGAGAGACTAGAGAGATTGAGAGAGAGAGAGAGAGAGAGAGAGAGAGAGAGAGAGAGACCCTAATTCCCATGGGGAAAAACCCCGCCAATTCACTCTCTCCTGGAGAGTGTGCCAATGCAGAAAACCTGACTTTAGGAAAGAAGTGAAAACCGACGTCCTTTGGCAATGTCTATTTTAGGCCGTTCCCATGTTTTAAACGCTCGGATGCCTTTGTCATCCTGGCGCTTCTCGGCTGCTGGGAAAATGTATTTTAAAACGCTGGTTGACATGGCCCGAAATAAAATATGCGAAATATATGCGAATTATGTAAAATATGTGAGCTGCTTCATACCAATTTATTCTCTATAATTGGGTGCGCTTCCTCACACATACTCCACAGAACAGACTGAATTAAAGGCTTCTGTAACCTTTGGATGAAATCCCCCAAAGCAACTTCACATACTAAATTAATTTTTAGCCTCTTGGCAGCCTGCAAAATTTCTGTTGAAATATGAGTGAACAGCTTATTTAAGGAAGACACTAATATCAAAAATATGTAATTTCTACTCCAATGTAAAATTTAACCAATTAGTAAAGCTGCAGATAAACTCAGTGCACAATGCTCCCTCTCTCTGTCTTCAGTGGCTCTCATGACCCTCTACATCCAGGCAGAAAATCACCACAAAGGGATGAGGATCCACAGCCATGCTGTGACCTTGAGTACCAACCCCGCTCCACCTTCCTCTGTGTGATTGGCCACTCACCTGATGGTGACCGTGACATCCATGATCTTGTCAGTGGTGATTAGTCCGGTCATGTGGTGCCTGACAGCGGTCAGGATGAGGATGCTGGGGGCGGAACTAAAGGAAACACACTGTGAGCCCTCTGTTGTTCTCACGGTCAGTACTGTGCAGTCAGCTCTCACTTGGACTATGACACAGGTGTAAACAAGCAACACTGCTTCAGTCTGTATTCTGAATATACACTTTTGTTACTATAAGACATGCCAATGAGACCGTTTAATACAGAAATTTTAAATAACACTTACGTGTCATAGGTGTAATAATCTTGTTCAAACTGGTGGCAGGATCGCGGGGTCACTTTGTACATGCCTACCAAGACGCAGAGCTGTTAGTTGAACAGTCAGTCACATTCAAACTGCGAAATATAGTGCAGGGGAGGGGGGGGGGGTCGTACCTGGTTTTGAGAGGCAGAAGCGGTTTACTCCCTTGGAGAGGTTGTAAATTCCCACATTCTCAGGTATGCTGTCGTCTTGGAAGAATTCCTGTCGGGGAATAGGAGTCAACCCAAACGTGCCGAGCTCTAACACACGCCAGCGAGCGCAGAACACAGCGATGGGGGGGGGGGGGGGGGGGTGCGAGGCATTGTGGGTACTGACCAGAGTGATGGCGTGGGAGAGGGAGCAGCGCAGCATGTAGCCCGTCTGTCTGAACTCCACAGCCAGCACGTCTGCGTCCACCACCTCCACCTCCACAGACTTCTGCTTCCAGCACCACTCCTCATGGGAGATGCTCACTGCCAGAGACAAACCGAAACAGCTCAAACACCAGAGTTGGAAAGTCCAGGTTCAGAAAGTAAAAGTCCGCCCCAGTATTTTGTTCCAATCACCTGGATTTGCTAGTTAGCACAATTCTTCAGCCAGGAGGTAGAACTAATTAGTGAAATCAGCTGGCTGGGTTAATAGGTGGAGGAAACACAACAGGACTTTGACTTTCTGACCTCTGGAATTTACACCTCTGTCAAACACTCATGACTGCCAAAAGCCTAATTCGAATCAAGTGCGATTTATGCACGTTCAATCCTGCAAACCTAAATTGTGAAGGCGAAAATTAGGTGTGTAGTAGGACATGCTTTGTTAAAATGGTTTTAAACATCGTCGTCTCACCTTTGTACTTTCCGGGAAGGACGTTGTCGAAGGAGAAGGTGAGGGACTCGGCCTTCTCCAAGAGCTGCACGCTGCGCCTTTCCCCCTGTCGATTGACGGACTGCAGGGTCACTGTCAGGTCACCACAGGCCACTGAAAGATATAAAGGGATTTGAGGGTTAAGATGGGTTTAAGCGGAAAATGCATAATACATTCACTCATCTCTATTTACACCAGTGTGAATTTACACTCATATTTAAGCTAAACTAAACGTACCCAAACAGGTGACCTTTCCCGACATGGAGGCCATGAACTGTGTGAAGTGCACATTGGACAGAGGCTGATCGACGAGAGCCACGTCCAGAGACTGGGGCTGCAGGGCCAAACCGGCCTTCACTTCTGCTTCTGGGAGGGAGACCTGCACAGATTCAGTGGAGGCCAGCGAATGAGAAGAGTCTTCCACATAAACACAGAAAGTAAAGGCCAGACTACCTGAGGATTTATATAGTACCTGGATGCTGTAGTCCCCCGGTCTGACCTGGAAGCAGAACGACCCCTGGGGGTCGGATTCTGTAGTGCGGCTGGCGGCCTTGTCCTGACCGCGAGGCGTGAGCGTCACGCGGTAGCGCCCCTGTTGCTTCATGCTCTCGGGCAGCCGGGTGATGGTTATCTGACCACACACGCTGAACCTGGACCAGGTGGAAAGAAGAAGACCCGCTGATACCATTCTACCTGAATTTAAGTGCACTGATAATTGTTTATTGTTTATTGAATGGATCCCCATTAGCTGACGCCGTGGCGACAGCTAGTCTTCCTAATGCATGTGTTTTATAGCATTCTTGTGTGCTCACCCAGTGGTGATGATATCAGGCAGCTGAGGGGTGTTGGGGGCAATCTTTACAGTGATCGGCTCAAAGAACATGAGCTCCTTGTTTGTGCGGATTGTGTAGGTCCCAGTGGTCATGTTCTCCAGACGGAAAGAGCCGTCCTCTTTGGTCAGCACTGAAAACCAGACACAGCACTTTTAGCTAAACATAAGCGATAGCCGTGTCACAAAGGTAATATCTGAACAATGCTTGGCATGGACTTGGAGGAATCACCCAAGCGTAGGCAGGTAAGAGTGGGGAAAAAATAATATGTGGTTTTGGTGCTCACCCTTAATCTGGTTGTTGAGGGTCACCGTGGCATCAGGCACGCCCTCCCCATCGGGGCTGTTAAGCACCCTGCCGGTCACAGAGAAGCCCATCACACGGAAGATTGGCTGGGGAGAGAGGAGCACGGCAACCATATGAACCGCAGCCACAGCTTACACCCCGCCTCACAGTCTGCACAGTTTCACCACTATAACCACACAATCTGTTACAAGCAGGAAGGTCTCAATTTTATTCACACCAAATCCAAACATTTACAGAAACCTGAATATCTAAAACTAAACTTACTTCCAATTTTAAGCTGTTGTGCTCAACCTTGAACTCCATCCGTGCTGGGGCAACATCGAAGGTGATTCTCTCTCCCCGGTAGAAAGGTATCTGGAACAAAGTAAGGCCAAATCAAACTACGACAGGTAAAATTGTTACTCTAAACACTAAAACTAAAGCTGTTGTCTTCATGGTGACTCATATATACATTGCAAGGGGGATTACACAATATAGTTACTAATCAGCTTACAAACTGATTATTCAATTAAGAATACTGAAGTGGTACAGTGACTATCCCTCTCACAACTTGAACAGATTGACCACAGCTTATGATGGTGATGATCAGGCTCGCTGGTCGGAAGACAGCATGTGTGGTACAGTAGTTTGAAAATGTGGTAATAGTGTGTGGATGGAAGCAGCCATCTCACCACTGTGTACTCCCCACTGGCCAGAGTGGGGAAGGTGAAGGTGCCATCTTCCCTGGACAGCACACTGCACAGGAATGCCAGAGACTCTTCGACTGACAGAGAGCCCTCCACGGGGGTGGTGTTGCACCCTGTGATGCCCTGGAACACATGGACATTTAACACAGGTCAGAACACTGCCACAGTGCATTGTACGCACACTTGTGTGGTATTTCACAAAGCAGGGTTACGGAGTTAGCAGGGCAACTGCACTGAGTAAAACCCGGAACCCTCCCAAATCTGGAACATGAAGTGAAGTTAAAAGAGCTTTTCTGGGTTTTAGTCAGTAGTTATCCAGCTAACTCAGTAATCCTGCTTTGTGAAATACCTCCTTGGTTTCTCATAAGAGCTGCATGTCATGTAATATGCAGCTATCTGCTATCTGCTATCTGCCTTACGCAGATAAAATGTAGCAGTTGCTTCTGAGATATAAGAGCTCCCGCCCACCCCCATCACTAAGAGCCCTCACCTCTTGATCGACAGTGGCTGAGAACAGCAGGAAGGTGACCTCTTTCATGGGCTCTCCGTCACTCCGCACCTCCCCGGACACATCGTACCCCCTCACCACCAGGGACACTGCAGCAGGGGCGTTGCCATTGGACACGTGCACTGCCGTGGTGCTCTGCAGCGACAGATACATTTAGTCAATGTATAAAAGTGACGTGCGCCATTCAAGCTCTTAAGTTCTTTGCCACAGCACAGAAACTATATCAATAAATCAAGCAACCCAATAATGAAATGTAATACATAAAAACAACACACATATTTAGGATGAAAACCTTTGTTTATTGATAATGTAACAATTTACACTTATACTGAATGGCAGCTCAGAGACTGTTAGGTGTAGAAACACTCACCGGCTCCAGAGTCCATGATGCATGGGCTGCAGTGATATCATAATTTCCTGGCAGTACTTTAAAGAAGGTGTACCTGTAAGATAGTAACAGAATGATTATAATATTCAAACAATTAATGAGGGGAACACAAGGGGTAATATGCTAAGAATTCCTTGAATCGCCCTGAGTGAGAATGACAAGGGGAACCATTCAAAATGTAAATATAAGGACATAAGCATATTTTATAACCAAGAACAGGCCATTTGGCACATTTAGGCTCATGATTAAAAATGAGATGATACTAGCTAGTGAATGGAAGCACGTATGTGGGGTTGTGCTCTGAGAGGCACTCACTTTCCTCCTGGCTGTGTAAGCACGGTCTGCAGGTTGGCTTCAGCCCCAGCCCTGCGCAGGTTCACCTCCACCCCAGTCGGACCCAGCTGCTGCCCCTTACTCAGCACCTGGACCCAGAGCAATAATTAGCCCAATGGAAAATGAGTCAACTTCCCCTCAGGTCCAATCAGAGGACATTTAGGTCTGTTTGAATGGCATTTGTTTCTCTCACCGTTCCTAACACAGAGAAGCCTGTGAATACAAAGTTAATGTCTTCTCCTTTGGTGCAGATGTCATTCAGTCCGTCCACACGGAGATCTACACTGGTAGGCTCTGGAAACAGGTAGATGATGTATATTAAATAGCGGGTAGAGCAATACTCAAAAACCAAAACACTGAAGAACAGAGGGAGCTACTTACCAAAACTCCACCCCAGTGGTGGCTCAATCTTCAGGATAAAATCTCCCTGTAAACACAGACATGTTAAAATGAGTACACAGTGTTGTGAGTAGTTATGGTACAATTCATATATCTTTTCTCATAATTCATAACCATGTACGCCCTTACCTTGTCATAGAGAGGGATCATAAAGTAGCCATTGATTGGAGCACAATCTGTCTGGTACTTCAAAGAGCCTTGCTTTGTATATAATTTTATCTGGGAGGGATGGGGCAGAACACAGACAACCAATTCACCAACGGTCTATTTTTCCAAAAAGAACGGGTAGCGATATAAACTCATTAAAACAAACAAACAAAAAACAACAAAACAAAAATGCAAGCACAAATATAATCTTGTAATAAAGCATACCTCAGACCAGCTGTCACAGCTAGCAATTTAAAGAAGCCCCTCAATAATCCTATTACAGCCATGCGTGGTCCCTGCTATGTGTCCGTATACAGGGGTTTACATGTATAGAGTCCATAACCACTTAACCAAGAACAATTCCATGTTAGAAACTGGGCATAGGTTTTCATCCTGTTTTTTTTAATTTTATGCCTATCAAGTTTAACACGACGCGTCATGCAACATATCTAGGAAACAAGCAGATCTTAATCTGCTTCATTGAAACTGTCTAGCAGAGAAGATCAGCAAGTGTACCAGCAAATGCACCCCCCACCCCGGGCCAGCTCTCACCTCGATTAGCGAGTAATTTATTTCCACCTCCGACTTCACGAATCCCCCGCAGCCCACAACAATATCATCCGCTTTAAGGACGGTAAAATGAGAAGCCAATACACCAAGCAAAAGCCACAATACGCCCATGTCTGGCACTTTATCACCAAATACACAAGATCTCACTTGGTAATATTCCCGTATCTACTCTTAGCTGTCAGACCGTAAAAGCACGCTGCTGCCGGTTCCGGTCGTGAAGATTCACGGGAGTTTCCTTTGCGTATTATGCGTAAGAATAAATCCAGCAGCTCAATTGGTTACGACATCTGCTGGTGAGGAGGTAATATCGCACACTTGTATAGTATTTAAAGCACAACTGAAGTTTGGTAACGTTAGAACTTTGGGTTGTGAACCTGGCCATGATATGAGTCCAAATGGTGGCGAAATATGTTCGTTAGTTGCTCTGTGCTCCCCTGGGGTGATAATCCAGAATAGGGTATTTGTCGCTCTCCATTCACGTCTATGGGGAATCTAAAACTGTGTCAAAATGACACTTTTAGCACATAGCACATATACGACCACGAACTAAGAGGATTCTGTCAATACAAGCAATAAGCATTTCTCTTACGTATTTTTTATTATTATTAAATGGTCCGACCTGCCTACATACATAACAACTCTCATATAGAGTACAAAGCCAGAGCCAGTTTTAGGCACAGACGCCTAGGAAAAGGGATCAGAAAGGCTAGAGCCCAACTGGATGGCTACACCGGAGCGTAGCGATGGGCGTAAGGCCTACGCCCGTGAAAATTATTTTGCGCGTTCTCCGCGGCTGCTACACCAGAATTGAGCGCGTATCTACAGGTGCAGCTCAAAAAATTAGAATATCGTGAAAAAGTTAAATATTTTTTGTCACTCATTTCAGAAAGTGAAACTCATATATTATATAGATTCACTACACATAGAGTTAAATATTTCAAGCCTTTATTTCTTGTAATTTTGATGATTATGGCTTGCAGCTAATGAAACCCAAAATTCAGTGTCTCAGAAAATTAGAATATTTTGCTTTAACCTATTTTTAAAGTATCATATTTAATATTTGGTCGCATATCCTTTGCATGCTGTTACTTCCTGAAGTCTGTGACCAATCAACATCAAAAGACTCTCGATATCTTATTTTCAGGTACTGTTACAAGCGATACTATAACCTCTCTGCATTTGAACTGATCTCTATGGGAATTTGGGGGTGAGACTAGATTCAGCTGTAAATTACACTGGTACAGTATGGAACACATGGCTGGCTAAATGGCTGTAAGTCATCAAGGGTCTGAGCTATCGAACAAGCCCCAAACCATCACTCTGTTGCCAGATATGGAGTAGATGTGGATGGATCACTGCAAGGGTTATTTCTCCTGACTCATTTTCCTATAGAACTCTATGGGGAAAAAAGTCAGGAGAAACAACCCTTAAAGGGATCCATCCACATCTACTCCATATCTGGCCGCAGAGTGATGGTTTGGGGCTCGTTTGATACCGTAGACCCTTGATGACGTACAGCCATTTCGCCAGTCATGTGTTCCATACTGTACCAGCGTAATTTACAGCTGAATCTAGTCTTACCCCCCAATTCTCATAGAGATCAGTTCAAATGCAGAGAGGTTATAGTATCGCTTGTAACAGTACCTGAAAATAAGATATTGAGAGTCTTTTGATGTTGATTGGTCACAGACTTCAGGAAGTAATAGCATGCAAAGGATATGCGACCACATATTAAATATGATACTTTAAAAATATGTTAAAGCAAAAATATTCTAATTTTCTGAGACACTGAATTTTGGGTTTCATTAGCTGTAAGCCATAATCATCAAAATTACAAGAAATAAAGGCTTGAAATATTTCACTCTATGTGTAATGAATCTATATAATATATGAGTTTCACTTTCTGAAATGAGTGACAAAAAATATGGAACTTTTTCACGATATTCTAATTTTTTGAGCTGCACCTGTATATACGTATTGTTTGTTGTCTTGAGATGGTATGGGCAAGTAGTTGTATTTTATATAATTATAGCCTAGCCTACAATTGTTAATGAGAGAATTATGATCTGAATCAGAAACGCTAAATGTATCAGCTGGCGAAGTCAACTAGTATTGTCAACTACAAGTGAATTCAGTCGTCATCTCCAGCATCTGTTTAGCAAACTCTACAATGCATGCTGAACCCCTATTGAGGCTAGCACCGAAGGGCTGCGGCCTGCCCAGTCAGTGCCTGCATGGTTGTCTATGTATTGCCTGAATTCAAAAAGTGCAATTTTTGAATGCGTAAGCGCGCAAAAATAGACTCCAATCCTATTTTAGAGCCATCGTGCGCAAGGCTCTCGCATCTGCGCTCATACCTGTGCGACTGGTGTAGCAGGTACCAATGACCACGACTTGATTATACCAGACGTGTGTTGCGTGCGTAGTAAATTTTACGCAGGTAGTGAAATTTACGTGCTCAGTATAGCCCTGGGGTAAAGGCACGCCTTTATAGAGCATAGGCTACACCATTAATAAATACTTTACCCATAGTGTCACAGAACAGGGACCATTCTAGAGCAAAGTTACCCATGTTTCCTACATTGTCCATATTAACTCTGGACTTATACACACATTTTTGGGGCCAAATGGCTTGGGCAATAATAACAATCTAGCCTATTCATAATTTATCTATACCCCATTTGTATATTAATCTGTCTATATTTAACTGAGATATATTTCAAATGATTGTTTTCTCTATATGTGGTAGTACAGTTGTAACCCAGCTAGTAATTTATTTCCTAAAACACTGTGAGTACTTTATGGACAAATCATTATTTTTTCTGTCTGGTTCCGTTTCTGTGCAAGATGAACTGAATTCCTCATTCCTTTGATTTGTAAATCTCACAAATGAGAGGAATACATTTTCTTTCAGGGTTTCAAATTGTCTCCATGACAGCAAGTTCTGACTGGAGTAGGTCGGTTTAATTGTGCACTGCCTGGATACCAAATGCACACTACAAATAGCTTGCTTACATACAATATGATTACCAGAGTCAGACAGGAAAGACTGGAAAATATGCCTTCAAATGATGTCATTAGCTTAGTTGCCAAACAAATGTGAGTATAATCAATCTATGAATACTATACAGAAAACAATTATATGGTATACAGTTTAGCGATCTAAAATAAAAAATTATGCTAATAATGCTTAACCAACTTATCTTGATAGACATTTTCATTTTTAAAATTAGGATACATTTTCTTTGCTAAGGCTAATTAAATCTATCGCTTGTTAAATGTATTTCAAAGCTGGAGAGACAACAACCTAATTTTATGTTTAAACTTTATCAACAGCGTTGTCAAGACACAGGATAACTCTGGCCAGTGGAGCAAGATAAATACTGTGTACATTAATAAAGAACTCCTGCATCAAACATGTATGACATTTCTCTGTTGTCTTTTAATATGGAACAACACAGATCTTTGTTTTGGTCAGGATAGCATTTTTCCAAGACAACAAAAAGTCAAAAGAGCTGGAAGTTGTGGGCCTATGCATTTGATGTGGGAGTTAATTATTAATTTATACAATGTAAAAAAAAACGTGTTATTTACTAGGTAATCACGATGGCTAAGCGAGGGTTCAGAATATAAGAAATACGTGTGTTACTGATTATTTAGAAACGTAGTGACAAAATGAAAGACATTCTTTCATTTGGCACAGCTGTAAAATCAACTATCAACTGTTACATGTTTCAACAGAAATCATTATGTGGAGACAGGAAGGAAGGAAGATGGCTTTGACCCATCACCTGTGGTGGCTCATTATCCGAGAGTGGTAGGCTAGTGTGAGAGGATAATTCATGTGTGAATTAACTGCTGTTATGCGTTTGCAGTAATGTAATCAATTTATTCATACAGCACCTTTCATACAATGTTTTGCAGCCCAAAGTGCATACAGAGAAAAGCGCCTGAACACAATTCTAGAGGTAACTTTGATATAATAAAACAATTATAAATTATAAAATAATTAAGCAACAAATATAGCAATAAAAGGCTCAATTTAAATAATAATAATAATAATAATAAAGAACAAACATCAATAAAAAGCACACACTTCTTTTTTTAAATTGTTTTTATTTGCTTTTTGAAATGTTTAATAGTGGGAGCCTCTTTGATCTGCTTGGATATGAAATTCCGCAATCTAGGTTCATAAAAACAAAAGACCTCCCCTTTTTTTGTAATGTACTTTGGGATCTGCAAATATGAAAAAACATTGTGGCTCGTATCTTACTGGAGGGTCAGTTATGTATTCTGATGATAAACCATTCAGTGCTTTTAAAACAAGTAACTTTAAAATCTATTCTAGAATTCAGGCATCCAGTGCAATGACTTGAGTACTGGCATAATGTGTGCTCTTTTCTTGGATCTGGTTAAAACTCATGCTGCTGCACTCTGAACAAGTTGCGTCTGATAAATGTTTTTTTATTTTTCTGGAAGACCACCGCCACATTACTGTAGTCAATATAAAAGCATGCATTATTCTTTCTGCATCTGCCTATGTGAGAAAAGCTTTCACTTTGGTGATGTTTCTAAGATGATAAAAATCAGCTTTAGTCACACGTATTAGGCTGAAAGCTCAAATCAGCATCTACAGTAACACCTAGGATCTGTACTTGAGTTTTGATGTTTACGAATAGTGGCTCGAGGTTTTTCTCTCAGGGCCTTCAGTCCAATGACTATGACTTCAGCTTTTTTTTGGTTTAGTTGGAGAACTTTTTGTGCAATCCAAAGTTTTATCTCAGCCACATGTCTATTTAGAGCATTGATTGAGCTTACATCCTCAGTTGAGTAATGTGTTGTACAGTCCTATATCTTTCTCTTTGAAGTGCTAGGAAACTGTATGACCAGACTATGCCACATAACTTTGGTGAATTGGAACTCAGACGTGTTCTGCAATGGGCCTAAGGTTAAATCAGTTTGAAAACAGGTTGACCCACCCAAGATCCAAGTTCAAAAAGGCTTGGCACAATTAAATATTCTGTGTAGTTCATGTTAATCATTTAACATATTCAGTTATAGCTGCCATAGATGCAAATTTTAAAACATGTGTGTACTGTCATTATTTTAAATGCTCATATTTAATACTTCAACTTTTATGTTTCTCCAGAAGTATAGCATTTCAAGAGACAACAGTGTGAACTACCGTTACTCCAGAACATCGTGCAAGCACAGGTAAATTTTGGTTAGTGCCTTAAAGCAATAAAAGATGTGTAATATACAATGCATCTTTGATTCCTTTCATTTCAGGGCTGAAGATTATTCGTCAGAATCCTTGGCAAGACAACGTAGACTACCTCTTCCTTATATCACCAAGGGCGAATTGGAGCGACTAGTGTCATCGGCGTCAAGGCTCATAGCGACAATGCCAGCGGTGAGAAATCTCATTCCTGATGGCGATATGGTAGTGATCAGGTTAATATAACTAGTTAATAGTATAATTATATAACGTAGTTAATATAACTAAAATTTACTAGGTATGCTTTTGCGCTAGGTACCCTTTAGTGGTAGGAAAATGGCCAGCATTGTGGGGCTGAATGGCCTATTCTTGTCATTATGTTTAAATTAGAAGTTTCATAGAAACCTTGACAATATTGCTACCCTGTATGCTGTGTTGTGAAAAAGCTCATATATGGAAAATGTTGTGCAAACGACTACAGTTAAAGAGTAAGCTACCATGTCATTACCATTGATGTACATAATGACTACAAAATAGGGGGGGGTGGGTCTTCAAGTATTTTCTAATAATGCAGGCTGAGTAGATATCTTTATGTGTTCCACAATGAATCAATGAATCTTGCCTAATACTATTGACAACGCAGAGGCAGCGTTTCAGTCTGGTGCTCGAGTTAACCATGTTCTTGCGTTGTGCTATAATGTGCCGTTTTCAAGAAACATCAGCGGTATTATTGAATATACATGGGAGATGTCTCGTTGTAAATATACTGCCGTCAACCACATCAGAAGGAAATATATTTTGACAATGTCTCTATTATATGTATTGTATTTCCATTCTATGATTTTGTTTGGAATTTCTTTTCAAGGTTTTTATGTGGTTGGAAGAAAAAAAGCTCCTCCCAATTTTGTAAAGGTTAATGCTTTATGAACACCATGAAAAAACAGCATTGTGATTGAGTGATGTTGTATATCTTTAATGCCCATGCATATTTCTCTCCCTTTTCATAAAAGGAAGTGATTTCTTTGGCTGGTAGACTGGCTGAACTTTCCAGAGTTAAAAACAGACAAGCCGATGATTGTGGGAGGGTAAGCGTCTCTTCCAATCATCTCTGGTCCATTAAGCTATAATCGGACGCCTAAAATACATCGCCATTTTGTATGGAAATGTTTACAGGGGATATTGTGCAGGTGCCTCACAGCCTATTCTGGCAACAATCCTCTCCTCACCCTCGTTAAGCGTTTGAGCCATTTGCCCATGTGCACAACTTGCAACATCTTTCTGAGTGGTGTTGCATAAGCACGCCATAATTATCGCTGTACGTACCACTTTGTTGCATGAATCATTCATGGAAACATTATAGAGATTCAGATATCTGTGCATACCATATACAGTGCCAAATCAGGATGCAGTCTGATGTCACTTTAACATAGCACTGCATTGGCTTCTTTTCCAGAGTGATATGTTCTTACCACCAATCCAGGTCCAAGGAGGTGAGACCTATACATCTTGCTTTTTTTTTATTTTAAGAAATCTGTGACCCACAAGAGCAAAAGGCTGGCTGTCATAATTAGCGACCTATGCCGACAATGAAAAATTACAAAAAACTGTGTTGCAGGTTAAAAAGAACATTTATCCAAAACCCAAGGCACAATTAGAAACACTTGATTTATTTCTTATTTTCGGTTTGCTTTATGCCAGTCACTTACCCTTAGGCCAAAAAGATGTCAATTTCATGCACATCCAAAAAGACCCAAGAAGCATTGGTCCCTGGAAAAACCCTACACAATTATTCTATAAGTATTATATCACCAGTGGCTGAGACTGAGCTAGTGAATGGACAACAGATGACTCATGATAACATCAGATTATCAGCCTGTTGCCCTGAATCCTTATAGCTTTACATTGTACAAATTTCAAAATCCTTTTGAAAACAATGTACACATATAACCTACGCTTCACATAGTTCACAATTTGTGAGGAACCTAGCTGAAACATGTCCTCTGTTTGGTTTCCAGAAACAAAGAGAACATCACAATGTGGGAGACAGGCAATAGGCAAGGGTGGAGAAACCAGGAAGGGAAGCAAGCCTCTCCATATGTCTGGCAGGCCTGCTCTCAGATCAGGCAGAAAGGACAGACCCTGTGTCACAGCTGTAACCCCGCAGAAAGGGAGTGAGGGAGTGGGAGGGACAGGGAGCAGAGAGAGGGAAGTAGGGGCAGGAGAGGGCAGTCCTGGGGCAAGAGACGCACTGACTCACGCAGAGTGCTGCAGAATATGTCAAGAACCAAACACAGAGAAAGGACTGTCTCTGGAGCTTAGCCACGCAGACGGCTATGTGGCTAATCGCAATGACTCAGAGGGAGGGGAAGACAGGGCTTGCAGTCTGGAGGAAGAGGAGGCTGCACCAGTCAACACTGAAAGTAGCATGGTTTCCAGTGCTACCCCTATTTCAGAGAGCCAGGTTGACGATGCAGAGAGACTCTGCCTTCTGGAAAGATGCCTGGCCTTGTCTGGAGACGCACACAGCAGCAGCGACCATTCAGACTCTGACGGTGAGCAAAAAGATGACGAGAGCACCTTAACTGGTAATGGTGAAGAGGAGACAGCAGAGTCCACAGCGTCCACGCTGGAAGCCGCGTAGGCAACGTGTCAAATGCACAGGAAAACCATGAAAGCTACCAGCCCTCCAGGGTGGAAATCACCCACTCACTTATAACCTTGCAAATCATTGACAGCCAGACAGGGTAGTTGGTGCGATTGATTTTGGCTGGTCTGACCTCAAACCTGGACAACTTCCTCCCTTTATCTGACAGATGACATCTGTCTGTCTGGGGCGATATATCAATCAAGGACAATCACAGGAACAGGACAAAGGTTTCTCTACAGCAAAACCCAGCTTGTCACAAAGATCTCTTCATTGCACATTTTAAATGGTGACTGAACATCCTCCAACAGAAATTAGGGTTTTGTTTTGTGCTGTTGAGCTATATTGAAAAAGTCCTTTTTAGCCCTCTATATAATTATGTTTTTTTAATTGTTTGCAATCCACTCGAAGCTTTGCATTGAAAACGTAAATGTTTATTTTAAATTTACATTCGACTTTTCAAATGAAATAATCAAACATTTGGTATTAAAAAAAATCCCTAATGACCAGATTTTATGTTAGTTGATATGTAGAACGATAAAAATGTAACAGTATCAAAAATATTTCATAGTGCAAATATAGGGGGAAAACAACACTCAAATAAACAAGCAACCTCCATCCACTGTGTTCTTCAGAAAGGTGGAAAAGAGGTAGTGGTTGAAATCCATATTTGGTATAAAGTATACACTGAGGTACACATTCCCAATTGCTATGAATCCAGCTTTAGATCCGAGTCTATGGTCATTGAGTACACCCTTACAGTTGCGAGTCCCCAAACAGGGGACTCCGAAAGCACAAGAAAAGGCTCAGATGCATGGCTACAATGTTAAGGGCCCGATTCACAGTGATTTATTGTGACCCAGATCCCTCAGTTAAGAAACATCACTGGTCATGGAAGTGAGAGAATTTATAACGCGCATTATCAGTGTAGATTTTCTCAAAAGCAAAAACCATTTCCTTAGCACACTTGATTTAAAAGGAAGCCTGTTTTCTTCTGTAGTTATACTGACTGAAACAATGTGTGAAAGAAAATAAAAATGCTTTTGTTTTATATACTTTAGCTTTTTTTTAGTGTTACGTAATACAATCTTATTATATACTTTTAGTGATATTTTTTTTATATAAAAAAAGTCCTTCCTGGAAGGAAAACACGATTAATATCCCCGGAATATTTATGAAAACAACCACACAAAACCAAACCAGGTTAAGTTACAAACAAACAAAAAAATATGAAGAAAACAAGACATGTATTAAAAACACAAAACATTAACTAAATAAGATTATGATAACCAAACTGGTTAGTGGCTTAAGGGTTAAAAAAAGAGGATACATCTATTGGTCCTTGTTTACCCTGGTCTGATTCCCGGTAGTCTAGCCGTCAGTACTCAGAGTTTAAGCCCAAAATACTTCAGAGGCAGGGACACCCATCTTTGAAAAGGCCAGTAGACTGAGCACAAATTTGACTGACGTTAGTTCAACTGATGTGCAGTTAAGGCTGTAACGCTGTAGCTCTGTGGCTGGTTCTCCATGCGAGGGGCCCATGCCAACGCCGGGCTCCCTGCTCTGTGCAGCGATGTGCGCAGGCCTGGCCTGGCCTGGCCTACCGGCGTGCGTGCAGCCTGCACGTGTCACACGTGCGTCGCAGAGACGGGAGGGTGCACCAGAAACACCCCTCCGGGGTTGGCGTTGTCCGGGTGAGGCTGCGCCGCCATGGGTGTGACTAACGTCTGCGCCTGGCACAGCTTCTGGATCAGGAAGCGCTTGTCCCTCCCTTCCTGTGGAACAGAACGGGAGATGAGGCGCGTTTGCCTCCGTTTTCTCTCACTGGCATGAGGCAGTGACCCCGAGGCTCTGCACTCACCATCTCTAGCTGCTCCCTTAGCTGATCCACCACACGCTTGTGGGCTCCAGCCAGCGCAATCACATAAAACATGGCCAGGCTGCAGACAACACACAAAACAGTGTCAAGGTTTAGCCAAGTGGGACAGGAGCCACAGTCTGTGTTCGGGCTGTACAGTACAACACTATTGTCACATTCGAAATAAAAAGTTTGATCATTCAGTTTTATCATTATTAACACTAAATATGCAGGACCTGAAGTTCAACACCATTTCTCTGACAGAAAATTACTTGCATTATGAAAGATGTATTTCAATCATGAATAGCATTGCCACTGTTGCCTCTGGCTTGCTCTTGTGGGGGTTTAGGCTGGGTTTTTTCTGTGAAGCGCATTGTGACAACTAGTTGTGAAATGCACTATATAAATAAAT
Organism: Ilyophis sp. 1 JC-2022; assembly: GCA_022702515.1. Classification (NCBI taxonomy): domain Eukaryota; kingdom Metazoa; phylum Chordata; class Actinopteri; order Anguilliformes; family Synaphobranchidae; genus Ilyophis; species Ilyophis sp. 1 JC-2022. The sequence goes on along the minus strand of CM040405.1, from coordinate 37,342,376 downwards.
ATTGATTGATTGATTGACTGATTGATGAATAGCAAGACTTTTGTTTTATAATAAAGCATACTATGTAATTTGTCACAATGTTTAATCTTTTTTTATTTTTTTATTATAGAAGTTATCCTTAAAGTTTGTGCTACAATTTTTTCTGTGTGCTACAAAGTTGAAGTACAGCCCTGTGTGTAGCAGGTAGCAGCACCATGAGCATAAAGCAGGGCTAAACCCTGCTCACGCTAATGCCGCCTCAGGACTCACCCGGTAATCACAAAGAAGCTGATGGCGAAGGCCTCCGAAGACAGGGCGAAGAGGAACTTGCGCAGACCGTCGGGCAGCTGGGACACGCTCAGAGGGACTACCTCCCAGGACGTGGTGTAGTTTACAAAGGGGCCGCACGCCTGGGAGCAGCTTATTCTGTCCACATAAGCACAAAGAAACGCGTTTAAAAGGAACTGAACTCGCACACAGGCACACACACACGCACGCACGCACACACACAAAGGGTACTCACTGTGCGATGCTGACAGTCACAGGCGCGCAGGCCAGCGCCAGGCCAATCAGCAGCACCACCAGAAAGAAGAAATTGGAGCTGGAGGCACGGAAGGGGCGCGTGGCCGGGCGGCAGTTCTTCACAAGAGTCATCTGCACAACGGACACACTGTTATACTACAGTAAGAATTATTTACACTGCAAACAGACCCATGGCCTGAAAGTCACAGTATCAAAAAAAAAGATCTTTATTAAGCCACTCGTCCAGCATCAACAAAAAGGAAAACAGAATTAATACTGGGCTATTTTGTTAAGCTACTTATTTCTGTCTTTCCAGATCAACCAAGACTGCATTAGTTGATCTGACTGCATTCAGATCAACCAATACTGCACAAAGGCACGGGACCTTTTTGATGTAGAAGACGATGAAGTACTTGATGGTGCTAATGGCTGGGAGCAGGGGGCAGTAGAATGTGCCGATCCAGCAGATGGTCTGCCCGTACACAATCTCAAGCACGTTCTGGGGAATGGAAAACTCCTGTTGACCCCACCATTTGGCCAACCCGCAGTCACAGTACGTCACAATGAGCCTGCGAGAGGAAACCATGGTCAAGCATAACGCTTCTCAGCCATGCAAGCAAGTCACACAGATGCACTTTTTTGTCCCGAACGCCCCTTTACACTTTGACCTCTGAATGATGTCATCTGAGTCGGCAAAGGAACTTACCTCCTGGGAAACTCTACAAAGATGGTGACGGCGCCGATGATGATGAAATCGAAGATCATGAGTTTGTACATCTCCTGACCCACGCGGGACTCCCAGCACTGGTGGAAGGAGAGAGGGCGGTTGAGAAAAAAAGCCAGATGGCCGTCACGCTCACTGCCACCCCTGATGCCCTACCCGATTTGTTTACCCTGGCTTCTTCTGTTAATTATGGTGTGCCCCAGGGGTTAGTTTTGGGACCAATTTTCTTTTCTTTATATATGCTTCACCTTGGGCAGATTATTCATAGACATAGATGTACCTGCCCGTTAGATCTACAGACCCTGGAATGTTGAGTTCACTTAATGACTGCCTTTGTGAAGTCAATAGCTGGATGTCAAAACATTTTCTTCAACTGAACTCAAACAAAACAGAGATCCTTGTCATTGGGTCACAGTACACGGCTAAACAAATTCTGCCTTCGGCTGGTCCCCTATTGGATCATATCAAGCCCGTTGCAAGAAATCTAGGCGTATGGTTCAACAGTAATTTAAGTTTTGAGCAGCACACCACAAAGCTTGTGCAATCGTGTTATCATCTTAGAAATATTTTAAAAATACGATCTATCTTAACTCTTAAAGATAGAGACAATTTTGCACGCCTTCATCACATCACGCCTGGATTACTGCAACAACCTTTTTACTTGCATGAACCAAAAATCCATTAATCGACTCCAGACTGTACAGAACTCAGCTGCCAGGCTTTTAAGCACTTTGTAACATGGATTTTGAAAAGTGATCTATAAATAAAGATTATTATTATTATATAAATCACCCATCCCTCCTCTCCCAGCTCACTCCCTTGATCCCATTGGCTCCATCCTTCATTCCCTCACTCACCGGGTAGAGCTTGTGATTGTATCCACAGGGACATGTGGAACCCGAGCAGGAGGTGATCTGAGACCAGAGGGAGCAGAGTAGCACCCCAATGCTGGCCAAACGCATGAACACACACCTGGATGGAGGTGCAGGACAGGAACACCATCAGCAAATGCCAACAAACTGCCACACTTTTATTTTACCAAATGTTATTCAGAGGACATCAAATGGCTTTAGTTTTCTATTCAAACAGATCCCAGGATGACTGCGCACATTATCATTAGTGTTAGCATTAGCATACGGACAGCCCCACCTCATCAGCGTGAACCTGATCTCGAAGGCGGGAGAGTAGTCCTCAAACTGGATGATGAGGGTGAACATGAGTGGGGTGACGAAGTTGGCCAGAGTGATGACGATGGAGGGGAGGTACTCATAGATGAGGTCCAGGATGAAGTTGCCTGGTGGGTTCATCTGGGAAAAACAAAACAAGCACCTTTACATGGTCCTACAGGAAAGACACAATGTCTGAAGAAATCAACTGGACACAGTGTCCTCAATTAGGAGTAACTGTAAAGGGTTAGTCTAAAGTGATAATAGAGATAGCTATATAAGAAATCAAGATAAAGGCGCATCAGCACCCCTCTCTCAGGACTGAGTTGTGCACCTGGGACTTCTGTGAGTAGATGGTGGCCCTGTAGATGCTATAGAAGCAGGCAGCTAGCACGGCCAAAACAAACAAGTTGAGGACCAGCCGCAGCACGTATATCCGGCACTTCTCCTTGCGCGTGCGGTCGGCGATCTTCTGCTTTATCCGCTCCTCCTCCAGGTCTGTCTGAAGAGAGAGCACAGGGTCAGGGTGTACCTGTTACCCCCAGCAACCTCCCCCACCCCACCCGTCCCCCGTTCCCGGGCCTCACCTTCAGCTCGTACAGCAGACTGCTCCTCTTCAGCCGAGCGGCGGTCTCGTTAGTGATGCAGAAGTCCCAGCCAGCGAAGATCTTGTTGCAGAAGCTCTGGAAGCGGTCCTCGTCCTGCACAAGGCTCCTTTTGACGCCGGCCGCTGACCTGCGAGGTCAGAGAAGACCTGTGACCCACTCTGACCAAACCTGCAGGCCCATCACTCAGTCGCTTATTCAAGGCACCTTTCCTTTTACACAACTTCATCCCTGGAACTACCCTGGGTGAAGGCAAAGCCTAGTAGGCCTTTCATATCATGCCAAACATTTGCTCAGACAACTGAAAAGTGTTGATAGCTTTGTAGCAGCATCAGAGAGATCCGGGTGGCAGTCATTCGGGGTAGTACCTTTTCACAATCCAAATGAGACTCAGGAAGAGGTAGGTAATGGTGACGAGCACATAGGCCAAGGGGAGATTATAGGTGATCTTGGGGTAATGTATGGCTTCTACCTTATAGTAGCCGTAGAAGAGGTAAGTTTCTTCCAGAAAGCCCTGCATAAAATTAAATAAACAGTAGGTGACATAAAAATACACACAATTCTGAATTGGCAAATGAAGGTATACACCACCCTCATGCTTAACCTGAAATACAATTTACATATTTTCTACAATATATTCTATTGCATATTTACACAAAACTTTTTCAAACAAGTAAAAGGATGCAACTTGACTATGATTAATTATTAGCCAAGCTGTTGATAAACAAACCTCTCGTATTTCTTCTCATACGCATATAAATATTGTTATGGATTGCTTTGTTTAACAGTTCAGAGCCTTAACTACCATTCCATATTTCTGCCTAACATTAACTTTTCTGGCTATTAAAAGTCTTTCAGCTTAAATTTCACGTGTTGCCACAAAAACTTTTAAAAACAAAAAGGTTTTAAATCCTCTCCAACATGAATTCAATAAGCAAAAAGCTGTGGTATAAAGATTTATGCATTGTGTCAGAAAATTGATTTCGTTTCACAACGACACCATGCCTCAGATAAAACAATCACGACAGAGCCATTCTTGTACAATTTGCAGAGACAGAATCCCACCCCAAAAACAGATAAAGTGTCTATTATCTGAACACAGTGGCACATACCGTCCCTGAGAGTACGTCTGTGATATACTGATGGAACACTACCAGTCCACGACGAGACGTGCTGGGGTAGTTACGGCATTCATTTCCTGAAAAGCATACCGTACCATGACACAACACATAAACCATACCTACAGGGATAAAATCAAGGGAATGAGTTTTGTTGGACATACCAAGCATTTATGAATGCACCCGGTGAAGGCCATACACTTGGTGACTGCTTGGAATGTAGCATGACAATTTCACTAGTATTCATGTTTATAAACAATTAAGAATAATTTTTAAATGTGAATGGCAATAAAAGATGGGCATTTCCGTCCAGAGAACAGATCCGTCCTTGAGCACTTAAATGCAGAGCATCCTTTCACACAGCCGAAAGAAAGCACAACTACAGGCAAGATGAGATATTAGAGAAACCCAACACAAATTTAAAAAAATACACAAGTTTGAGATAAATATTATGAAAAAGTACTTAAATTCAATTACAGGATTTATGTATGTGTTCTATTTGCATCGCTCTATAGCTCTAGAAATGGTTTTAACTGGTTATCATCATCTTTAAATAAACAACTATGCTATGTGAGCTTTGGACAGATCCTGATCTGTCTGGAGCTCCACCCTGCCATTTCCCCCTCTGACTGAACAAGAGGAAGCAGGTCCTTACCATCGTTGAGGTTGAAGGTGAGGTTTCCCGAAGCATGGGGCGCGATGATGATGGGCAGAATGACAAAGCCAAACATCAAGAGGAAGATGACAAAGTTGAGCAACACCAGGAAGCGCAGGAAGGAGAAGTAAGACAGGATCCCAGTGCCGAACATCCCTGGGGAGCATGGAGGACAGGAGGATAAGAGTCCTGGGTTTCTCTCAGCTTGAGCGCTGGAATGGAAGACTTATACCTCTTTCACACACAATATGACATGGTATATTGAACACGGGTTCAACCCATGTTTGACCCATTCACACGCGCTATGGTCACGGGTAAGTACCGGGTCGTCGCCATTCACACAAGACCTGGGTATGCAAGTTTACTTCTGTACACGTTTTTTTTTCTTCTGCTAATACAGCTAATTTGGTAGCCAGCTGGCTTCACTCAGTACGTTAACTCCTGAATCGATAGCCAGTGATGTGCTCCAAATATTGCAAAAGCTTTGATGTAAAAACTGTCACAAAATGTTTTAATGTATTTAATAGGCCATTTGCCATTACATAGCCTATTTACCTGTGACAACTGAACTGTCCTCTTCTTGCGTGAATCTAGTCTATATCAAAAATGACAACGATAATGCCAGAGTTTTTCGGTTCCAATATAAATTCACATAAATAGCCTACGGTTTCCATCACTTATATAAAAGTTTTGGAACATTGTTTTGGCCCAATTTTAAAAGATTGTGACAATATTGAGGGCCGGTCAGATAACGCACTGCGTAGAGTAACCCACGTCACCCCTTTCACACCGAAGCCGAGTCATGTCCGACCTGCATAAATCCCGGAAGTGGTCTTTATTAAAAGCATTACAGATTCAGATAGCATAATCTTCATTATTTTTTATCTGGATCAAAATTGTCTTTTCGTCTTTTGAAAACCCAGATGAAAATGGGGGATTTTTCAATAATGGTTTTCATAATTGTTCAGCATTTAGCAAATCAATTAAAGCGGCCAATTACCCCGTTAACTTACTTTGCCTGGTTTCTTGGGTCTAATTTTGGTTGCTGGTTTAAATGTAAAAACAAAAACCCAGACAGACCCAGTGGATCCCCAGGATCAGTTTTGGGGAGTCTTGCTCTGATTTACCAGGTTTAGTACTCAGATGCAAGCCCAGCACAGCTCAGTAGGCGCGCACACATTTTTTTATTTGTTTATTTTATTTTTTTATTTATTTTAAATGGTGGAAAGCTGCCTAAAATTCATGTGGTTTTCTGCATTCTCCAAGGCCGTGTTTTTCAAAACTTTTCATCTGGATCAAAGTGATCCTAATTCTGTAATCCCTTATTTTGCAATGCAGAATCATTTCAATAAGAATGATTTTCATATATTTTTTTCAAAAAGCCAAGAAGCCTTCATTATTCATGATACATAAGATACTATGAATAATCTAACACTTGTTTACATTTTGGTTTAGGTTAAGTTAAAGTCAAAATGTGTTGCAGTTAGACTACAACAGGTCCAAAAGGACAGGAGATTACAGCCTTTCTCCAGCCTGGCACATGTCTCTCACCCTCTATGACGTGGATGTCTCCTCTCCACAGTTCCAACCTGCTGAGCAGCTCCATACCGTCTTCTTTCAGCCTCTTGAGGGAGCGGCGTGCATGCTGTCGCCACTTCTTCCAGCTGCTCAGGTTCTGAGCCTGCTTCATGCGCTGCTCACTAACACAAAATAACCCATGGGGTATCAAGCCCAAGTCCTGGAGGGCCACAGTGAACCACACTTTGAGGTTTCCTTTAAATCGGCAGCCAATACAGCCCATGGAAACAAGGTGTGTGGGCTCTTTAGCCAATAAGTGACTTCAATGAATGAATACTGCAGCACTCCAGGACTGGAGTCTCACATCCCTTCAATAACCCCATTGAACAGGCCCAAGCAATAATGGCTTTACCTCCTCATACAGCACCATCACACCATCCAAAAGTCAACAAAGACAAGGACAAACCAGCGGGTTTATGCAACGACAATGCAAAAATCAATTTACAAATGTTTTGTTTCCCTTGCAACCTTTTTCCAGGTCTCTTATTTAGACTGTGCTCATTTAAAAGTAGTAGGCAGTGCTAAACTATGAAAGATCAAATGTGACTAAATTAAACAAAATAAATATATACTGATTAAATATATAATGAAATAAATAAATAAGCAATGAAATAAATAAATATGCAATGAAATAAATAAGCAATAAAATAAATAAATAGGCCTATCTATTTATTATTTTACATCTCTTATTCATTTCAAGGCGTATTTATTTTAAAGCGTAGGGTCTATTTATTTCACAGTATATTTATTTCAAGGCGTATTTATTTCAGAACGACTCGGCCTGTCAGTCAACATGAAAGGGGCAGAGTCAGCTATGATCATTGGTTGCTCAGTCCATAGATATAAAACACTAGATACCGCTCAGATTTATGCGCGGCCGCCATATTAGGCGGTCAATATCAGTGTATTTTGGTAGTGTATTGACAGATGCAGACTTCTCCTGTTAAGATATAGCCTATTATAACTCGCTTAATTCTCAACTAGGTAAATTTTCATAAAATTTGAGTTATAAAAATGAGAAATGTCTGCATAACACAAGTTACCTTATTTCCAAATTTCCCAGAACAGCTAGCTTATCTCTAAAACGGCCTTTTAATTATAGCCTAGCATACAGGAGTTGTCAAAATGTCGTTTTTTTTGTTTTTTTCAAGAGAAATATGAATATGCTATAATTGGGACGTCAACGATTAGCCTACCACTAGGGGGGCACCATGGATAGGGTAAGCGTACGACAAGGGGTAGCCTAATAATGAACGCAAACGCCTAGTTTTCTTATTCCAGGTCATCACATTCTGCAGAAATATAGCCCAGCTATAATTACAAAATGAGCTGGAATTCTTAGAGCAAGTTGCAAGTATTCCACATGGCTTTTTACAAGTTTAGATACCTTCACTTTTCTTACCAACTCGTAGCCTACGTTTAAATATATGCAATTTTACTGAGGTTAGCCTACTTGTAGCTGGGGAAAAATAGCTTCCTTATCCAGAAAATCAGCTTGACTGAAAACGTAGTGTGATCCACCGTTATAGAATTAGAGTGCATATGACATAGGCTACCCAAGTCATAGCCTATATCTATTGCACTACGGCAGGCTGTAGGTTATAAAGCAATACATTATTATTAAAGTTTGGAGCAATAACTGTTCACAGTTATCTATGAAATACATTTGTATAGGCTATCATATGCCATGCAGTCGAGCATTATTAACCCTCCACTTATGTAATGCCTTTACCATAGCTTATAGCCTATCATAATCAGCTCTGACAACATTTTGACGGATCCAGTAGGCTACAGCCTAATAGGCTAGTTAAAAGGGCGTTTTACAAATAGGCTAGCTGTTCTGAAAAATCTGGAAACAAAGTAACCTTTGTTATGCAGAAATTTATCACGTTTATAATAAGCCAAATAATAAAATAAAATAAAAAACCTAAATAAAAATCTAGCTTTTTTGCTCCACAAACTGAGAATGTGAGTAGGCTACATTAGGCTATATAAGTAAGTGAACTTAATATTATGGCATAAATACATTATCTCCATCAAGCAAATTCATTTCCAAATATCGGCTGTAAGTAGGCTAGCCTATACCCCCGAGAAATGATGAACGTTTAGCCATAGGCTACAAGTTGATAAGAAAAGCAAAGGTATCTAAATGTGTAAAAAGCCACGTGGAATACACGCAACTTGCTCTAAGAATTCCAGCTCATTTTGTAATTACAGCTGGGCTATATTTCTTCAGAATGCGAATAAAAAAACTAGCTATGGGTTTGCGTTCATTATTACCCCTTGTCAATTACGCTTACCCAATCCACGGTCCCCCCCTAGTGGTAGGCTAGTCATTGAACGTCCCAATTACAGCCTATTCATAAAAACAGACATTTTGACAACTCCTGTAGGCTATAATTAAAAGGGCGTTTTACAGAAAGGCCAGCTGTTCTGGAAAATTTGGAAATAAGGTAGCCTAACCTGTGTTATGCAGACATTTCTCACGTTTATAACAAGTCAAAGTTTATGAAAATTTGCCTAGTTGAGAATTGAGTTAGTTATAGTAGGCTATATTTTATATTTTCCCCATATTTTGAGAAGTCTGCATCTGTCAATACACTACCAAAATACGCGGATCTTGACTGCCTAAAATGGCGGCCGCGCAGAAATCTGAGCGGTATCTACTATGGACTGAGCAACCAATGATCATAGCTGAGCCTGCCCCTTTCATGTTGACGGACAGGCCGAGTCATTTTGAAATAAATACGCCTTGAAATAAATAGAAGAGACAGGCCTATTTATTTAATTAATTGCTTATTTACTTATTTCATTGCATATTTAATTGCTTATTTATTTAATTTAGTCACATTTGGTCTTCCATACTAAACAGGGATGTTGTGGAATAATAATAGCCAGTCATTGAGACCCCTAGAAAGGTAATTCAATAACACTGGGCTCCCGCTTTGAAGGAAGAAAATTAGTGTCATGCAACTTGATCTCTGCAGCTAGCAATTCAATACAGCTTTAGAGGGCTGCTGTTGTCACATCAAGAAAAATTATAACTGTCAAACACAAAATTATACGATACACAGGGTGCACAAACCAAGTCTTGTACAATTCTCGTATAACTGAAATGTTATAGAAATAAGAAATTCACACTTCTCTCTGTAAAATCACATTCTGCCCAATTTCAGAAACCATTACAGCACTTATAACACACAATGATTTAAAATATATATTTTGACAATTTCAACCGTTGCTATAACATCATTAGTGAACTAGCATCTGGAAAATTATTAAATTACACCTAAACATGCACATTAAGAACAAAAATAAAGGGACATAGACCTCAGAGATGAGACAGACAGGGATCAGGTAAAACTGTTTCTCACTTGTCTCTACGTTTCTCCTCCATAGTCTTGGGCAGCTCGCGGACTGTCCTTTGAAGAGAGACAGTCTTCGGTGTATCCTCCACTCTGTCCCCTTTCCATTTCCAGCTGGAGGAAGAGCTTACGCGTGTGCGGGAGCTGCCTCTTCTTTTGGTGCCTGTGGCTGAGGACTTCCTACGGTACAGCAGGGACTGGTAGCTGGGTAGCTGGTCCAGTAATGGGTTACTGGAAGGACCAATGCGGTCTGGGAAGAACACTACCGGACAGAGAGCCACATAACAGATATGATGAAAAAGGTAAAGGCAGCTTAATGGCATTAGAACCAACACATCTTCAACTTGAGACACGCTCAATTCACCTGCACTGATCCACATTTTACCCAAAAACTATCAGCGGCTTATTGCTTTTTGCTCCTTATTTACATGGAGACTTTCATATACATTTTATATTAAATGAACAGGATTTTAGCCCCAGACTAATTCATCTGTAAGCATAATGAAATGTTTGCGCTTTCATAACTAATGTTACACATAACGTTACGTTATTTAAAAAGAATAAAAATAAAAATATTGAATCTGGGGGGACAGAACTTCTCTCAAAGCCAAGTTGTTTGTCAAAAACACACATTGCTGGGAAATTCCTCTGGAGTTTGACTAATAGTTACTGTAGGAATCAATGTTGACTACTACTTGATAGATCTGGGTGTTATCCGACATAAGCTGAATAAATAGGGCTTTACAATACCACGTTTTCGAAATGTTATTATTGTGCATTTGCTCATTTCAATATAGCTCCGAACTACTTCCTACTGTATTGTATTCTAAATGAAAGTTCCCCCTGGGAAAAATAAAATCATTCTATTTCACACCAAGAATTATTATCTAGCTGGTTTAGCTAGCTAGCGTAACGGCTAGCTAGATAACACTTGGTTAAATTCCTTTATATAGACAACTACTAGTTAACTACTGGCTTAATAGCTAACAACAACGAAAACTTGCCAAATCATTGAGAATCATGATTTTGTTCACGGATATATTGTATGACTAATCTTGCTAAGCGGACTGACGATATAAATAGTTTAAACATTATTTCCACTCTGCACTAGCGTCTTAGCATGCTAGCGTACTAACTATCTTAACTAACGTTAGGTAAAAGGCTGCCTGGGACACATTCGATCAACATTACAAAACTGGATAAAGTCACTTACCTGAGTCAACGGAATCCATTAAGACGGTTTAATTGAGACTGCGAACCAGGTATAGACGAAACCTTTGTTTTTTTATTTACTCGTACCAGTTGAGCGTAGCCTAACGTACTTGTGTTGAAGCGCCAGCTATTTTCCCTTCCTGTGTCCCAAAGGAACGTCACTGCGCTGCTCCACAGACCTGACATAGACATGCTACAAGCTACTAGATCTGTGAAAAGTTCTAATGATTTACTACTTTTGAATCATATACGTGAATCAAACCAATTTGACGTCCCTGGTAGGCGTTCAGATAATATAGCATTGCAAAAATATATTTTTTCAGGACTTCTTGGTCTGTGGAATTGCGTTCCTTAACCCTTTTCACCATTGACATTCCTCAACCATTCTAGCCTACTCATTCTATGGTTATTATATTCAATAATTGGGCCCAGGCCCACTCCCATCGAGCCTACACAGGTAAATTGATACTGTCACAGAATGTTGGATTAGATCTGACAACCCTTCTAATTTATTTGTTTGTTTGTATAAGTAAGAATTGTGACATCACTCAATCTGGGACATCATTTGCAAAATAATACCACCTTTCAATCGGCTCCTGCTGAATGGCTGAAGCTAAGCAGATGTGGGCTTGGTTAGTACTTGGATGGGAGACATCCTGGGAAAACAAAGTTGCTGCAGGAAGTGGTGTTGGTGGGCCAGTAGGGGGCAATCTTCCCTCTGGCCAAATAAAACCCCAATTCCCCAGTGCAGTGATGGGGCCACTGTGATGTAGGAGATGCCATCTTTCGGATGAGACGTTAAACTGAGGTCCTGACTCACTGTGGTCATTAAAGATCCCATGATGCTTATTGGCAAGATTGGGGTTTCCCTGGTGTCCTGGCTAAACTCCCAACCTGGCTCTTTCAATCTGCTACCTAATATTCCCCCAGTTTAATTGGCTAAAAGTGGTTCTCTCCCTCTTCACAGCTGATGTGTGGTGGTAATTCCAAAATGGAGTGCAAAAATGGCTGTTGTTGCATCGCTCAGGTTGGTGCTACACTTTTTATTTTCATTTTTTATAATTTTGCACCCAACACAGGGCTATCTATATCCAATTCCCACCCCAATTTAGAATGTCCACTTATCTCCCCAAACCGTGTTCATGAAACAACCCCACTGCATTGGACACACGGGTATCTTGCCTCAGTGCAAACCCACGACTTTCCTTCTAAACACGTGGCTCTCCAGGTGTGTGCTACATATTGGTGGCGGTTGAGGTGAGTTTCCCCCTTATCATTGTAAAGCACTTTGAGTGTGAGAAAGGCGCTATATAAATGCCAGGCATTATCATTATTATTAACTTAAACAACAAATTAAATCAACTTTTTACTGGTGAAAATGTACATTTAAGTGTTCTTTTTATGAAATAAATATTTTTTTAAACTAATTTCATTTGTTTACTTCTATACCTGCAGAGTGCCAGGAAACACCCTTGCCCCAGGCAAGAATTCACAATGGCAAACACTTAAAACTGTGTTAAGCCTTCAAAGCCTAAAACTAACAATTCCTACTGAAAACAACACAAAGTGTGGAAATGTAGGTAATCCTCTTTTTAAAAATATATTTTTTATGAAAATGTTGTGTCCCAAATTTTTGTCAACATCTTCAGATTTATACAAAAATGTAATTTATCATAAAAAAGGTAACTGTCTTACCCCATAGTTTCACAGAAGGCAGCAATATAGGTTATTTGTCCTCTGGTAAGTTTGTTATTTAAAAAAAAAAGGAAATTAACAAAAAAATAAATGATGGTTTATTTTCACTTGCATTAAGAGACCTCTCAGAAAATGTTACTCACAACGGCTATGCTGTGAAATGAGAAAATATAACATTTTGTCAATGTTAACTCTTTTATCTGACATCTATGTTGAGGTCAATTCTCTTTAGTAATTGAATCATGTTACTGAAATTAGTAATGTAATTTATAATAAAGTTATGAAATACTATTCAAACATTAATAAATTGTTTTTTTCTAAAACATCTGCGTTATTTAGCAAAACTATATTTTTGTAATGGGAGTCCTGTATTTAACATGGGCCTCTTTAATAATAACTTTGATCTATCTATCTATCTATCTATCTATCTATCTATCTATCTATATATATATATACAGGTGCAGCTAAAAAAATTAGAATATCGTGAAAAAGTTCAATATTTTTTGTCACTCATTTCAGAAAGTGAAACTCATATATTATATCGATTCATTGCACATAGAGTGAAATATTTCAACCCTTTATTTCTTGTAATTTTGATGATTATGGCTTACAGCTAATGAAACCCAAAATTCAGTGTCTCAGAAAATGTGAATATTTTGCTTTAACATATTTTTAAAGTATCATATTTAATATTTGGTTGCATATCCTTTGCATGCTGTTACTTCCTGAAGTCTGTGACCAATCAACATCAAAAGACTCTCGATATCTTATTTTCAGGTACTGTTACAAGCGATACTATAACCTCTCTGCATTTGAATTGATCTCTATGGGAATTGGGGGGTGAGACTAGATTCAGCTGTAAGTTACACTGGTACAGTATGGAACACATGGCTGGCTAAATGGCTGTCAGTCAACAAGGGTCTGAGCTATCGAACGAGCCCCAAACCATCACTATGTTGCCAGATATGGAGTAGATGTGGATGGATCACTGCAAGGGTTATTTCTCCTGACTCATTTTCCGATAGAACTCTATGGGGAAAAAAGTCAGGAGAAACAACCCTTAAAGGGATCCATCCACATCTACTCCATATCTGGCCGCAGAGTGATGGTTTGGGGCTCGTTTGATACCTTAGACCCTTGATGACGTACAGCCATTTCGCCAGTCATGTGTTCCATACTGTACCAGCGTAATTTAAAGCTGAATCTAGTCTTAACCCCCAATTCTCATAGAGATCAGTTCAAATGCAGAGAGGTTATAGTATCGCTTGTAACAGTACCTGAAAATAAGATATTGATAGTCTTTTGATGTTGATTGGTCACAGACTTCAGGAAGTAACAGCATGCAAAGGATATGCGACCAAATATTAAATATGATACTTTAAAAATATGTTAAAGCAAAAATATTCAAATTTTCTGAGACACTGAATTTTGGGTTTCATTAGCTGTAAGCCATAATCATCAAAATTACAAGAAATAAAGGCTTGAAATATTTCACTCTATGTGTAATGAATCTATATAATATATGAGTTTCACTTTCTGAAATGAGTGACAAAAAATATTGAACTTTTTCACGATATTCTAATTTTTTGAGCTGCACCTGTATATACAGTATATATATAAAAATATAAAGCGGCAGTGTGTGTGTGTGTGTGTGTGTGCGCGTTTGTGTATGTGTGTGTGTTTGTGTGTGTGAATGGTTTTGTCTATAATTAACTGAATAAATATGACCCTAAGATGACACATTTTACTTATATATTCATAATCTAAATGAAGCAAAAAAAAATTGGTTCAGTAACCCCAACACTTTTTTGTTGGCCTAATTCATGGATAGGATAATTATAAAGACTCCCTGGATGCCTGTCATTTCTGTGACATTTTATAAACATGTCCTAATCTTGCATATTGTCGGTAGGCCAATGTAGCCTATGTCTGCATATTGTGCCTATGTAGCCTATGTCTGCATATTGTGCCTATGTAGCCTATGTCTGCATATCAACAGCATTGTTGTGGTTCAGCTGCTTGGCCCCGCATTACGTCATATTCAAAATTCACAGCAGCCAAGAGCGAGAGCTAAAGGGTTGCTCGCCGAATCAATTCCTGGATTGGAACACATAGCCTAGCGAGCGTGTCAGCATGCATAATGTAGGCATCACGCTGCATGGACTTTTACCTGGGCTATACGACTTTGCCAAAGACGCACAGTTCCGGGAAGGTAGGGCAGAGACGGCTACGGTTTAACTCAGTAGTACTGAGGTGACATGGCGATTAAATGAAATGCTGGGCATCTTTTTTTGCCAGCTATCGTAGCCTAATTTATTAACACAGCAATTTTAAGTAACGTTATTATTATTGCACACGGTAGAATATTAGGATAAACTATTTGCAGCCAGAGAAGACATTTCCCCACAGAAGAAACCAGGTAAGGTCTGTCTCAGTTGTAGGCTAATATAACGTTAATTTAGTGGTAGCCTATTTACAAATTACTTACTACGAGCCTAATTATAAAATAATATGAAAATGTAACTAAATTAGGCGACTGTACTTTGACTGCAGCATGAATGAGCCAATTTGTTCTTGTTCCATAGCTCAACAACGGTAACATTGTTTTAACATTATTACAGTCTGATATATATATATATATATATATATATATATATATATATATGTTTAAATAAGCGGAGATATATTAAAAATAAAGAACTAAATGAGTGAATAACCAAAAATTAACATCACTTTTAATTGATTATATTCTGTATTTGCTTTTGAACGCTCTGTGAAGCACTCTGTACATTCGTGTTGAGAAGGGTGCTATATAAATAAACTTTACTTACTTACTTACTTACTTACTTACTTACTTATTGATAGGTTGTATCCTAATGGATGAACTTGTTGTAGCCTAGGCTATTAAAACACACAAAAAGCCTTTTGATGGAGCACATCCCGTTCAAGGATTAACCAAAAGCCAGTAGCCTACAGCGCAGTTCTATTTTTATTTTGATGGTAGCCTGATTCAGATCATTCATTGAAGTAGCTTAGGCTAGCCTAATCGATCAAGGTTGCGTTAAAGGTACAGAGTTGGTTCACACCTTTTCACTTTCAGGCTATGCTTTAATGTCATGTATTTATTTATTTAAATTTAATTTGTTCCAGAATTTATTGGCAACGAATCCTCATTGTTTCAATACTGAGCTGATCGCGTATGAGCGACTATTACTGTGGATTTGGATCAAGTGATTTAGCCAATTCAGAGTTTCAGACGCTTTGACTTGAAGAAGCGGCTGGTTGAGAAGCTTGTTTGTGATTCATGACCCGCTTTCGGACATTCAGATAAATTAAATTAAACGGAAAGTAAAACAGCTGATTGGGCTTTCATAACTGTGAGAATATAAACATATAATTGATAAATGCAGCATGACAATTTTCCGCTTGAGGAAAAGTATCACCATATATTGAGGGACAGAACTGTCTCAGTATTCAACTGTTTTCATTACTGCTGAAACTCCGAGGCTATTATGGAAGAAATTGTATCTTGCTGATTAAACTGTAATGAGAGTTGCCTGTGACAGGAAGGGTATTGAGTTACCCTGAAGAGCAGGCATGCTGTTAGCATTTAAAGATCAGACAAGCTGTTTAGCCCCTTTGTATTCTGTCAGATTAATATGCAATGGATTTAAAGAAAGTATCTGAATGCTTCAATTTCCGTGTAATACTTTTTAAAAGTGAACATTTCAAATTCTGACTGATAATTGTCAACAACCCCCTGGGGTATCTGAAAACTCCATATTACCTGTCATAAATCCCATGCAGGTTGCATGAACACTGAGTAGGGAGAAGACCAAAAGAAACAAAGGGAAGGAACAGTACAGTGAGGAAGGAAAAAGACCTAACAAGGACTTAATGTCGCATTACAACAGAGAAGGACTCTTCAACTCTGCCTACCATGACAGTGGAACCCTGGAAATCGACAGGAGGTTTGTCTCCAAGTTGACTAGACTTTTCGAGAAGACAAAAACAAATGATAAAAATGGTGTATTTGACCTGACTATCACGCGATAGTCTTATTCAAAAAGCTTGTGTACTTCAACAAAGGATGCCCTCTTAGGCATCGTGCTCTGAAAAGTGTGACAGAGTGGGAGGTAGCTGTATTTGTGTGATCGTAGCTAGATAAAGACACCAAGCTAGGCATAGGTTTAAAACAAATATGGTGGTTTTGTTTTATCTACAAGAAAATCATAAACATTAAAAAAATATTTGCAAAATAAGAAAACAGAACAAAAAGTTCAGACTGAATTTTGAGCCTCACTACTAGCTTTTGTATCTGAGTAAAGGCTGGGTAAAAAGGTTTATGTATATAAAAGGTTTTTGTGTTCTAAAATCAGAATGTTCCTTTGCCAGTCCAAACTTGGAAACTGGCTGTTCATTTGTTATCAGCCAGTTATTCACAAGGTTTCATTAAATCCTCTAAAGAAACCAATACATTGAAAAGGCAAACATCAGTGGATAGCATACAGTGTAATTTGCATCATCGTTAAAGATGACCAAAAATACTGTATAAAATAAACATTACAAGTTCTGAGCTAAATATTTTAATTCTCAAACGCAGAAAATATTCTACTTTACGAATTATTTATAGAATCAAGCATTGAATGAACCAATTAAAAAATAATGTTCAATTTGCTTAATAGCACCAAATCTAATCAAACATTTCCAGTACACTTGAAATTTTAGGAACAATTATTCTAATAAACTGTTGAAAGATTTTAACAGGCGCTTTACATTTTAATTTTTGCCAGAAATATCTGAACCCTTCCCACTGTGTTTTGGTATTCTGTAATATCTTTTAAACAAAGAAAATATGAACCATTTTTTATCTCCAGTGCCAAATGAGGATCACATGCGTCCTATCTGTCTATTATAGCTCCTCCAGAAAGTCTCATCTTTACAATCCATATGATAGGGACACAGAGCCCTGGCAGAGGGGTGTGACAGACTGGGCACCTCCTGAGGCACTGCCCCCTTACAATGAACAGAGCGGGTACCCCTGGGACAGTAGAGAAGAGAACTGGAGGCCCACAAACAACATGGCGATGGGCCTCCTTCCCCAGCAGAGTGGCAGCCTGAGATGGCAGCATAACCACGGTGAGTTGAACCCCACTTGTGTGAGTTAACCAATAAGTGGGCGTGGACTATGACAAACACAGTGGGCATTTGGAAAGCTGGTAAGGATGTGACTGCTGTATCCAGGGTTGCTAAAGCTGTAAATGTAAAGTGTGTCATGTGTGGTCACTGTTTTGAATATCCCTTATGTCTCTATCTCCTGCGTTCAGGTTCAGTGAACTATGGCTACCAAACTGATTCTGCAGTGGACTACATTACACCCCCACAGGAACAGCAGGCGCCCTGGACTCCACATATGGGTGCGAAACCGTAATCTTTCACGTAGACAAACACATCTTCCAAGTGATTCTGAATTGGCTGGCAACGTCACGTAAGCAAATGTTTTAACGAAGGCACTGCAAAGAAGGGATATGAGTCATATTTAAAACCAAAATGAGAAACAGGAGGAGTCTTGGCAGTGGCGGCTGGTGCCAGTTCTCATAGGTGGGGTTAACCGACCCGGGACACTGGGTTTTGCATTGGAAAACAGTGACGAATGACGACAAACTAAAATATAACACATTTTATCACTGAAAGCACTAAACTTAGTTTTATGTAAACTTTTTTTTTATTACTAAATTATTTTGAATTATTTTTGGGAGGTAGGGGAAGTCAATGCAATGTCTTAGGAGGGGCGGAGCCCAAGAGCCCTGTATTAGCAGTCACCACTGAGTTGCACCACACAGACTTAAGAAGCATTTCTTTTCTGGAACTAAACTCACAAAATGTAACAATTCTTTCCAAATGCTGTAGAGAGATAGCCACTTCTTACTCAAATAATTGCTAAGAAGTTAACTGAAGGCTGTTTTTGTACTCCAGCACCATCCCCAACACACACTGAGGGATGGCTTTTTAAGAATATGAAGATATCTTTTTATTGTTATGTGCCGTGACACACCCCTGGGAAGAACAGAAGAGATGGGCATACAGAGATGTGGTAAACAGGGATTAGACACTGGTATTTCTTTACAGAATTGTGTGTGTGTGTGTGTGTGTGTGTGTGTGTGTGTGTGTGTGTGTGTGTGTGTGTGTGTGTGTGAGTGAGAGAGAGAGAGAGAGAGAGAGAGAGAGAGAGAGAGAGAGAGAAAATAAGCTGAAACAACAGTCAAAATAAACCAAAACCAATGTACTCAAGTGGAAGGGAAGGTTGTAACTGATAAGGTTGGAGTCTTTCAATCTTTCAAAGAGCTTATAGGAAGTATACTGCAGATGGGGGATTTCCCTTTCCATCAAGGAAGGTCACTGGAAAGTATTTCCTCGAGTTACAGTTAATCAACAGTCAGGATGTGAGTAAGATCAGGAATACTAGTTTTAGTGCTTTTTTACAGTTTTCTGTGCCACTTAAATTATTGAGGTATTAGAATACAAAGGGGAAGTAAGGTAATTCAGTGTATCTGTATGGACCATATCATGAGTTGCTGACCATTCCGGAAACCATGAATCAGAATAAACTGGCCCTTTGAGTCTATGATAAGTGATTTAGATCAGAAGGGTGCCTATATATTAATATAAACACAAATACCCCTTATGGAAAAAGAATATACTGCAGTATATTGTACATATATCAAAAGTATCGTCACAATATATGCAGTATATTACATTTCCACAAGGGACCACATTGGAGTTATAAAATGGGCTAATATTGTGTGTCTTGGGAGTTTATATATTCTCTTACATTCCAGGAGAGCCTGTTGTAGTATTAGCCCTATAACCCTTGATTGGCTGTTTGTACCATTCCTTAATCATTTTATGAACCTTCTTACCCTGAATACCATTTATTATTTATGCACAAACCATTGAAAAAACATCCTCAAATGAGGATAGTCAAATCGAATATGTATTAATAGCATAGATCAGACACTATTGGCTGTGCTAGGTGGAAGTGAATATTTAAGAAAAAATAATGATCCCCATGCCACAAAATGCAAGACACCCACTGTAGTATGTTCTACTCATAATCATCCCTCCTTTCCCTACCAGCAAAATCATAGTAACGTTCAAACTTGTAGTTTAGGCAAGAGTTGTAAAAACGAGGTAGAGGACAGTTGAGAAGGCGCAGGGAGATAACTGATAGATGAGAAACAAAGACAAGCTACTGTAAAGTGAGGAAATCATTACAGATGCAGGTATAATGTAAAAGAGGCGAACAGATGCTTGGCTGACACGCGCAAATTCAGTGAGGTCTCGAGACATTATGTACAGGTAAAGTGTTAGCAGACAAACGTCTGAGAGGGATATGCTAATATGGCCTAGCATCCAGTCTGCTACATTTCCCCCAGTTACAACACCTTTTACAGCTTCACCATGTAAATTTGGCTCTTAGGCCCGAGTATTATTAAAGGTAATAAAACAGGTATAAGTGGCTCATAATCTACAAAGAAAATGCCTTTGTGGACATTTATACTTCAGTCTTGAGGCAGCTACAAATTTAGAGAAAACAAATTAAGTATTTAGTGGTTTGTAGTTATTAAACAGCAGATTGTTCCAGTAGTCAAGACTGTGTAAATTATTAATTAGCCTGCATATTTGTTGATTACTATTTGTTAACCCTCGTTCATCAAACACTTTTCTGTACCCCATCTCCTGTCTGCAGTGATTTATGCTAAGTGACACAGAGGAAGATAAAATAAATAATATTTTTGTGTTTCTAGCCAAGAGAGATTTAGGGATGAGCTGAGGAAAGGTATTTGTATGTGTTTGAGAAATGAGATTCAGATCTTACTTGTAACTGCAACAATAAAACACATTGCTTTTTATCACAAAAGAAGGAGAAAATGTGGAAAAATAACTATTTTGTTAATGCCCAAAGTGCTAATAGAACGTTTTTTTAAAAACTATTAATAATTGACTGACGTTAAAGCCAAGACCAAGACTAATAATATATGATTAAATGTTTAAAAATGTGCATGTATATTTACTAACATAGATAGGCTCTGGAGATGCATAAACCTTCGGAAATTAATCTTCTGTTTTTGACCGGGGCAAATCCAGGTAAGCTTTAAGTGGCATGGCTTTAAGCGCAGTATCCTGCTTGAAGTCCGCATGACTTCATTTGTTACTTTTGTTCACTGTAGTCTTGGTAACAGGGTACACAGTCATACACAGACCTGAATCAACACGAGTGGTGCTGTCCCTCTCTACGCTTTTATCGATCTGTTATCCTACATAGTTAGTGCTGTAAAACTATTAATTTTGGCGGGTTTCTGAAAATGAATGGGAGTGAATTGTGAGCCTGACAACCGGGAGGAACGGCGATGTTGTTAACGGTCAGCAGGGGCAGCTGATGTTTCTAGAATTCATGCTGTGCAAATATAATGGGGTAGGCTCCACCAAATTGCATATGTTATGCCAAAGTGAAATATTTAAAAAAAAACATTTTATAGTTCACATGCATATTCACAGATGCAGTGCGGTGGAGCAATCCACCTGTGGTTATTGTCATAATCAGTGCAGTGCCAGGAATGTATTATTATGTAACAGGTTATAAAGAGTCATTTTTATTCATATTGTTTACAAATAACAGAAACACAGCCATTGAATCTCTGGACATGCTCAGAGACACAGTGTATTGAAGAAAGATAATTTTTTTTGCCATAGTGCTATAAGTGATTGTTTTAATACAATGTACAATGTTCTGGGTGAGGAATTTGTTAGGCCAGTGAATGTCTTTATCAGAATATGTGTTGAAACGTGTATGGAGCAATGTTTATTATCATAATAAAATATGCGTCATTCACTGAGGCTTTCACAGTCAAGCATGATATTACATCTTTTACATTAACTAAAAGTAAAGGTAAAACATGAATTAAAAGTAAATACACTGTAGATTTCAGAGAAATCTTTTTTAATACTATATGTAATGACAATAAAAGGGTAAACCTCATGCTGTGGTTTGAAGTTTAAATATTTTGACGTCAGATAATAAAGTATCTATAATGATTTTACTGATGGAATATCAATGTTCTCTCATTATTTTTCATTGTGAAAATAGTTCTGTGAACAAAGCTGAAATATTTTTTATAACATAATGATTTAATTAATTAAGTACTATGTTTTGTCTCACACAGTAGCATTGTCTTTGTTCAAATCATATAAATAATTTATATAAATAATTAACAGTTGAATCAAACTATAAACTTCAGGTTGCGTCACTGCATATAACACATTAAATAAATGTATTTAATGCGTATTTAAATTAAATTCATTTTATGAAGATTTGTATAGTTGTCCACTATAAAAAATAACGTAAATTATTATGTATTTTTTTACGATGGATATCATTATCATAGATTCACACTTGAATTGAAACAAATATTACCTGTCAAATCATGGTAACAATGCAAGTATATTCTCACCTTTTCTTTGTTAGACTGATCTGAATAATTTCTTATGAATGTGCCAAACAATAACCATAAAATGCATTATTGGTTTGTAATGTTGTGCCAATAGCTGTCCTGTGTTGTCAGATGAGACATTACGACAGAGAGGAATGAGGAAGGACATTACGACAAGGAAAATGAGCCTGTTTCCGGGTGGTGGCGTAGCGCTGGGCAGATTGGGCATTACCGAGGAAGACGTCAGGGATGAAATTGAAAGCGGTGAGCCTTGGGAAAGAGATGTATAGACTGTGCTGATTGAATCACAGTAGATAGGGGATAATGCCACAAGACATGTGTTGCATTATAACAACGTATGTTGCATTGTAACCTTGCATATGCTGTTTTGATCTGGCTCCTTTGCATTTCCCTTTTCCCATCATATTCCCCATCACATCTCCACCAAATATCCTACAAATAAACAGGATTATATTAAGGTTTGTTAAGCAAATATAACTCCTTGGAAAAGGGTAGCACTGTCATGGTTCGTGGGTTTTTATTTTATTTTCCGTTGCGATTCTTGTCTTTATTTCCCGATTGAGAATCTATCGGACTTTTTCCACGTTCCGTTCCGGGGTTTGCTTTCCCTCATCGTTGTTTTCACCTGTACCTCTACCTGCGGGGTATTTAAGTTTCTCACTTCCACTTCCCCGGTGCTTCTTTGTCATTCGACATTGCATTGAGTCAGGTATAGCCAGGTACTAGCGACCTCGTGATATTAAATGCTGTTTATGTTCACGGGGGACTTGCTGTTAGCTTCTAGTTCAGGTATAGGTATTATTCCACCTGTTAGCGTTCTGTGCTATTTATTTTATTCTTTGCTGTTCTCTCTGAGACAGTTTTCTTTGTTTGTTTAGTTTGTTTTACACTCTTCTGGCCGTCCGAACTTATGTGCCGAAGGTGTTTTTTTCTTTGCTAGGCTTCCCGTTTTGGCTCCAGTATTGAGCTCGTTATTCGAGTTCGCCCTATTTTAGTGGGTTGATTTTCGTTTGGCTGTTTAGCCACAAGGAATTAGTTTCCTGTCTTTTCTTTCTTTGAATTTATTTTCTTATTCCCTTTATTGGTCCTCACTGTGTGAGTGACTTGTTTCTGATCCCCCTACCTTCACGTTTGATTATCCGCCACTAAAATCCATAACAAGCACATTAAGCTAGTAGCTTAATTTAGGTCAAGAAGATCACCCACACATTTTGGGGGCTGTTTACATTCAGAAAAAGAGAAAAACATATTTGCACCAGTACCATGTGCCCACAAGCTTGAAACAGTGACTTTCATTTGAACTGTAGAATTGTTTTATATTCCCATTGACCATCTAGCTTTTCAAGCAGTGACACATAAAATGCACATACTTGCAGTGACACTGAAATGATATACTGAAGTTATATGTTCAACAGGGGAGCAGGACTTGGTGAAAGAACTGGTTGCTATGTCATCCAGGGACCAAATCCAAGGCATACGAGTCCTCCAAATGAGCCTTCAAGACAAAAGACATATTAGGTAAGCCAAGTTGTTCTTGTTCAAAGCTCAACTGTCTTTTTTATTAGGGTTAGTTAAACATTAAGCCCATTATAACAGCTCATAATGACCACTGCATCCCGGAGGTAAAAATAGTGTTTACACAATGATAGGCTGGCTACGCAGTGCAGTCCTTTCCTGGCATCATACCTTTAGTGTGAGCTGGCTGGTTAAGTGTTAAGCTGGGTTCTCACCAAATCTGGCGAGGTGCCTCAGTTCAACACATTCTATGGAGAGCAGGAGATGCTATCCCGGTGAGTGGTGTGGTACATTCGCAGGTTCTGAATTTGCATAGGATATACTCCACCATCATTCTATGCAAATTAATCCATCCAGTGCAGATTCAAGCATATTCTGCATAGCCTATTTCTCGCCTCAAATGTTTTCAGAAACATATTTTAGTGGAATGTTTAGGTGGAACAAAAGAAAGTTTATTTATGGGCCGCCATGTTGTTCCTGTTTGAAAACGGCGAGGCGAATCCAAGGACCGCAGTACGTCTAACCCCCTGTTGCTAAAAAAACAGTCCTCGAGGGCCAAAAACTGCTGGTTTTCCACCCTTCCTTTACCTGGGAGTAAATATATCTGAATTTTAGGAAGAGAGGATAACTTATGGACACAGTTTAGGTGCTGTTTACTAATCCAGCACTAATGTTCCGTTTTCACCAGGAGACAAGTACTTGCTTCTAAGTCCTCCAAGCGGGGCCTCAAGCTGACCTGCTTCACAGACTGCACTGAGCAAGTCTCTCGGGTGAGAAGCTGTGGCCTACCAGTGAACATCATTTTTTTTTTTAAATGAACTGCATTGTCTGATGAAGAGTATGGCGTTCACAGCCTGACTGCAGGGTAGGATATGTGTGGAATTAACAGAAAGGGATGTCTCATACTCTAGCAATATAAGATGCCTAAGAAGAGCCAAGAATGAGAGGTTCAAAGGCTTATGGCTTTCACAGATGAAAGGCTTATGGCCTTCCCAAACTTTACAACAGACACACTCCACTACAGCAAAACGCACTTCACAAAACCATGCATATAAATATAAGGTAGTAAATATGTGCTATACAACACTGCCCTATTTTCTCCCACCACTCCAAGTAATTTTACCTGCATGACCTGACATGTCCCTCTCAGTCCTTCCGTAGGTTCGGAGCCAGCTTGGTG
This sequence comes from Ilyophis sp. 1 JC-2022, assembly GCA_022702515.1. Lineage (NCBI taxonomy): Eukaryota > Metazoa > Chordata > Actinopteri > Anguilliformes > Synaphobranchidae > Ilyophis > Ilyophis sp. 1 JC-2022. The sequence goes on along the minus strand of CM040405.1, from coordinate 37,317,550 downwards.
TCAGTCAGACAGGCGATGACGCTGTGGCACGGCACCATGAAGGAAATCGGGGGCAAGTTCGGCACTGGTGTCCTCTCCTATTTCCTTTTCCTCAAGTGGCTGCTCATGTTCAACATTTTCTCCTTCCTGGTAAACTTTGGATTCATTACTGTACCCCAGCTAGTGCAGCTGCCTAACATAACAGATCAAATGGATTTCAAGGGGCTGGAACTCCTCACTGGAGCTGTGAGTTCTGCCACACTTGCGTATTATGTCCTGTACTTAATAGCTTCATGTGTACATAGGCAATATATTCTTACATCCAATTAATAATCGATATAAATAATACAATTTAGCATTACTCTGTAAATATGAACAGTTGTGTACATGTGTTTTCACAGGGATATTTCAACCAGACAGTCTTGTACTATGGTGGCTACAGTAATGAAACAATCGGGACTCAACCGGCGTATGACATGCAGCTGGCATACTTCTTCACTATTGCAGCTTACCTGGTTCTGTGTGGATTTTCACTGATCTACAGGTCAGTGGGTGGGGCACCACAAATGCAGAGAGCTTGGCGACATAATGAATCATAATGAATTATAGTGTTGTGGAGTTTATCATTGGAGCTGTCATCCGTTAAGATGTCTCCGTTACCTCTTTGACTTTCTGCAGTATGGCTAGATCTTTCCGGAAGAACTTTGTGCTGTCAGCCTCTGGCAACGCCTGGTGTCTCTTGTGCAGCTGGGACTTCAGTGTCACCAATGAGAAAGCCATACGCCAGCGCAAAAACAACCTCCGCATCCAGCTTAAGGTGGTCTTATTTCTCAGTTCTAGTTCAGAGCCTGTCAGAAGTCTGTAACACATTGGAGAAACTTTCCTTCAACTTTAATTCAACATAATTTTTATTTTCCAACTTACGACCTGACTTGTTCTGCTCTGATCCCAGGAGTCGCTTTCGGAAAAGAGTCTGGGGGCCCACATGACCATGTCAGAGAAATTTAAACAGTTTGGGATCCACCTGGGCGCCTGGCTCATCTCTACAGGGTTGGCAGTGGCTTCCTGTGCTGCCATCTACTTTCTGTGTCTGGACTATCTTGAAGTAAGTCTAGCATACCTGCACAAAGCTGCTGAAGCATAGTTGCCTCCATGGACTTCAGATTCGTCAATAAAAAATTATGATGGATTACAGTGTGCTGATTGGTTGACAACCCTGTGTGATGTTACGAGTGTTCAAACCCTGAACATTAGCGTACTGTTTGGTGGGAACAAATGGACTTCTTGTGTTTTTTTCAGTCGATCAATAATTCTGAGTCTCAGGACTTCTCTAGCCTGCTAAATGAAGCCTCCACTCTTCTCCTGCCCTTTGCGGTCTCACTCATAAACCTCGTCATTCCACTGCTGTACTCACTGCTCAACAAGATTGAGAAATACTCCAACCCCCGCACGCAGATCTACGTCATCATCCTCAGGTGTGGACTGTCTTCTCAACTCTGAAAACCCTGTTAGGCTTCTCCCTTACAGATAATACAAAAACATATTGAAAAGAGTTATATCTGGGTAGCTAACAGAATCAAATGCAAAAATGTAATCCATTTGTTTGGGATACGGCTTGCACAAGGAAGGTAGATAATTCGTCTGAAAATCCTAATTGGATTTTATTGAAAGAATTGACTGTGTAACTGAAACTTGAAAGAGCTCTTGTCATGCTGTATAAACAGATATTGTTTTAAAGGTGTTTTTGCCTCACATTGTGATGTAATTAAATATAATTTTGTAAATATTTTTAAAAACATGCAAATCTGGATCCAATTATTATAATTCACATGGCTCAATGTCAGAGACATGCAGACATAACTTTTGATTGTGGTGATTTAGCTTGTTGGCTATCATTTGTAGCTATGACATTGCCACTGTCTAATATGTTCAGAAGCTACTCTTTGACCCATCTCTACCACTGGCAATCATGACATTGTAGTTTAGTAGGTTACACACAAGCCATTGTTAAAAATATATGTTTTTGTCTTGAAATCATTAGCACTTAACTGAAACACTACACAAATATAGCTAAATATGGATTGCCATGCATTTTATTTTTATTTTTAGAAATGTTTTTCTGAAGATGGGAATACTGGGAATTCTCTGCTACTATTGGATGAAAATAGTTCCGAATACCATTTCAGTAAGCACTTTTTACATCATAATTTATAATTTTTTTACCAAAGGGTTCATGAAGTCGTTTTGTTTATTATCACAGATACTTTCATGTTTGATGGCTCATTGATTGTTCTATAAAGTTGTCAAACCCATACATGTATTGCACCATCCATATTAATTCACTTTCTTTCTCAGTGCTGGGAGTCGTTTGTTGGACAAGATCTGTATCGGCTGGTGGTCATTCATTTTATCTTCTCAATGTTGGAATCCTTCTTTGGAGAGTTTTTACGCAAGTGAGTTGGCAACACTTTCATATTTTATTACGGAATTTTAAACAGCTAATATAACACACTAATAAATGTTTATTATTGGGGTTTTTTCCTGACTCAGTGTCATTGGGACCAAATGTCTGCCAAGCCTGGGTGTTCCAGAGTTTGATATCGCTCGGAATGTTCTGGACCTGATCTACGCGCAGACACTTGCATGGTGCAGTATTTCTTCTTTCTCTCTGCTGTCTGTAAAACCATGGCAGTGTATTGTCACATTTCTGATCTTAGTGTAAGCCTAACTTCCTCCCCACATCTCTCTGTCATTACCCTCTCTCTGCAGGATTGGGATTTACTTCTCTCCACTTCTGCCGGCCTTACAGATGATCAAGTTGTTCATCACATTTTATCTGAAGAAGGTAGGCCGTGAGTGGAACTGTAACTCATGTGATGGTAATGCGATCCCTCTGTTGATACAAAGACAATGGCTTGGAAAGCCTCATCCCTTGCTCAAGTTACCTCTCTAAAAATGATTTTTAAAACATGGTACTGAGGAACTATGAGTGCGTTTACATGCACTCAATGGGTGCGTTTACATGCACTCAATATTCCGATCATATTCGGAATATGGCTGTTCGAAGTGACAGCCTGTACTCCCCGCAGCTACCGAGTTTGTACAGCACTATTGCTACTCGCATTTGAAGAGGTACAGCTGGACGCACTGTCACTTCGTCAGGGCTCATTATGTTCTGTACCAAACCACAAAGTTTCATAAATGATCTCCGAGCCATCCTGAAGTTGCCTCTCCATTCTGAATCGGTGAATTAATTTACCATATGACGACGAAACCCATAAGAGCATTATTGAGTGCATGTAAACGTGCTCATTATTTCCGCGTTTCTAACTTTTTTCCCATCTATGAGATGAAGTATATTCCTCTTTTTTATTTCGGATAACATCAGGAGGGTTTCCTCCTCGCTCCAGAAATGACTTCTCCCGTTGGTTGACATCTCTCTCTGACCTCTCAACTGTTTTGACGTTAGCGTTACGTTACTAACAATATCCGGAGTAGCTGTTGCCATGGCTGTTGCTGTCAAACACACACATGCGCAGATTTAAAAAAACTAACTAGATCGGAATAAGTGTTTACATGCAATCAATAAAACGAAAAACACGGCAGAAATCCAGGTGTAGTTTTCTCATATTCCGATAACTGCTTTTTTCCGAAAAAGCTTTTCGGAATATTGAGTTTACATGACAATTTGAATAATCCGATAACAGCCATATTCCAAATATGATCGGAATATTGAGTGCATGTAAACGCACCCAATATCTTTATATGGTTCAGCTCTACCATGTGAGAAATGTAGAAAACGCCTTTCACGTGCAGTGTGGCGAACATCTTGTGTCTTCTTTCATCTGCTCAGGTGAGCCTGTATCAGAACTGCCAGCCCCCTCGCCGTTCTGGCAGGGCCGCGCAAATGCAGACCATCTTCATTGCCCTTCTGTTCGTCCCCTCCTTCGTGGGGGCAGTGTCCATGGTGGCCTACACCGTGTGGAGGTATGTCATTCTTGGTGTGAGGTCAGACTAGGCAGCATGTGTGAAGATACACACACAGGCCCATGTAAAGTCTATTGTGGCAGACTGTTGGGTGGCGCAAAGCACGGGATCAGTGCTACGATGTACCCTGTGGTTTTATTATTGCATCATGACAATTCCAGTGACTGACTGGGACTGGCAGCCCTGCAAGGTGGTGCAATGGCTGTATGGCCCAACGAGGAGGGGGTTCAGTTGGTGGGATTGCCTTCAACTGTGCATGATTGTACTTACACCGCAGCTCACCTGGTTTATTGTACAGTGAAAAGAAACAATGGCTAGCACTACTCTTGTCTGTGCCATACAAAATTGACTTGAGTCATGGGACAGGTAAATGACAATAACTGACATTCCAAATTGTGAGAAAAGAATCAGGGATAAAAATTCTGACAGCGCACAAAATACCGCGTCATGCCTGTCTCACCCTCTGTCTGTCTGCCCCTGCCCTGCTGGACCTTCCTGCAGCCTGAAACCATCGAAGCACTGCGGGCCCTTCCAGGGCCTCAGCACCACCTTTGAGGCTGTGGCCCTCTGGATGGAAAGTGTGAATATCCAGAACTTACCAGAATCCATGTGGGCTGTTTGGATATACAACAACATGATCAAAAGCGAGCTCTTCTTCTACCTCGTCAGCCTGATAATCCTGTGAGACACTGTTTCTTGGAGCTTCCTCACCCTCAACATACTGATTATAATTGAGATAATTTACATTTACAACTGGAATTTTCCATATTTGTTAGTAGTTTTATACAGTGGTATAGTATGAAAGCTCCAGTGTACTAAAACTGCCTCTTCATCTCAATCTATCTCTCCTCTTGTCAGAGTCCTGATATACTTCTTCTGGCAGGTAACACAAGGACGAAAACTGCTGATCAGTATTCTCAGGGAGCAGATCATTAATGTGAGTCATTAAGCTTCAGGTTTGGGACATTTCTTAGCTTTGTATTTTGGGTTTGCAAACAGCTTTACTTGCATAAAAGATCTAATATTTCTTCTTTTTTATCTTTAAACATAACTCTTTCCTGTTCCTCTGCTATGTTGTCTCCTCTTTCTATTTGCTCTATATCCCTTCCTCTTTACTAATAAGGAGGGAAAAGACAAGGCCTTCCTGCTGGATAAACTGCAGAAGCTTCAGAAAGCAAAGCAGACAACGGCTTCTTCCCAACCGGCCCGCGCACAAATACCACAGGTCAGTGGACTTAAGGGAGGCGTGTTGATCATTGCAGCAAGGAAGTATCAAGGAATAAGCCCTGTTTCTTGTTTGTTTTTGGATCATAAATCAACTGACAGAGCCATTTCCTAGTCAGTAATACATTTTTGCACTGAACAGTCGTAGTGAAAGAGCTGCCTTTTCCCTTGTTGGCCAGATTCATAAAGAAAGAATCAGGGACTTATAGTCGGTGAGGAAAAGAACAACATTCTCAAGAGTTCCAGCGTATAGCCAGAGACCTCTGACCAATGAAAACACAGCCTGTCAGGGATTCAGTGAAGTGGCAGAAAGAAGATGGAGAAAACAACCCAACTGTAGAATGTTGGGAGGAGAACAAAGCTGCGTTTAAGTTTTTTTAAATGCAGCCCTCCGCCATTGTCTCCTTGGGGCCGGGAAGGGGCTAACTGGCTGCCATGATGAGCAACTTGCCAATTGTTTAATAAACAATGGACGAAAACACGATCCATCCATGTTGTTCAAACACAAACAGCTTGCAACACCTAATCTTTCTGTTTGCAAAACAACCTGATTTTGTTTCCCTTTCAGAGCTATGACAGGATACAGGAGATTGAACCAGATTATGAACAGAGTGAGTCCTTCCTTACTGAAAAAACAATGGGAAAAAAGCATGGTCATAAAAATTTGGGAATTAAATTAAAGAATGAAACCAACGCATTGTATATACTTACGTGATAGGCATAAGTGGATAGCCCACATTTTTTAAATTGCACTATAGTGTTAATGGTATTTAAAATTTGTTCAGAGCAACAGATCAGATCATGTCTTTGATCATACATTTGCTTTATAATCTTATTGCGCAGTATTAATGTATTTATGCAGGAATCTCTGTCTGTACATCTGATTTTGAAGGCTTACCTGGCGTGCCTCGTATTGCAGGAGACACTGGTCCCAGTGGACCCCCCATCACCAGTGCCCTGATCCAGGCTATGCTGGCCAGGCGACAGGCTGAGGAAGAGGAAGAGGAAGGCTACTGAAAAAAATGTCAAGCTGTACATATCTGCCCAGAAAATACACCATTACTGGCCTGCCCCAAGACATGAATCCAGTTCTGCCCAGAAAATATACCATTACTGGCCTGCCCCAAGACATTAATCCAGTTCTGCCCAGAAAATACACCATTACTGGCCTGCCCCAAGACATGAATCCAGTTCTGCCAACATCACAAATGGGTCCATATTCCCTGGACAAACATCCTTCTCTTCACAATTTTTCTGGTGCAGATGGTCATGCACTCGCCTTTTTGGACCTTGTCAGTGTCTACTGTGGCACAGAGTGGCATATAAGTGACCACAGTGTCTTTCAGTCAACATGTCATAATCTGCCTGCTGCTTTTTGAACACCTCACTGCTTTTTTTCATAATCTGCCTGCTGCCAAATGGGCAGATTACAGTGTGGGAGGAATAAAAGCAGTCAGCTGACTTCACAACTTCAGGGGACGTTTACTGGCTTGCAGTGCACCCTCCAGAATGAATGGAGTCATGCCACAGGCCGATTTAGCATCAAGGCTGGCAGTATAATTTATTTGACCATTTGCACTGAAATAACAATGCCATTGAATTCCATCAGGCCTTCCACCCTACTGTACAAGAACAACTTAATTGTAAGAAGAATGGAGATACCACTATGTGTAGAAAAAACAAGGAAGATTGAATTTGGCCCCGAAAATTGTTGTACAGACATTATTGTAGTGAAGTTGGAGAGAAACAATTAACTTCTTCATGTCACATACAAGCTCTAAAGCAGGGGTGTCAAGCTCCAGTCCTGGAGGGCCACGGTGTCTGTGAGTTTTTGTGGTTTCCTTTCAATCAGTAGCCAATGAAGGCCTTAAGAACAAGGTGTGTGGACTCTCGTTTAGCCATTCAATGATTTAAATTAATAATTTGTGCTTAAACACACCAAAAACCAGCAGACACTGCAGCCCTCTAGGACTGGAGTTTGACATGCCTGCTCTAAAGCAAGCATCAGCATGCAGCCAGTATTTTGTTTTAAAGGTAACAACTCATGATCTGGTAATTTGTCAAAGTTAATTGTCTTGACTTTTATTTTAGTCCATCAAAGCTAAATTATTTATATTGCAGGTAATTGTCAGTAAACTGAAATTTAGTATGAGGTTTAACAGACATAGGCCTTTTGGTTAGCCAATGAAAGTTTTATTTTGAATTTTCATTTCTATGGATGTAACCAAGACGTTATGCCTATCGGCTATTTGGCTACAAGCTGCCCTCCAACACAGTGACTACAGATTGTATAAAATTAAGTCCCTGGAGCTGGCTTTTCCCACTAAACTGAGCTGGTGGTTAAATGACAGTGTCATATTTGTAGAGTGGTGAAGCCTCTATGGCTCTGGAAGAGGTTTTCTGATTCCTTTTTTGCCCCGGGCCTTTACAAGGGTTGTGATTTAACAAACTGCAATCTGTAATAGTGTGCAATAAGGTGTCCCTGCAACAGAAACCCTGCCTCGCTCAGCAACGCTATGTCCGATGATTCACTGCTGGCTCAGCTAGTCTGCACTGACATGGCATTGCAGACGATGGTGTGTGTCACATTACTGAGCACAAGTGCTTGTGATTTAAGTTAAGTTTTGTATGCTTTTATAATTATTACATGGAACATTTATCAACCTATTCTGTTTATCTTTCTCATACTTGTAAATTATAGTGGGAATTATATTTTGAAGTAATACAATGTAATATATGAAATACAATTTTTATTGAATGAGATTTTTATTTGTGTACTTAATTGTTACAATGATGTGATCATTCAGCACATGTGTCAAGGAAAACTGTTAACAATATTGAGGTCCAGAGATTGTTGTTACTGTACCTCAGTGTTAATCTTTAAATGATTATTATACCCAAAAATATAAATTACATTTAATATTTTTAATTCTTTGGTATTGTCAGTCGATCCACATTTTGTGTGAATATTCCCATCATGTTCCTCAAAATAAGTTTGGTTCATACCTCAGCTGGAAAAGTACCTCTCAAAATTCCAGGACACAGTGATGAACCAAGATACGAAGGGGTATAGTCTAGCTTGTCTTTGGTGGAACGGTAATGTCCCTAGAATAAAATGAGGAAACAAGATACATTTCTCATTTTATTAGCTGACCTTCTTCAACTACTATTACCTGCTGCTACTACTGTTATTACTGCTAACTTTTATGTGAAGAGGGCCTCAACTACAGTGATAATGCACCAGAATATAATTCTGCAAATAAGATGCAAATTTCAGCCTCACCTGCCCATTACTGTTTGGAGATTCGTAGATCGCAGTAAACCTAAAGTTCAGTACACTGATGTTTGTTATATAACAGTTTTGATGAAACATTACAATGAGGTATTTGGCAGACGCTCTTATCCAGAGCAGCTTACACAGCAAAAAATACAAATTATTTTACAATATAATCAATTTACAGCTGGATATTTAATATAACGTTCAGGTTAAGTAACTTACTGAATGGCAATTGAACTTACAACCTCAGAGTTTTAAAAAACCAATTCCCTAAACATAATTCTACACTAAACATTAAACAGGCTATGTTATTTTAAATGTGCGCAATTCTTTTGAACACATTATCTTTGAACACGGAAGTATATTATGCGTTTAGTATGCTAACAAAAAGAAACATGGTGGGGCAGCTGGGTGTTGCTGCTTACAAAACATTGAACGTTAGATAACAGCCGACATTCTCTCAGAGAGAGTGAGTTCAGTGCATTCTCCTCTCTGCAAGCGATCAAATAACAGAAACTACAAGTTCCGACAGACACCGCGAATCTGCCAATTCAACTTCCTGTATCGTGAAACAATATAGCAACTGCGAAATAAGCAACTCATGCACATTCCGCGTGTATAGCAAACTTTGTTAGCTGTTATATGTACAAAGTTGCCTCACACCATTGTCTGTACGTTCGTGAGGTGGCTTCAGTCTTGTTCTGGCGACTCCCTTTGAAGCGAGGATCCTATCTTGGCGTGAGCAGGATGCTTTGTGCTTCAGCGGCAGACAGGAATAAGGAGCCCATTCTGACCGTACTTCGGGATTGTGTGGACTCCGACAGACCTCTTAATGCGCTGGAGGTGTCCTCGGGTTCAGGGCAGCACGTCGTTCACTTTGCCCAGAGTCTGCGCAACATCACTTGGCAGCCATCTGACGTTGATCAACGATCACTTGACAGGTGAGTTCTAAGTCCGTGGATACAGGGAAGAGACTTTACTGTATTTTTGGTTTTGTTTTGATTGTGTCAATGCCCTTATCTGTTGTTGATAATTTATATCTAGTGCTAACGTGTATTTATAAAGCAGATCGTAGTTTGATATTGACAATCAGTTACGTAACATCTGCGTAACGTTCTGCGTATTCGGCATTGGTCAGCAGACTCAGCACGAAGGCCTTATCGTATGTCGACGATGGTCATCCCAGCAAAATGTATGGTTAACGTTATTTGGCTGCTTATTAACTGAGTTATGTATAAATAAACTCGCTTATAGAATTGCTTATTGAAAACTGACTGAGTTTAATAAAAGATGTCTTTACCATTCCATCAGTATAGAGTCATACAGAGACCTTCTGAAACTGCCAAATGTAAAGCCTGCCATTCGTCTGGATGCCTCCCAGGGCTGGGGATACTGGTGTGGAATGCAACCGGAGTCTCACCACCTCATTGTTAACATCAACATGATGCACATCTCCCCACTGGTGTGCACAGAGGTGATCCTTACATTATATCAAATCTAGAAGAGATTGACTGTGACAAGGCAACTTCTATGAAAAAATTTACGTATTGTATAACAGTTATTTATTTTACGCATGTATTAAATAAATTTGCATTTTTTTGGGAAGGGCCTATTCAAAGCTGCTGGAATAATCCTGAAACCGCACGGATTACTTCTGACATATGGGGTAAAGTACAGTCTATGGAATTGTATTCCAATTTTCTTTTTCTGATTTTGGATATATACATGGTTCATTTGTTCTTTTTGAAAAGTTAACTTATTATCCACTTTCTGGTTATGCATTGACACGACTAAACATCTGTAATGCTTTCTCAATAGCTTGGACATTTTAATAATACAAAATAAAGTTGATAATCCATCCAGGCATTCTCATCTGATCCATTTTTTCCCCTTCTTACTCAGCCCTACTCTGTGAATGGACTGATCACCCCGGACAGTAATATTCAATTTAATCACAGTCTGAGACAGAGGTAAGTAGAATCCCAGCCTTTCAGTGTGGAAATTCAGAGAATCCTTATCATGAGGATAGTTCTATACAGGAATAAACTTTATGTGTTCTGTTTACTTACAGAGAAGAACACAAACCTGTTCTGTGTTCAACATGAATTCACTTTCATGCACAATGTGGTGGCTTATCCCTTTTTCAGAGAATGGGAGGAGCCAAACAAATGATGTCAGTCATGAAACCTGTGGAGCATTATGTCCAACATCCCAGTACTTTATGTCAGCTGGTGACAGATGATGCTTTGTTTCTGTAGGAACCCAGAGTGGGGACTGAGAGACATCGCCCTGCTAAGCTCTCTGGCTGAGAAGAATGGCATGTTCCTGGAAAAAGTGGTGAGCAGGACCCAGAATCAGGATCCATTGCTGCTGTGAAAAAGCTCTAATTACAACAAAATGTAAAGAAATGGAGAAGGATTTAGGGCAATTGGGGGCGACCTTGTGTACGTGAGCATGTGCGCAACCAAAAGCACACTGTTTAACATGTTGATATTATCTTCTCTTTAGGTTGACATGCCAGCAAACAACAAGTGCCTCCTGTTCCGTAAGGAAAGCTTGGTGTAGAGTCCGAGATGCCAGGTGTTTCTCCATCCCTTCAACTAGGATGAGGTCATCTTATCACACCTTTTGTCATGTAAATCCTTTTATCATCCAACCAGAAGCAGGTTTATTCAAATATATTTAATACATTAGCAGTCAAAAAAATAAATGCTTGCCTGAATAATAGTTAATAAGCCAAATTAATTATAACACCATATAATATGATATACACAAGAACTCATCACTTTAATGAATGCCTTTTGTATCCCCTTTTGTGGAAACAATGACTTATCTCCCTGGTGTGCTTTTGAGGCGTTCCTGCTACAGTAGAGTGTTTACAGGAGTCCTGAACTCTTGTGGAGTCTAAGCATTCTGCTTATGTCCCCTAATTGAATTTTTTTATTTTTTTTTATTCTTTTATTTTTTTTATTTCTGATTTTTCCCCATTTTCTCCCAATTTAGTAGCCAATTGAACCCCTATTCTACTTCAATTCCCCCCATGTAGCAACCGCTAGAGAACCACCGCTATACAACCCCGTCAGCCGGTAGTAGGAAAGAGGCCGCCACGTCCTCTACAGGGCGCGACTCCCCAAGCTCCTGACCGTGATTCCAACTCGCCCGGGGCCTTATTTTGCGTAGCGATTCTCATCCGAGCCCTCCCCCCACCCGGAAGCAGCCGCCAATTGCTGCTCCCACAGGGCGCTGGCCATGCTCGGAAAATGGCAGGACCGGGGCGCGAACCCCGATCCTCGGAGTACAACTGCGCTGACTGAAAGTCAGCGCTTTTACCGTTGTACTACCGCAGCGGCCCTTGGCCACAGATTCTTGATGGGATTTAGGTCAGGTGACTCAAATGGCCAGCACATGACCCCAGTTTTCTCCTCAAAATACACGTATAGGAAGAGCCAACACCGTGACATGTGTTGAGCCAACACCATGACGTGGCAGTATCCTGTTGCCAGAATTTTCTTCCCAGACTAACCTCAGGACTGTAGCTTCAGACCAATTGTAAAACGCGTCAAAAAAAACAACTAAAAACAGATATACTGTACATTTATGTTTGTGGTAAGTTTTTTTTTTTTTGGCTGCTAATGTACAAAGATCAGTTGTTACCATGTAAACCTCTGTTGGGTTTCCCCAGTCATCCTTGGAAGAACTCCACCATGTTACATTTCAATGCCATTGTGTTGGCACTTACATTGCACCCTCACGTATTCATGAATAAATTGCACTTTGCCGTGATAGACTGAAGTAATGGCTACAATTTCTAGAATGACTTAAAACTACTTGAGGTCAACGTAAACTAAGCACACGCAGCCGCACAATTGTCATGTGATATCGGACCATGTAATGTTTGGCTATATAATATATAATATGAGATGTAATAAAATGAAAGCGGAACATGCAGTTATTTAGCATTGTCTTTTATTTCTGCAGTCACCTGCCTGTCTGTCATTTTGCTAGAATGTTTCAGCCACAGGACATCAAAGGTAGGGTGGGTTCCAAGGGAGGTGTAATACTCTTTTGTAGAAACCTAAAATTATTCTTAGTCTGATAATGATTTGCAATTGAAGTTGAAGAACGGACGTCTGAACTGCACCCATTTTAAAATGGAAAAAAGCCTAAACAAATGAAAAGGAGTACAGTGTAGGTAAACAAATATTTTGACTTGGAGGTAGATAATACAGACATACACCAGCTATAGTAAATACACACACATCGCAGTACCTCTACAAGAGTTTTTCGTAGCCTATGTATTCTATACTGTTTTACTATTCCTTGTGCGATCACATAACTGTAAATATCAGTGTATCACAGCGGGATTTACACAAAAGAAAAACGTTCGAAAATGGTATAGTATGCACTCTTAAAAAGATAGGCATATTGAATGACTGGCAAATATGTAAGTCTTTCTGAATGATTATGTTGATTCAGAATTGCTACGTGATTATATTTGAATAAATACAACACCTGGTTGTAATTTCCTATTTTAGTCACAAATATAGAAGTCATTTCAGCTTTAGCAGTCAGAACCCAGCTGTGAGCGGTAGCTACACATGTTCCAGCAGATGGCAGCATTGCCTGGCAGGACTAGGCCTAATCCTGGAAGCGCTGGAGTAGCTCGCACGTCTTCTTCTCCAGTACCTCGTGAATCTTCTTCAAACGGCGGTCAGTAATGGGGCGCACGTAGCTGTCTGGCTGGATCACAGCCATGCCGTCCTGAACCTCTCCCATGACCAAAAGGGGTCCCTCCTCCATGGTGATGTTGGGGCAGGGGCAGCTCCAGTCCATCTTGGCTAATGTCACCTCCAGATGGCGCGTATTGGAAAAGGACAGGCCCATCTTCTCATCGCGCAGGACCTCTTCCAGACTGAAGCGAGCGATTCCGGAGTCCAGGTCCTCGATCAGCTCAGTCAGCCGCCCCACGATGGCAAAGTCGCTTCGGCACAGGTTGGGCACGATTTTTCCCTTGGCCCTGCAAGTCTTACAGGGCCGACTCTTGGGCTGCGGGCAGTTGGCCTCACATTCTGCCCGGGTACGGAAGCTGTTGGAGTTGCCCTGGCAGCCACCGTAGGCAAAGGCTTGACACTGCTTTATGAGGGAGTTGTACGCCCAGCGAGCCTCCCAAGACTTGCAGGGCCCTTGAACCGCAGGCAAGGAGCAGATACCCATGCCCTCCCGCTGGCACGATGCGCGGCACTCCTCGTAGGTCTCGAAGCGGTTCCTGCTGCCTTCACACCCCCCGTTGGAAAACGCCAGGCAAGTTCCTCGCTTGCTGTCATAGTGCCAGTCGACGTGGCGCTCGCCGCATTCTCGCCTGTCCACCTCGGCCAAGCAGTCGGCAGGGGAGAAGGGGCGCCCCATAGGCATGCTCATTTCGGCATCCTCTGAGAAATCGTCCTCAAAGCGGCGGATGACGGACAGCGGGTAATCTGCTCGCAGGATCCCAGCTGAGTTGCGAGCGGTACACGTATAGATGCCAGTGTCCCGGGCCTGTGCGTTGTAGATTACCAGCTGGCCAATGTTTGTAATGACCAGGTTGCCATACATTTGATCGGGCCTCATAATAAGGCTCTCACGACGCTCAGTTTGCTTCTCCCAGGTGACATCTGGCTTTGGGACTCCCATGACATCACAGTGAAAGCTGACTGTGCCCCCTAGGTAGACTGACTGGTGGCTGGGGTTGCTGTAGAGCGTGGGCGGGAGTGGATCCTCCAGTGATGAGGTAGGTGTTGGATGTGCGGTTGTGTCCATTGGCAGGGGGCTGGTGTGTGGCCAGGCCAAGTGATAGCGGCAGGTGACCACAGTCAGAGTGACTCCCCGAATGCAGGCCTCTGCATCCATGTAGCAGCGATTAAAGTATGTCAGCCCATCAGAGGCACATGTAAAACTTGGCTCCTTCTCACAGCGATCCTGGCACTTGCAGACTGGCTGGCCCTCCCACACATCACATGTGGACCCTTGCTGGCTGCATACAAAGCCATGGCAGCTGGCAGGACTGCCTCTCCCTCCTGCGCCCTCCCCTCCACCCTGGCCCTCTGTCTGTTCAGAGGAGCCGTCAGAGAAGCGAGCAGCCACACAGCTTCGCAGTCCACATACATTGGTGCAACACTTCTCAAATCCTGCACAGTCCTGCCCAAAATGACAGAGATACAGGGACAGGGAATCCTTTCATTATTAGGCGAACTATGTTTTAAACTAGGCTATATTCCATTTGTACACTGTTAATATGTGAAATCATCAAAAATAATACAGTTCTATTTAAAACTATAATGGGGTAAACAATGCACTATTAAAACGAATAAGGTAGTTACAAAATAATATTAAGACGTCTAAAATAATAAAAAGCGAACAATTATGTCATGCTGCATAGGCGAATATGTGGTAAATAATCATAGGCAACAGGGTTTAATTTGGTCGACTTTAAGCTCAGCTATAGTAGCCTATGTTTCAGCTTCCATGCATTGTGACAATGCATAAATATGTGACAAAACATAAACTTACACACATAAACAAGGTCTCACCTGGTCTACAAGACATTCCCGTTCGCAGGTGCTCTGCGCATCAACCCACAAGTTAGCATTCAACTTGTTCGGACAAACACCCAGGTGATCGGCTTTGGATCCAGACAGGCTTGCGCCAAAGGTTTGTGAGGGCAAAGAGCATATGAAACCCCAAAATAAAAGAGCAGGCAAACCAAGTATTCCAAACGTAATTCCATCAGAATTCACAGTATGTATCCAATGTCGATCAGAATAAAGGTCAGTCTTTCTCTCCCGATGACTGAGAACTTTGCTCATTTTAAACCTGTTGCTAAATGTTTACTTCGCCACAAAGCGCTAACTAATTGCATAACTCCTGCTGCTACAACAAATAAAGCATTTGTTCACTAGCATGTATGTGATTATAGCGTAACAGATATACAATGCCCAATTTGTTGCACGCTGAGATGAACTGTTTTCCAAAGCGGCTTCACATTGAAAGTATATTGACTATTGTCCCACATTGAAATCACCTCTCTTGTAGCCTCCGCTGGAAAATGTGAAATAGCCTAGCTCTATTTGTCCAGACGACAAACTCCAAAGCTTCCGTGTACAATACGATGAATTGCTTCAAATGACAAATTATTTTGTCATTTTATAAAGCATGTACGATAAATTCGACGTGTAAAGCGTTTCCTGTTGGCTTTGAGAGTAAGAGGACGAAGCTGTGATCCAGTGTGGCTCAAATGTGAAAAGAGCGAATCTGGTCCTTATGTTCCATGAGTCGGAAAGGGCAGCCCTTTGACCGCCCCCATACACGTCCAGCGTCTTAGAGTTTTATTAAGGAACACCCTGTGCTAAGCAACTGGACAAACATTGTAAAGACATCAAAGGAACGATGAGGCCCACAGTAGCCCTGTCCGAACAGCCTTACACAGGGCCAAACATCTCTGTGGGAAATCAATTACTTCCCGAGCTCGGACATCAATATCCTGAAAAATATGCGACGGGTAGCCATTATTTGGCAAGCACTGATTGAGCGTGTCTATGGCGGGATGTTGTAGCAGGCTACGGATAAGCGGCGTTGTCTCGCGGTAACATAACAAAGCATAACCCTCGATTGTTTTGAATAGTCTAATGTAATTGCAGAATACAAATATCTAGGCATAGGCCTAGTCAATTCATCAGAGCCATATAACGTAAATATCAATGTGATTTTGAAAACATTTAACACATTTAATGCAATCCAAAATGCTTGTCATTCTGCTCGAGCATTTTCCCGTCTGGTTCATATTAACGCACATAACCTGCAACTGCAAAACGGTCTATTGACCGGAACCTGCAAACGGTGCGAGCGTGGTTTAAACATATAAACAAACAGGTCTCTTTATCGTTCGTCCAAGTCTAGACTTTGGGAGGTGAGGCACCATCACTCATTCACACAAAGCTTTGAGATGCCACGGTCAGGTGGGAAGGAGTAAAGAGTGAGATTTTCAATGGTCTACGACACGGCTTTGTATTCGCGTCCCCCACAGACCCTGAGAAGTTACTCCCCTTCTTTTGATCGCAGGTGACCCTTCAACCTTCGCGTGACTCCTGACCTCCATATTGAAGCGCCGAAGAGATGTCCTTGGTTAGTCAGGGCAAGGCAGAGAACGTCCAACCACACTAGGGAGACTAATCAATTCAGCGCCCCATGGTTTTATTGCACTTGAGCATGGTCCTGACAGACCCGGTTTACGAGAGGACAAAAACCTCACAAGGGGACAATGGGAACAAGAAATTCCCACAGTTTGTGCACTGACCGCATTAAGATAAAGCTTTCAATAGCACCAAGTAAACCTCCCCCAACCCTGTCACTGACATTGGGAAAGATCACAAGAATTTAAATGTTCATAACCGTAATGTTGGGAATGACCAGCTGGAAACAAAAGCTGAACCATATTGTTAACTTTATTTTGGGAAATGTCTTGCTTTTCATCAACAAGCAACTGTACAGTCAAAAAATAATTTAAAAAACACGTTTTTGTTTGTTTGTTACCCAGCAGCTTAAACCACAAGAAAATAGTGTTTACAAGTGAATAATAAGCAAAATATTACATTTCCCTTTACCCAACCCATAGAAGAAAAAAATAAATTAGACTTGAACAGCAGTTTTGAGCTAAGTTATAAATTCCCTCGCAAACATCTGTAGGAATGTTACTGTATAATTGGGTTGCAAGCATTCAAACAGATGCTGCCAAACATTCCCTTTGAAATAATTCCAATCCATTTGGACAAGTTATCAGAGAAGCTTTATCTATATTCATTGACCAATGTTTGTTATAAAATTTAAAAAAAAAGCCAAGACAGACTATACAAAAAAAACTGTTGACACAACCTTTCTCATCTGAGTCCTTGTTTACCATATCAGTGGGTGTGTTACACTGTGAGGGGAGGGGGGGCTGGTGATGTTAAACAGCCTTAAGGACAAAAACTAACAAGTTTCCAATCCGTATGGATTATTCCTATACGACGTCCAAACAGCTTGGGATACAGGTGCAGCGGAAGGTCATAGTTGATATGTTGTAGAGGTCAGACAGAGAACAAAAGGACAGCACATTAAAGCTGCGAAGTCCTGCTCTTAACTGCAGCTGACTCCACACAGGCCACTCTCTCCTTCCTGTGTCACACAAAATCCCAAAGTAATAGGTACACTTAACCTTTTTATTAAAAAACAAAAAAAAACAGCAGTATGCCTTTATGTGAAAATGTAAGAAATAATAATGAAGCGTCCTCTTTAAGCAGTCCAACGCTCAGTCACTTGACTTCATTGGCTGGCTCTGCAATAAGAAGCTGTATTGGTCCCTGAGTCTTCTTGGTTAATTGGGGGAAATAATAACTACAAATCTTGTACAAACTACAATGCTGTTATTTTAAGCACTGAAAAAACAAAGCAAAATAAAATCAAAGCAAGCAGGCCTGGTTCTGCTGTAATAACCATGCAATCAAGCCCACAGATATACTGATGCCACTGTGCTCAAAGCAGACAGAGGACCCTACTGTGGGTTAGAAGGTGCTGTGTATAACAATAAGAAATGCTGCAGGCTATTCCTGGGCTGACGGAACTGAACACCATACTGCAATGGCAACGATTAAAATGTGTGCAAAGCAAACATGTTCGTTAACCTAGTCATATTTAACATGTGCTTTAAAGTTATTACTCAGAATCCCCACTGCCATTCAATATCTACACTTTCACATTTGGCAACACTTTCAAATACTGCCCTCATTTAAACCTCAGTTTGTTCCACGGGCATTTAAAAATGTTTGAAGGAGAAGAAAAAAATAAAAATAAAAAACATTCATTTTGGAGCGCATGAAAAAATACTGATTTCTGCTTAAAATAATTTCTACAAGAAGGGGAAAAACTGTTACATGCTGTAAACAGAAAAAAAGAAGCCAAAATTAGAAAACGGTGACAGATGAAGTTGAACAGAGAACTGCATAAGCTCATGAGAACTACTGAACACTACTGGAGATAAATGGGCATTGTTCAGGTGAGTTTTTTTAATCCAGGGGTTTGGCACAAGAGGGCACTCTGGAAAAGGGGAAAATGCAACTAAAGGCAATTGGGAAGGGGGGGGGGGGTCATTAAATGACTTAAGATATGCTGTCACCATAGGGAACAAACAAGCTGGGTTAGCTGGATAACTGCTGAATAAAACCCGTAAACTCCCAGAATACGGAACATATTATAAAGAAAATTCCGGGTTTTACTCAGCAGTTATCCAGCTAACCCACTTTGTGATGCAGGCCCCTGGATGTGTTATAAGGCATGTTAAGAGAAACATCTGATGAAGCCATCATCAATGTACAAACACGGTAAGCTTGCACTGGATTCCCTCCCAAAACATCATCCCCTGCCTTGAAATTTCAAAACGTTCTCCTGCTGAGCTGCGAGGCACAATCTAAACAAAATAGTTTGGCTCACTACTCAGAGGACCAGAGGACACAGGGTAATGTTTCCAAAGCAAACCAGGGCAGTTTGCAACAAGGGGACGATACAGACATGGAGATTGTGTTTGGAACTGTAAAAAGAAGTTCAGATAAGTATTGAGCCTGCAGTTTATCAGCACTGAGAAAGTATTTGCAACAAAATAATACAGAGAGCTTCAGACTGCCAAGCGCATACTCCAAATGAAGCCCTTCAGGTAAATCAGTAAATCAACTGGTTTTTACTTAAAATGAATCGCCACACCACCATCTTAGCGCAACATTCCACACTACGCATGTTGTTAAAATTAAACATAAATCGGGGGGTATCGTAAGAAACATGGAAAACCGAACAATATAATTGGCTGCAGTCATATGAAAGATGGGTAACAGTATATGAAGCCATGGGACAAACCTGCAGAGGTTTAAGAATACATCTTGGGGCGTCAAGAGAGTGCAGAATCTAATTTGTGGACAGAAGTAGGTAGGGAAAATGTAAACTTCCTGTTGCTCTTTTGTGGATTCGTCAACACAACTTCAGTGCAAAAAAAGAAGTACAAATACAATACAAAATGACACTAGATCATTTGCTATTTTGTCTTTGTTAAATATCAAGTACATATGCAATATATATTCAGACAATGCAGTAAAATAGTCCCAGCCCTGACTATAGTGTTGAATGACTCCAGCATGCCGAAGGAGCGGATTAAAGAAGAGGTGGGTGGGTGACCGTAGAAGCGAAGCTTGGGCCTGATTGGCTGCTCTCAGTCCTGTCAGCTCCAATGCACAACTCAGTGGGCGGAGCTCTGTCAGTTATCCCAGGAAAGTGGAATCTCTGTAGCAGGAAGGTGCAGGACTCTTGTCTCGGGCCAGCGCGCGGTCCGGACTCTGTGGCCCTGAGAGGAACTGGAGCGGGCGCGGGGCTCTGCGCCCCTCACCCCACGCTAAGAGATCTTGCAGTTATTCCGGGTACAGTTCTGAGGGGGGCTCTGGGGAGGCCGGATGGACTTGGAGCGCTTCAGGCTGTTGCCCTTGCTGCCTCCCGCAGCGTTGGCTAGCGAGTAGGAGCGGCCGTGCATCATCACAGCGTTCATGCCGTTAGCCATGGAGAAGGACTTGAGGTGGCTCTTGATGGCCACAGGCAGGGGAAGCTTGTCGATTAAGTGGACAGGGGTGCAGGACACAATGGCACGGCAGCACAGGTCTTGGAGGCTAAACACTAAAGACAGGCAACACACAGCTGTGAGAAACACATCATTCCACTTCATGTGTACAAAAAGGTTCAATGGCAATATCAAAGCTATATTTCACTGAATGTATATATGAAATGACTATGCGTCATCTTTCTGTCTTAAGATAATACACCCCCAATCGCCACTACATTTATAATCAAACATTTTGGTCAATTATTTACCCTTCTTCACAAGCAATTTTGGTTGGGGAATCAAAAAACAGCAGCAAATATCCTGTTAAATCCATACTTGTAATTCTAAATTGTCCCAGCTGAGGGCGATCTTTTACAACGTTTAAGCCAGCCTTCACATTAATTAAATAACAAATATAATGTGTTCTGCAAAGATTTGACTTTTTCAACTAGAATTACAGAAATTCAAATCTGCTGCAATGAGGTTCTAAATACAATACAATGCCATATTTAGATAACCTGTCAATATTTATCATCGATTTAGATAATGGAATTTTACTCACAAAATACTTATTCAAAGAATGCATGTCTATAACTAAAACTAGAGTATTTACCTGAATTTCTATGGGAAAGGCAAAACACACGTTTATTTTTAAATGTTAAAATGAAGCCCACAGAAATAATTTAGTTGGATGTAGCATGCATTTGTAAAAACTTTAGTCAGTATTGTACTCAACAATGTGAGTGATCAGTGAAAATCAGCCTGGCTGGAGCCATACCACCCTGTATCTTCATAGCCTAAGTGTTTGTCCTAGCTAGTACTCTACTGTTGCAATCACTGAGACATTTTTATGTTTTTGAAAAAAATTGTTACTTTTATTCACCAAAGTAGCAGTAAATTAATAAAATAATACAGTCAAGACATTGACAATTGTCATATTTCTACTTAGATATGACTGGATCACATTAAGGGTTGTTTCTCCCAACTAATTTTCCTCCAGGAGAAACAACCTTTTAAATAATCCATCCACATCTATTGCATATCTGGCAGCAGAGTGATGGTTTGAGGCTCGTTTGATACCTCAGACCCTTGATGATTTGTAGCCGTTTAGCCAACCCAACGCGTGCCATACTATTCCCATGCAATTTACAGCTTAATCTAGTCCCACCCCCCAATTCCCGTAGAGATCCATTAAAATGCAGAGACGTTATAGTATTGCTTGTAAAGAGTACCTGAAAATAAAATATCAAGAGTCTTTTGATGTTGTTGGGTCACAGACATCAGGAAGTCACGGCATGCAAAGAATACGCAATCAAATATTAAATATGACTATTTCAATTTTTGTTAATTATTTTGGTGAAGTAGAAATAGAAATAGTAGTTTGTAACATTATCAATGTCTTGACTGTATTTTTTGATAAATTGAATGGTACCTTGGTGAATAAAAGCATCAATTTCTTTCAAAAACATCTAGGTCAAAAATTAAGGTGTTGCTAGGTCAGTTTAAAAAACTAAATCCCAGCAGTGACAGAGACAGGTGCCATCCTTCAGGTGAGATGCTGAACAGAGGTCCTGGCTTTTTAAAAGTAGGAATGCTAACCTCAGTATCCGAGTGAAATTCACACAAGACTGCCTCTGTACATTGGGCCAATTACTCATCCCCCAGCTCTGACTCACTTTGGTCATCCCTACATATGAACCTTGAGTCCTCAGTTGACCCACCTAGTTAAATAAAGCTATGTAACTGGTTACCCATTACTTTTAAATTCACATATTTTATCCACCCCAAGAAAACACCACATTTCAGTTGGATATAAAAGTACACTACTGACAGAAAGAAAAGGCATTGGTAATCGTTCAGGCAATGACCCTACTCTGTTTGAGCTTTTATGGGTACGCACTGCTAAAACTTAAGCAGTCAAAGTAGATATGTATGAAAATCTAATTAAAAGCTGCAGCATCCAAGAAGTGCATCAACAGCACTCAATCCCAAACTTGGCCTATGAAAGAATGTTACGAATGCCTAATGTATCCTAATGGGCAATGTCCTTTTGTGGTTTAAAAAGAGAACGAGAACACGGGCTGAACTGAAAGCCTTATGTCTCTAATTAAATACCGCTGGTCTGAATGTGCTTGAAGGTGGTTACTGGAAGTGGATAGAGAGCTATGCTGAGTTAGGCGATTTCTGTGCTTCTTGCAGCGCCGGTGTCCTTAGAAGGCAGTCTACTTTAATTCCCAGCCGGCTGAATGGCCTAGTCATCACAGCAGACTGCGACAGGCTCGCTGCACCTGTGCCAATACTGTGTTAGGAGTCACTTTACTGATGCGTGCGTGCGCGTGTGTGTATGTGCGTGCGTGTGCGTGCGTGCGTGTGTGTGTATGTGCGTGCGTGTGTGTGTGTGCGCGTGTGTATGTGCGTGCGTGTGTGTGTGTATGTGCGTGTAATTGTGTATATATACACACATGTATGTGGCTGTGTGTGTTTGATATATCAAACACACACACACATTTGCACATTGCTCACCTCTGTTGGGTTTCCAGAATTTCTCCATGCCATGCCTCATTAGTACGATGCGGGACAGCTCGGTGAATGACTCGATCACATTGAAGTTGCATAGGGGGCTCACTTCAAAGAATGTCATGCAATTCTTCTCTGCATAGGCCCGCGCCTGCTCCGTGGGCACCTGCCGCTTGAACGCCAGGTGCAGCCGATTGCCTACCAGGATGCGCGGCACACCTGGCGCGTGCTGGACACAGGAAAACCAAGGAAGTGGTCAATCAACACTGAAAAGGCTGCTTGGGATGGGGGTAATATGTCATCCATATTCAGTGTTAAAACAAACATGGCCGTAAACTTATTTCAATCTTACTGAGTAAGTACACTACATGCTGTGCATGTGAGTTGATGTGATGAGATGCCTTAAATGACTCAAACTAGCTAATTTTACATGTAAAGGACACATTGCTATTGCTGTCAAAAGCCCTGACAGCTTTCTTGTTCAACCGTGTAGTAGTCTAAAACTGGAAAGTCCTCCGGAGTCCTGCACCAGTCAGGTAATGCGGCCCACAAGAATGCAGGAGAAAAAAAAAGAGCTGACCTACACAGAGTGTGTACTGACTCTCTTAAACATCTGTCCATTTCCACCCTGCTGGAGCACTGTAGAGGTGGAGCAGGAAAGAGTGATGTCTCGCATATGCGGAAAATCTAAAATAGCACACACACACCCCAGCCCCCACAGGACGTCCTCCCAGGGAACTGGACAGGCTTCTTCCGCAGTGTGGGCAGGAAAGGAAAGGCAGGAAGTGGACAGAGGCGAGGGAGAAGCCGTGCCCTGCATTCCAGCGCTCTGGACCGCTTCAGAGGCCTGTGCTCTCTCTGCTGTTTTAAGCGCAACATTGAGAACCCGGGGCCCTGTTCCTCGTATGTGGATAACTCAGTTAGCTCGCTAACTGCTAAGCCTGGAAACCCCCCGAATATTGAACATACGAGCTAGCATTGTTCTGGGTTTTACTCAGCACGGTTAGCCAGCTAACTCACTTAGCCAGCTACGAGGAATAGCGCCTTGGACATGGACCGTTCTACAAGCTGGACTTCTCTCTCACTCTGGGCCAAAAATACTGTTCCATCTGCCTGAGCACACTTGAGATTTCCATTAAAAATTATGTCGAACACCACATAGAGAAAAAAGAATAATGGAAAAACAAAAAATGCAAAAAAAAAGAAAAAGAATAGCATTACCTCATCAATCTCGTGGATCCAGCGGTCAATTCCATCGAAAGACCAGCGGTTGGTGATGTCATACACCAGCAGAATTCCCTTGGGAGAGCAGATCAGAAGAGCATAATTAATTTCTTGTTTGTAGTTCTCGGCACGCTGACAGCATGCATGCAGCACCAGCCACATTTGTTAAAGAGATAGCGACAAAAGTGCGTCTAAAGACAACCTTTCAGTTCTTAAAACATCTGTTTTTCACTGATAAAAGTAACAGTAACTACAGACTAGCAGACTGAAGTGGAGCATCTCTATTATTTTAGTCCTGTCTGAATCTGCCATGTCACTAGCTTTTACGGACTGCGCACTCCCGCGCCAGTAAAGATTTTGGTGTCTTTTACCTACTGTTAAACGCCCTGTAAAAATAACCCCAGGTTATAGCAATCCCGTGCTAATTGACTTGTCAGCAAATATTCTGTTATTTCCTGTGGGAAAGTCTTCCTTGTTTTTTCTCCTGGGTTTTCCAAGTATGGAGGCACTTAACTATAGGCTTACCTCTACATTAGATGTACGTTAAATAAGACAGAGAAACAAATCCATCCAAAGAAGAGGCTCAAAAGTACTTCTGAACTAATGTTGATAAAGAGGGGGTAATGCAGGTTTCCACACGCTTTTTGTGGACAGTTAAAAAATGCCAGTGTGTCCACATAGCATTTTCTTCCTGAAGCGCCTGCGTCTTTTCAAATTGTTTCCTGCCAGCGCTTTTCTAGCAGGAGCAATGAGTTTGCAGTGAAGGTATAAGATGTGTAACGCTTAATGACGCGTAGAACATTTTTGGTGTGACCACAATGCGTAAATGGATTAGACGCTCCCGTCTCTGCATTTATGGACACCGATTATGAGGGATACTTTATCCCGTCCCAATCGGTCATTAACATTACAGACGTCCTGTGATAACAATTACTTTACAGACATTGTCCTGAAAACTTATCCCGTCCGAATAGGGCTTCAGACTAAAATGAAGGCCTGTTTCTCCCCACAACCGCTGACTTCCTCACCTGTGCCCCTCTGGAGTAGGATCTGAAGATGGTGCAGAATCTGCCCTGACCTGAGGTGTCCCTGGAAGACAGAGAAAAACGGACGGTCAAAACCACCGCAGTCCCACACGTATGAGCAGTGTGAGGCACCATAGTCCATATAACCCCCGTCCATGTGGGGGGACTCATATATGACTGGATAGGCCGCCCTAACACAATTAAAGTAACAATATACAGATTTCACTTATGGGCCATTTCAAGCACTGTTCCTAAAATGCAATAAAAAGTCACCGTTAAATAGCGTCTTAAACAAGATCTCCACCAACCTATCTGAGACCCTGAATTATTTATATACGGTTGTATATTGCTGTACGCTTGAATGGTTCTTTATCAGTTGCTGTTAGTAACCATAGACCATATAGAACGCACGATTCCCGACCTTCCATGTCACTGGAAGGTCGGGAATCTAGGGATGCAATGGGTCATGTAAAACAAAACGTAACTGCTTGGTTTGCCACCCATGCACGGTTGGTTCAAACATGTTCGGTTTGGTTTAGTTCGCTTGCTTCAAAAATCCCTTTATATCTAGCCGTTTTCGAAATAGAAGTGATCTTATGATTTGTGAAGATAATTCCAAGTTGATTGAACATTCTAGCAATAATTCCAGCTTTTCCCCACTGGGACAGCGTTGTTAATTCAAAACTATAAAAGCTCCCACATTGATTTCTGACCTATTGTAAATCTTTATTCTAGTGTGAGATAAAGCACTCTGCTTCCAATAGGAATTTCAATAAAGAAAGAGACCAGGTCTCATTGAGTTAATCAGTTCATATAAATAGGCTGTTGGGCTGGGGCAATACAGGGATTCTATGGCAGAAAGGTCATTCAAAAATTATAAATAGGCTTCTATAATAATGGACGCACGGGGTCTCTCCATGGTGTAGCCTGGAAAAGCACCGGTCCGATACGCATGCTCATTGCGAGCCGCGACGTCGGCAGTTTGAAACCGCCCGCGTGACCTTTGGCGCGTCTCTCCCTCGCTCTCACTCCCATTCTTCCTTGTCTATACACTGTGCTTACCAATAAAGCTGAAAAGCTCAAACAATATTTTTTTAAAAACGGACACACTAGACCACACCACAGGTAGTAATACAACAGGTAAAACGCACTTATCACTGCCCTGCTGTTCCCTTCATGGGGTGCCAATAATGACTCAGCAGTTATAACTCTCAATGGCAGCCAGTGATTCTGATACTATCCTTCCTTCTGAGGTGTCAGCTGACAAGTGAAAAAATCTTGCAGTGTATTTTTCCCCCATTAAGAGCCAGAATTCCGACCCACTGCTTGTTTGGCGATAATACATCTGGAGATGGATGTCCTACATTAGGACCCATATCATTTTAATACGCTCAATTTAACAAAGTCAAAGACATGCAGACTAAAAGGGGGGTGAGTCATCCCTAAAGCGAAATTGACTAGAAAGGCCTGATGTTCTTTCCACTCGCCAAGAGGCAATAGAAAACACTAACATTTAGAGATTAATCATAGATCCTCCACCAGCATCTGCCAGTTGGCCAATTCATCCTTTTTTTGCGATACTGTGGGAGCCTGCAATTATGGTTAAACATGCTAACGTTAATCTTCTTAAAAGTGAAGTCACTGACGGCCACAATCCTGTGCGTCTGCCAATGCCATTTACAGGGCCGGTGTCTTACACTGTAGCACTCCGCCAGCTTTGTTCTGATGAAGCTCATTCATTTTTATTAATCTACCGCTACACCCTGGGTAGAATCTAGACTCCAGTGTTCTGGGACAATAGATCAGGGCAGGGTATTCTGGCCAATGCCTAATTCCTTCCACTGGCAGCTATAATGAACGAGGGCAGTTTCATTCGTGGGTTGATTAAGGTAAAAAATGTATAATTTAAGTCTGCTTTGTGGACACAAAGAATAGGCAGAGGGGAGACCATAAAATGGGACGCGGTGCCCGTTTTCATGCTTTTCAAAAAATACAATTCTGTGACCTTGCTCAAACAGATTGCAACTGCATGTCAAGAGTAAAGGGCAACTACAGAAATAACATGGACACAAAGACTTTAATAGACATTGGTCAGCTTCCATAGGCCTACTGTAGTGCTGCCAAGCCCAGTGTGGAGAGCATAGGTCTGTACATACCACAGCTCCAGCTTCACTCTTCTCCCATCCAATAGGATTGTTGTGGTTTTGTAGTCAATCCCTGGAAATACAAAAAACAAACAAGATATATGTGATAAACAGACAGTAGAAACTTTAAGTGCCTGTCTTTGCTTAACTATTGCCAGTAGTCAAATTCACATCAGCTGGCCTGTTTGCTCAACAAAATGGCCTGATCCCCTCCCCAAGATAGGCAAAACTATCTTCATGGTGTTGCTGCAGTATAACCAACTGATACACTACAATTTCAGATTTTGTTACTTTCGTTCTTATATCGAAGCAGATTCATTTTGTTAACAACCTTCTTTCACATTTGTATAACTGAGGGTTAAATTACTTTTACTATAACTTTTCTAAATTACCACAGAGAAAAATGTTAGAACACATGGGGTAATTTGTGAAACATACCAGCTATTTCTGAGGGAATACCTGGGCTGAAAGTGTTTTAAGAATGTTTTCTGATTCATAAACATAGGTTACCAGGGTTTTTTTTGTTGTTGTTGGTTTTACCTTACTGTGACCACCTGTATTAAGAAGTTAGAACCATGGCATTTATATTTCAATGCACTTCCCATAACAAAAATACTATGGTAAAAATACTGCCTGCTCATCTGATCTGATTGATGACAACACATACTCAAATTAGGCTACATTATGCATTTTAGCTTAATGTAAAGGTTTTATCACAATCCATCATTCCAGTGAAGTGTGGTGATATCAATACTTCATACAATATGTATCTTTCCCCGTAAAAATAAGTGTATAAACCATCTGCAGCTCTTACAACAACAGCACTGCCATGCTGTAATAGCGATACACTGTAATGTTTTTTTCCCTTTTTAGCTTTACCTAAAGGGCAGCTTATAGCATAGTTTTTTTGACCTGAAATCCACAGCCATTATCATATGTGAGCCATACACAGTAGACAGCAAATGAACAACAAAAATATTTTGGCCTTTTATTCTCTGCAAAGAAGCCAAGACCAACGGATATCTCGAACATAAATTTGTTTTCAATTATACAGAAACACATCAGATGTGAGCAGAAATGGATAAATACCACGTACATGTGGTATACATTTAAAAGATCAGACTCCATGCAAGTTCAGTAAAGCAAATCTGTATCTTGATGTCATAAAATCTGATTTAAGACCAGTGAGGACAATGACTGCAGTGAGTCAGGCCCTCAGTTTATGGTCCCATCTCTCAAGTAAGCACATTACTTTGGAGGAAATTTTAATAATTGATTTTATTTTGGTCCAAGGGACAGAGTGACCCCTGTTGGCTCACAGACACCTGTTTTCCAGCAGCAACGAATCACCCAAGTGTGAACCAAACCCAACCCTGGGTAGCTGCAGCAGTTTGAAGTGAAAAGGCAACAGAATGCTATGGCTGCTGTACTTCTTAGCATAGGGTAATGAGGAGCTTACACCATAGTAACCATTAAGATTATACTTTTATGAATACCTTTATAAAGACTAGGGTTACACCATATTTTGGAAAACACAGAGCTACTACCATGAATGGCATGTGGTATGTTGATTTGAAGAGTAAGACTTTAAGACTTTTCAATCCTGAATGCTAGAAGCAGTGAATTAAAAACAATAAAGAACACGGAAGATCCACAAACCAACACTGGATAAAATAAATTTATATGGGGAGAAGTGGCTAAAGAATTGGCTTTATATACCTCCAGAAGTTTTTGATGACCTCCTCGTTTTACAATGGCATTTGGGAGTTAGTGGACTAAAACTTAATCTGGCTTTCTATTGGAATTATTTCCAATGGTGCAGGCAACCTGAGAATGCTGCCCTCAAGAAAAGGAGCCTACTGACATGGCAGAAAAACTAGTAGGCTACAGTGTAGGCTACATTCTCTCCAACGTCACTATACAAGCTGTTTGCAGTTACTTGAAGTGCATTTTCTTGTTTCAGACCGCAAACCCCCAAATGTTCCTATACCAGCCATTGTATAACCTGAGGGCCAATTGTTCATCCCTTTCAATCTCGATAAGTTACACTGGAGTTCAGGTGCCTGAGGGATGCTGTAACTGAAATCTTTATTTGCAATCCTTGGATAAGAAAAATATGGCTTTAGTGCCAATTACTTTATGAATCCTGATGTGCGTCAAGAGGAGCAGTGGAAACTGTGCACAGCTGTGTGATACTTAGAACTCACTGTGTTACTTCGCCTTGTGTAAACACCACATCCTTTGCGTACATTGCCAGCACTACTTCAGCCAACACAACCAACAAAAATGAGAGAAAAAAAAACAATCACACCCTGCACAATAATAGTTCACTTTTCATCCATGCTGTTTATTTACACGGCACTAAAAAAAGGGTAAGCGGGTAAACCTAACTTTAGGATAAATATGCCTTCTCAACAAAGTAGAGAGACTAGCAGGCCAGTCAAGGGCCATTCGTTTCAGACCAAGATGCCCTAAAGCCCTGATGACCTTGTGAAGGAACATTTGTGGGTAAGAGCAGTCATCACAGACAGCGTCATCACAGACAGCGTCATCACAGACAGCGTCATCACAGACAGCGTCATCACAGACAGCGTCATCACAGACAGCTCCACTGCAATGTGAATGAAGCAGCTGCAGGGTGATCGATCAGCAAACAGATTTGAACAGACACGAGTACAGACATGTTTTTCCTTCATTACCACCTATAGGTGGGCGTGCTATAGAGAGCACCATCCTCAAACATTCAGTAAAGCCAGTTAGGAGTGGCGGACCGTTTCAGTCGCTTGAAACCCAGGACCTAAACTGTAATGCAAAATACAGGGAATCCATTCACTTTATATGTCATTTCTGTTCATCACATGTAAAATTCCCTGAAAGCCAATTTGAGTCGTGCAACCTTTTCTCTCTCCCTGTTATTAAGGCAGTGTGATGTACAGTACACTGGATACAGTCACTATAAATATAGCCTACCTCAAGCTTTGCAGTTTATGCTTGTATTCAGAAAATAGTCCACATTACGCAAAGAATCAAAATATTTCCCATTTTAAATTCTACATAGAAGCCATTTAGGAACAAGAGCTAGCCTAATTTTCAATCTATGACCCCCATCTGCATGTATGAACAGAGCTGAAAAAAACTGAGCTGTGATGAAGCTTAGTTATAGGAGGCTAGTGGAGTTAAATCTGGAATAGGCAACTTTCTCAACGGTCGCAATGTTGTGAAAACATTTTGAAAGTCATAACTGTCTCTTTCTCTGTGGGCTCTGCCACATCCCCCACGCCACCCGACTGCTTCTACATACACCTCGTCATGAACGTGCAAATTTTCGAACTACGATGGATTTGCAGGATTAGAGACTGGCATAGCTAACCGAGTTCGGTATCTGAAGTGATTGTTTTGATAAATTCACTAGTCTAAAGGTAGTCCAGCTACCTACCTGATGGTTTGCGATAGCCAACGTTCGCGAAATATGTTTTATACAATATTTTGTATGTAAACTGTTCAACAAGGCTACCCTCTATCCCAGACTTACACTTACCCGATACACCTAGCCCTAAATCGGTACGGACGTTTTTTTCTGGTTTTCAGAGCTGACAAACAATCTTTCAGCTAGCCAGTTTTACTCAAACATTACAATTGGTAATAGCTAGCCGATTTTAAAAAGACCCCAGACAGTTAAACTTATGCCGGGCTCTAGTCCCATTCGGCGATGCAGGAGCGGGTGAAACTCAACATCATTGTTCATCTAGCTGTACTCTTGTGATCACACAAGGTCAATCTCATTGTTCATCTAGCTGTACTCTTGTGATCACACAAGGTCAATCTCATTGTTCATCTAGCTGTACTCTTGTGATCACGCAAGGTCAATCTCATTGTTCATCTAGCTGTACTCTTGTGATCACGCAAGGTCAATCTCATTGTTCATCTAGCTGTACTCTTGTGATCACACAAGGTCAATCTCATTGTTCATCTAGCTGTACTCTTGTGATCACGCAAGGTCAATCTCATTGTTCATCTAGCTGTACTCTTGTGATCACGCAAGGTCAATCTCATTGTTCATCTAGCTGTACTCTTGTGATCACACAAGGTCAATCTCATTGTTCATCTAGCTGTACTCTTGTGATCACACAAGGTCAATCTCATTGTTCATCTAGCTGTACTCTTGTGATCACGCAAGGTCAATCTCTTTGTTCATCTAGCTGTACTCTTGTGATCACGCAAGGTCAATCTCATTGTTCATCTAGCTGTACTCTTGTGATCACGCAAGGTCAATCTTTGTTCATCTAGCTGTACTCTTGTGATCACACAAGGTCAATCTCATTGTTCATCTAGCTGTACTCTTGTGATCACGCAAGGTCAATCTCATTGTTCATCTAGCTGTACTCTTGTGATCACACAAGGTCAATCTTTGTTCATCTAGCTGTACTCTTGTGATCACACAAGGTCAATCTCATTGTTCATCTAGCTGTACTCTTGTGATCACGCAAGGTCAATCTCATTGTTCATCTAGCTGTACTCTTGTGATCACACAAGGTCAATCTTTGTTCATCTAGCTGTACTCTTGTGATCACACATGGTCAATCTCATTGTTCATCTAGCTGTACTCTTGTGATCACGCAAGGTCAATCTCATTGTTCATCTAGCTGTACTCTTGTGATCACACAAGGTCAATCTCATTGTTCATCTAGCTGTACTCTTGTGATCACGCAAGGTCAATCTCATTGTTCATCTAGCTGTACTCTTGTGATCACACAAGGTCAATCTCATTGTTCATCTAGCTGTACTCTTGTGATCACGCAAGGTCAATCTCATTGTTCATCTAGCTGTACTCTTGTGATCACACAAGGTCAATCTCATTGTTCATCTAGCTGTACTCTTGTGATCACACAAGGTCAATCTCATTGTTCATCTAGCTGTACTCTTGTGATCACACAAGGTCAATCTCTTTGTTCTTCTAGCTGTACTCTTGTGATCACACAAAGGTCAATCTCTTTATTCATTGGCTTTCTTTGATTGGTTCTTGAGCCACTTTGTTTTGAAAACAAGAATTCGGTCTGGTTTTAGAATGCCGGATGAGGGTATAAACACAGTGTATGGTGCTGGATTTCTCTCACTGCAGTTCTTTCTATGAAAGCATGACCTTTTCCCAGACATCTTTAAAAAAAATTGCCTTATCCAGCTTTAACTTTCCGTACAGCTAAACGGCAAGTAACTTCAATTGTCCAATTCAGGTTCAATAAATTCAACTGAACCAAAAGCCACATCTTATTTATTTTAACCTGTGAAAGCTGCATTTTTCCATTTACGTGGCTGGATTAGCCAGACCTTCTTGTGGAAATTCACAATAAGTGAAATTCTAATGGCACATGATATTGAGTCAAGAATTCAACAGCAAAATTTCCTTAAGGACATTAATTTTGCATTGTGATGCTATGCAGTCAATTTTGATCCTTGACGATACCTTACTATTTGCTTAGTATTTACTAGCCCTACAGTTCTGCATCAGATGAATCATTCTGGATTGTAAAGTAACTGCAGCGCTTAGATCACCAGACTGTTAGAGCAGCACTGAGCCCGTGTTCCTCCTCTATGCAGAAACAGTCGTCTGAACTATTTAAAATGAGCAGCCGGGAGCAGGTGGCACAGAGAAGAGGCAAGCCTCTTGATCACAGGCCTCAAAGGGCATTGAAAGAACACCATCTGAGCTTAAGGTAGTAATTTATTCCAAACCCATTACATTTGGCAATTTATGCATGTACCTCTTTAAGAACAGTGTGTTGAGGCTATTCTGAACAAATAGAACAAATGTATCACATGTACAGAAAGATATCTAAAGCAAGTTCCTCCTTAATTCTAAGAAATAAGCTTTGAGGATACGTGATGTTAATAACATAACAAGCACGTAAATGTATCGCTCATAGAGATACACCTAATGACCTAAAAACCGGGTGGAGGGGACATTACTGGCTATACAGTAAACTCAAGACATGCTTCACAGCTTGTACCACAGATGTAGCACTTCAGAATGTTTTATAACAATAGAGAAAGTACAGGCTAAACCCTATCTAGTGAAAATAAAATAAGGCCCTAACTGCTGACACTTTTGAAGGGTGAAATATGCAGGCCATAGCATGTGACAGGCGCAAATCCAGTTTGAAGCAGCACTCTGACCTCCCTGAACTCCACTGTGGCATCATGCCTTAGGGGTAAGGCTGTTCAACAGGTAAGCGCTAAAACAGAGATGATTAACTGACCCTTACAGCAGTGGAGCTTCACCTCTCATGGACATGACAATAATAACATTCTCTCAGCTTGCAAACACACAACCGTGGAGGATTACAGCCCCAATGAAAGCCGACCCAGAAAATGAACCTTGGGCTAAAGGGCTCCATTAATCTCGGGAGGTGGGTGAAAACAGTTGACAGTGTGCCGTTACTTTCCTTGAGTAACAGTGGCAGCCATGTAATAGTCCATTCAACAAATGGCCTTCTTTCCATATCAAGCTTAAATGGCTGTCATGTGGTGCCTGGAGGTTAAAATGGGGGCTGCTAAATCCAAGTCTGCCCTCTTCTCTTACAATATATATATATATATTTTAAAACTGTTTCAACTGCAAAATCAATTGCTCTGTTACCCACAGTATATCCACAAATTGCCTTCCTTTTTCTTTCAAGCTGAAAGGCCTCTTACAGCCTTTAGATCTCCATCACACAAACTGAACAGTGGCCTCTAAGAATAATTCCTCAGGGAAAATGGCTTTACCTATCTACAGAGGTGCAGCTAGGCTTTACTTCACATGCTACTGATGAGAAGATTTCTATAAAGATAATGATTCATACTCATACTCTCTTAATAAAAGACACAGTACTGGTTGTAATGAATTATATATTTGAAATTGTATGAAATATTTATCTCAACAGCCAGGCCAAATTTGCCTCCAGTGATAACTGGAAAAAAAAGCAGCACATTTTGCAATGGCTTTTGACAATCTCCTTGAGCTCAGGGATTCTCATGACAAATGATGTTGGATCCTGACAGCCACTCTGACTTATTGTTGCTGCTGCAAAATGCCTTGAGGGGAATTTAAGACTTAAACAACTATACCAAAAACCTACATAACTTTTAAGACCCTTTCTTAAAAAAGTGGGACAACAAGCCCACAGAATGAACACATATATCCCAATTGGGAAGTAATTTTGATAAAAGTTAAATAGCCTACTGCTTCTATGGTGGCGTCCAATCCAGCGGAAGCCAAACTAAGAGTAACTTTGTATGCGACAGTAGAAGTTTTTCCTTGTCACATAATAGTGCATGTTTTGGTCAGATCAGGGTATAAAGAGTAGCTACCTAAGTTGAAATACACAAAACCTGATTTATCATCTGCAGCGTCTCTATGCTAAAGCGCGACAAATCCACTGATACCAGTCCTACTGAAGTCTTCTAGCCTGCTAAGAGGGTGCTGGAGCCCAGGCCTCTTCAGTGCCTGTGTGGCATAATGTAATCTCAAATCTGAGACTCAGATAGCCCCAAAAGCTGTCGGCAATGCTAAATTATCATGATTTATATTTTCCCCAAGCCAAAAAACGGAAAGTATCTTCCGCTTTCACCACTTAAAAAATGTGTAAGATATTTCGTTCCGCTAAACTTGCTGGCCTCACAAAGGCATAAACAAGCCTTAACAAGCTTTTTGCTTGGGTAGAGAACTGGACAGGCAGATCTGATAACATTTTGCTCAAGGGAGGTCAAGATATGGCATGTCCCCCAACCCTGCACCTGCGTTAAAAAAAACCTAATGGCGGTTATTCCTATACTCTGAACACATGAAATGGTCTAGACTACAGGTAGTGATCAGAAGAGGTTTTCCAATTTGCTCTTCCTACGGTTTACAGTAAAGGGCTGCCAGAACAGTGCTGTAAATATCAACGAAAGCTTTAAGAGTATCTCTATTGTATTTAAATGTCTACGGAATGTGAGGGATTAAGAAACCTCAAATTACACATGTATTTTGTGAAGCTCAACCACTACACCAAGTACGCTCACTGACTGGCATGGATATTTTGAGTGCACCATTTGGTTGATAATGTTAGTCTAAAGCTGATCACACATGTGAAGCCTCTTTCCCACTTTGTCTTTTTATGAAGTGCATGCCATGCTTGTAAATCCTACAGATAGCATGCGAGAGATTACTGCAATAATCCCACAATTTCCTCACATAAATCTCTTTAAACCAAGACTGATGGGTTAGTGTCAATGTACAGTCAATGTGCAAATATGAAATGCAATTCTCACAATACAATAAAGATGCAGAATCCACCATTGTTGTTCAGCTATCCCTGGCTGGCACTGAGGTAAATGTTAATATTGCAAGAGAATCCATTAAAATGAGCAGGCTTCTTGGTATGCTTTCTGTGGTGCGTGACCAATTTCTAAAATGGAGGGCTTAATTTTTGATCCGTGGTCTGCTGAATGACCAGATGCCAATATTAGATCCACTTCCTACCTAACGCGAAGATGTAAGCAACACTTACCACTGCTGTATGCGTATGGGGACTCAGCTGATCCATCCTGTAGACTGTCCAGGATCTCTCCCTTCCCCACATCACTGTCTCCCACAAGCAGGAACTTGAGAAGATAGTCATAACTCTTGACAGGGCTGCCCGGGGTGCCCATCTTTCCTCGCATTTGAACCAAGGCGAGATGAGAGCTGGATCCCCGTCAACCTCTCTCCCGAGAGCACTCCTCCTTTCTGGTCCTTACCACATGCACCTCTGCTTGAAATGTGTCGGCCAAGTCAGAATTATACAGTAATGTGTAGCCAAGATCGTGACCTCTCAAGAAACTCAGTCGAAAATAAGTAATCGAAAAGTATGTAAAATCGAGGCTTGTCTCTGACATACGAGCCTTTGACCGAATTCACGCACTACAAATAAAAATATCACAGAATCACATTAAAAACGCAAGCTGAGACGGCCGGGTATTAAGCATAGCTGCCTGCCTGCACTTTTAACAAGTTAGCCAAATTGTCTTGTGAAAGGGTGTCCAACAACTCCAGTTGAGAGTAAATTAGACAATTGATCCATCAAATGGTTTTAATGTGGGTCAACTTAATCCCTAGCTACACGTCTAGTATTTTCCGCCAAAAACACATAATGTTAACTGTTGTTAAACAAAAACCTAGTCTAGGTACGACATGGAAAACGCAATCCACCAGGACCAACCTCTCGAGTTTTGGCTTGGAAAGAGAATCACATCTTTGTTTATGCTATGATCATGAGCTCTGGTTAGGGTCAAAGACTATATTGTTCTTATCGGGGAGGTCAAGTAGCAAAAGGAAGTCTTTTAAACCAAATGTCCCAAAAAGTTACGTTACATAAGAATCATCGTCAATAATAACAAATTATAGCCACTTATATTATTTAAGGTCCAACCTGAACGCTATTCAATAAACTACCTTTGACA
This sequence comes from Ilyophis sp. 1 JC-2022, assembly GCA_022702515.1. Classification (NCBI taxonomy): domain Eukaryota; kingdom Metazoa; phylum Chordata; class Actinopteri; order Anguilliformes; family Synaphobranchidae; genus Ilyophis; species Ilyophis sp. 1 JC-2022. Next base: position 37,281,070 of record CM040405.1, on the reverse strand, counting down.
TTTGAATGAAAAAGTCATATTCAGTTTAGCCACAAAGCAGCCACGTTAGCAAGCAAAATAATATTTAAGTAAACATTTAAGTTTTTCGGGCATTGCGCGAGTTTTGCTGAAATAGCTGCATAGCTTGTTAGCTAAGCTGGCACAGCTTGTTTTCTTACGGCGAAGCTAGCTAACGTTAACAGCATACCTTTTGTCGTTGCTTGCTCGGTCGGTTACTGCAGATTATTTTCCGAAAAGTGTAAACTTGCGCTAACCTGGCAGCAAAACGGTAACTAACTACCCTGTATTTTCATATAATGTTACTGCGGAATCTGTCAGGTAAATTAAACTAGCCGGAATGTAACGTAACGCTAAGTTATTTGGCTGGTTGGTTGTTTAGCTAGCAAGAGATCGCTAAAATCTAGAATAACGTCACAAGCCAGAAGCAACCACTTGCTTAAAATAAATTAACGTTACCCTTTCCAGATTCAAATTCGTACTTCATTCATCAACTAATCAGCGAATCCCGTGGACACAATCTTGTGTGCGTCCGCTGTTTCCGCTTCAAAGCGACAGAAACACCGCATGCATTTCTACTGCCATTCCGAGGTTTGGATCCAGGCCCTTGCTGCTAACGTTAGCTAGCTAGCTCAGAAACAAAGCTTGTATACGACACATCATTTGCTTATACGATAATGGCACAGGAACGCTTTTCGACAAGTATGATACGCAGTGGCTTCATATTAAATATTAACAAGAATGGAAAAAATATTACTTCAAATTTCTTGCACTTTCATGTTCGGACAGATTCTCGGATTCAGGCAGTAAACAGGCCACCTTGCTGCTATGCTGTCACTGCTCACCCGGTGACACCACACGCTGTAACTCTGTGGCCCACCCCCAACAGACACAAATCCCTCCCTCTTCCGCTTTGAAATTCACCCAACAGTACTGGAAGATTTGTAGCCAAATGTTATATACATTGTAGTTATTTAGTGAGTCAGTTCGTAAAATAACAAATAAATATATATTTTGTAATTTTATGAAGTTGACTGTAAGCTAATATATCAGAACTGAAGCTATAACATAACAGGTGGCCTCCTAGCCATGTCTCGGATTATGAATGATTGTCCTCATTCTAATGAATGGGAGGGGATACATGTTTATTATATGCAAGTGGACTATACGTTTGATAACAAGTCTAGTCTATTTTATCTTGTCCTCTGAACAATTGCCATATCAGTGAACATAAATACTTGTATTGCATTTATTAAATGTGCTTCCTTGTTTGACCACAGAAAGGAATGAATAATTTCTCTCACAAAATAGACCTACATGTAAGTCAATATACTTGTTATGTTGAAGCCTGTTGTTCATTCTAGACATGCTGTCTAAACATGCCCACATCACATTTGACATGAGTATATTTGTTCATTTTTAAATTATTGAAATCTCAGAGATTCCCTTTTTATTTATTTATATTTATTATTATTATTATTATTATTATTATTATTATTATTATTACATATTATTTTTATTAATTTATTTGAACAATGTTTCCCCACATCTGATTTGTTACAAGTTTTAGCAACACACAGTGCATAGTGTGAGGTCTTTGCCTGTAAACACTACTAAAATTTACAGATTGTTGACAAACAACATGTGTATTATCATGAGCCCACATTTTTGCACAGTGTGGTGTAAGTCGAAAGGCCCGTTCTCTGGAACTCTCCAGGGGGACCGCCTCCTGCCCTCGGGCTTTGCCGACTCAGCACGTGCTCTCCCTGGACCCTTCTGCGAAGAGAGCCGCTCTCTCATTCTCTTTGTGAATTATGTATGACCTGCTTAAAAAGACTGCATGGGCTCCAATGCTCTTCAAACAATTCACCACAAAGGGGTGCAGGTATCAGTTCAAACAACAGTCAGGTTAGTGTCGTTGCAGAGAGGTTTGTGGTGTCATGTATGGGTATAGGTGTTAGTACATATTGAGGAGGTGAATAGTAATGGGTTTGGCAAGTTAATTCTTTGTCGGTGGTTATGTGTATGAAAGTATTTCTAACCCTTTCTTTAAAAATATATATTATTAGCAATGGAAGAGACCGAGTTTGCATCTGTCATCATTCACATTGATGACAGATTGGAACTGAGCTGATTTTCGGCACAATACTTCTGCTCATAATTTCAACAAACCAAAAGCCAAAGCACAAAGTGGGTAAGAGGAAATTGATAGTGTGCTGTGATGAATGCAGGTGTTACCTCTTTTTGTCTTGGATTCAGAATTGTATTATCTGCTACATTAAAACAGAGAGTTTCCACAATGGCAGTAAAACATGTAAAACTACTTTCCTCTTGGAATTGTAATCTTTTGCTTCATTAATTTGAATGCAATCTAAAATGAGAGAGAAAAAAACACAACTTGGCAGAATGCATGAATACATCTCAGTTTTATTATCATGCTATGGGGCTGTTACAATAAATAACACCCCTAATACTTTTGAAACCATCAGATATAAAATGCTAATTCAATCAGATAACAAATGTTAAAATTTCACTCATTACATTTGCCCTTCTACTTTTCTATTAAGTCATATTTTAACACTGAAAATAGGTATAGTCAAGCCGGAAAGTCTGAACACCCCTTTCACCTTCTCCATGTTTTATTACATTACAGACATATTCTACAATAGATTGAGTTCATTTTTTGTCTCAAAATTCTACACAAAATAGCCCATAATGACAAAGTGAAAACATGTTTTTATAAATTTTTGCAAATGTATTAAAAATCGAAAACGGAAATCTTTCATTTACATAAGTATTCATACTCTTTGCTTTAACATATTTTTAAAGTATCATAGTTAATATTTGGTCGCATATCCTTTGCATGCTGTTACTTTCTGAAGTTTGTGACCCATCAACATCAAAAGACTCTCGATATCTTATTTCCAGGTACTGTTACAAGCGATACTATAAGCTCTCTGCATTTGAATGGATCTCTATGGGAATTGGGGGGTGAGACTAGATTCAGCTGTAAATTACATTGGTACAGTATGGAACACATGGCTGGCTAAATGGCTGTAAGTCATCAAGGGTCTGAGCTATCGAACGAGCCCCAAACCATCACTTTGTTGCCAGATATGGAGTAGATGTGGATGGATCACTGTAAGGGTTATTTCTCCTGACTCATTTTCCTATAGAACTATATGGGTAAAGTCAGGAGAAACAACCCGTAAAGGGATCCATCCACATCTACTCCATATCTGGCCGCAGAGTGTTGTTTTCCTTTGCATGCTCTATTTCAACACTACCAAGACTGTGGACAACACATCTAAAAGCACAGTTTTATTAATACCCCACCCCACCCCACACCCCCACCACATACTCCACATTTAGTCATTCTTAACTCCATATGAAACTGCAGTGCTTGAGACAGTTCATTCCAAGCTAAGGAGAACATTCTTAATCTGAACACTCATTTATGTAAAGTGCTGTTCTTACATAGATCTCAGTGCATCTCCGAGTGGTTGACCCTCTGCATTGATGCTCTTAATGTATTTCCCTTTCCGAGTATTGATTCCACTCAAGCACTTGACCACCCCTCTTCACCGCCTGTCATGGATTTGGAGCTTTATAAAACTGGCAACTCTGCTGGTGTGATTATTTATTTATTCATGTATTTATTTTTTTGCTTCTAAAAACAACATGCAATGAAAACAAACAGTAATCACTGGAATCACTGCCACAGCTGTGGAGAAAGATTACCTACTGCTTACCTACAAACCTAAAAGCAACAGTACACAATAAAATGTGACACAATAAAGGCAGTCTGGCAAAGCATACTACGAAGTAATGGTGATATTTTACTGCTTTTGATTTGAGCTTTGCATTCAAGTAGCCCTTAGCACTGAACATAATTGTTTCGATCTTGTTAGACGGTATAACTGCTGTCAAAGTTCTTCGTAATCATTTCCATGGGGATAAGTGTTAACTGAAATGAAGAGTAAAAATGTTACATAGTTGGGTGTGTATTCATGTTAAACCTGTTTTACCTGTTTGGTAATATGTTTGATAAAGATCATCTTTTTTGCCAGTAAGGCCTCTTAAAAACAACCTGTCCTTTAACAACAGGAGACTGAACTTTGTATTGAAAATGTATAATATTTAATGGAGCCCCACTCACATCTCTAATAAATCCTTTAATTACTAAATGCTAAATTGTTAAATCATAATAAACAGAACAAACAGCACAAGTTTGAATAGCATAAATATTGCAGACAACTGAAATGTGACTAACTGGACTATGGTAAAAAAAAAAAAAATTATGAACAAATTGGCATCATGTCTGGTTTTAGATCTACAATAGCCATGCAAATGCAGTAAGCTATACATATTACGTGCAGTAACACTCACAGTAAACAAAATGTCCGGTGGTTGTAAACCTCATCATTGTGGGCAGTCAGGGCAGTTAAACTCGCAGATTACACTTTTAGAATCATGGACATAAAAACCAGCCAATTCTACGACTCCGGCGCTCTTATTTGCTCACAAACAATCACTCGTACTGAAAATAAGGAGTGTTTGTTTTCAAGTATTTGCTATTGTGTAGTAGGGTTCCATGGTTCTGGCAAACACAGTTTCATTATCATCGTTATCAGTGATTTCTGGGATGCTGTCTCTATGGTGCTGTAAAAGGGTAAGCAGATCATATGATTGGGAGAGATGATCAGCACTTAAAATGAGATGATGAAGGAAAGGGGGGGGGGGGGGCAGAATAGATAAAAATGCTAATGTGAATAGCCTTTGTGTCTGCTCATTTAGATTAGAGGAACCAGCAGCTCTCCAGGGAAAAGAGGCCATCTGGACCCCCATATTTGAATCAATATGTAGACCCCCAACACAAATATATACATTTTTTCAAAAAGTAGAGCTCTGTTGAAGAAAGAAGCCTGCATTTAAATGGTTACATTTTCTTGAACTTATCAAGATAAGGGAACAAACCTGAGCATTACTAATCTCGACAATGTAGGAATGCAAAACACAATTTCCATTTAATCACTAAAATCTGTCAGAGAAGCATTACAGTTCATAGCTTTAAGCTTGAATCCGCACAATTAACTTTGTGGACCTTATTGTGCTACACTGCGTGTACATCACAGTGTGAAGCATTTAAAGCAAGCCACTCGCGCAGGTTAAATAGAGCACTGATTGCTGCTGCTAGTACTGTTGTGAGTATTACCTCAGGGTTGTTGATGTGGCAGATTATTTTGCATGCTTGAGCTCGTTGGCACGAGTAGCTGGTGGTGAGCTGACAGTAGTCATGCTCCCAGTCTCCTGGCAACTGCCTGCCAATAACAACCTAGTTTAGGCGCTGTGCTCCTGCACACACTCAAAGAAGGCTGGCAGTGTGTTTCTCCCCTTCAAATGATCGATGCAACCAAGGGACTCATTCGCAATATTTATCATGCCTCTCCAGAGTTACAATATCATGTTTTAACAGCTGTACATGCTTTTCCAATTTCACTGTCATGTTATTTTTTATGAAATCATTAAGGGCATTATTTGAAAACCATAATTGTTTTACATGCAAATGCATGTTCAGGAATATATGATTTGTTATAAAAGTGAGTCTTCTTCCCAGATTTTCATTACTTTGTATTTGTCTTTTGTTGTAAAGTGTCTTTGGGTGTCCTGAAAAGAAAATGCTTTAAATAAAAAGTATTATTATATTAGGATTGTTGCTTTGAGTTTTGATAATGGTATTGCCTGGTAACAGTTATGAACAAAGATGAAACAATAAGTAATCCAAACTGACAATATGCACACAATAAAATTATTTTAAACAATGTGCAGATCAGTACACACCACAAAGTCACATTCTTTCTAAAGCTGTTTCTAGGGCATGCACCATTGTCCTAGTCTGCTATTAATATTTACACAGTAATTTCAGTTTTACGCCAACTCTATTGTACCTGCCTGAACACTCATCCATCATCATGAATCTAGTCTTGAGTCTTTACTATCTCTTCAACCACCAGACTGGTTCAGTCTGTAAAGGATCACTTTAAACCTGCTCTCCCTGCCCCTCTCCATCACAAACAGTCAGAAAAATCCCGTCATCACACACATATTTAAAAAACATTGCACAGCATTCATTCCTATCGGTCCCAAAAACTAGATTGTATATTTAACATCATAAGATATACTAGAGCAGCATTAAGGAATATCCTTCAATTGTTCTTGGAGAGTTGGCAAGACTACTCTCCCTATCTCAGAGACACTCTTGTCAACGTCTTGGCATTACATAAACAGATGTCTCATTTCATCTCATTACATCAGATAATATCACACATCAAAAATGAACTATAAAAAGTATAATAATATAAAATTGTAACTTTTAAAACATCATCATCATCATCATCCATCAACCCGCTTATTCCTATTCAGGGTCACGGGGGGTGCTGGAGCCTATCCCAGCATGCATTGGGCGAGAGGCAGGAATACACCCTGGACAGGCCGCCAATCCATCACAGAGCACTCACACCATTCACTCACTCATTCATACCTATGGACAATTTAGAGTCTCCAATTAGCCTAACCTGCATGTTTTTGGACTGTGGAAGGAAACCGGAGTACCCGGAGGAAACCCACGCTGACACGGGGAGAACATGCAAACTCCACACAGAAAGGCCCTCGGCCGGGATTCGAACTCGGTACCTTCTTGCTGTAAGGCGACAGTGCTAACCACTGCACCACCGTGCCGCCACTTTTAAAACATGCCAATTAAAAAATATTTATCACCAGCAGTACAGACAATCATTGGTTTATGTAACTTAGCTATACAATGTAACATCAATAGGTAAAATATCATAGGGATATAAATGTGTACATTTAATTAGCAAATTACATGACTTATCCATAAGAAGATGACCATCAGTAATGGACATGGCATATTCCACAGCAAATAAACAGACATTTAAAGCAACTGAATACAATCTGATTTGATATCAGTGATGGGGGAAAATTAAATCTATAGGCATAATGATTCATAATATTTAAGGGTTTTCCATGAAATCCAATATTGCCTCCATATCATTTATCCACATAATCAGGTACAAAAACTGCAGTATTCCTGGTGTACAAGATAATATTTCAATGTAAAAATGAAGTCTGCAGCTCATGTGTTCTTTAAAAAGTAATAAAAATCCAATATGGCCTACACTCGTCTTGATTATGAATGCTCTTCCATAACCACCCGTAACTTTTAATATCTGTTCAAACTTATGCAGACGGTTATTTTGAATGAATTGCACAGCTTTCCATTTTACATCACATCCATTAATACAGCTGGATGTATAAAGAAGTCATTCAGGACGTAGTTAAGTACCTTGCTCAAGGGCATGGTAGTGCCCTACCTGGGAATTGAACCTGCAACCACTAATGCTACACTGCCAACCAAGTTGAGCTTTGGGTATTTTTCACCCATTGTCGCCTATTTTTATCTATTTGTTTGTTTGTTGTTTCATCTTGAGTTGCAGCACCAGACATGAGACAGTACTTTTGAACTAAATGACTGCCAGACACAAACGACAAATAAAATGGGTTGAATTTAGGGAACATTCTGTATTATTTTGTACTTTTTCAAGGTCTTGCAGTTATAAGTGACTTGAATATATTGCACTACAACTGAGCATACAAGACTTTAAGTGTCATAATGTTTTTGTTGATAAGTAAGAACAGTAGACCATTTATGGAAACATTGACATACATGTATGTTATGTAATAATGGATTGGTGACTTAATCTTAGTTTGAAAGGCAAATTAGAAAAAGTATGGATAGGAATTAAACTACTCTGACTGAACAATTTTGACATAAAGCTGCAGTTGATTTTGATCAGTTGATACAGCAGGGATTTATGTATGTGTTTTACAGCAGCAAGACGTTACACAAGGGCATCAATCATTCATTGAAAACAAGAACTATGGTGTGTCTGGTAGTCCACTGGAATGAAGGCTACTTTATAAAAGACTTTACACAGATTTAACATATAAATACAATAATAATTGTGTAATTGCATTTTTATGTACTTTGATTATATGTCTGTATTCTCTGGGTTTGATATATTGAGATTGGAAAACATTGCTACATTTCCGGCTCAAGTTTTACACAAAATACACTGAAGTGCATGCTTACTAAAAACACCATACAATCCTTCATGCACCATTACAACAGATTATAATACTACAGCAAACGGCTTACAACTGCACTGGTAATCCATTTGTAATGCATTGTCAAGTCAATAAGAATATATTTACCAATGAACATTGTAAATTCACGAGGTATTTGGAAATCTGTTGTTAAAAGATTGCAGTACATGTCAACTGCATTAATAATGCTTTATAGAGAGCTCTTTCATTACATTTAAAATGTAATTTATTTTGTGTAAATGATGTACTGTTGTGCAACACAAATCCACCTTGAGGCACAACAACATGATGATGTACTCCACTGTATCTTCCCAGGGCCGCAGCAGCTGAGATCTACTGTGCTTATGCTACTTTAAATATAAACAATCATTTGTATGTATATATGTCTAATCAAGCACGTATTTTAATAATAATAACTGTGCCTTTCCTGTATTTATTACTATGATGCTTTCCTGGGTTAAGGTTTTAAATATTTTCTATCACTTTAATTATTTGGAGTATATAGGCCACAAGTGTCTCCTCTTTGGCTCTGTCATGTTGTTCACTTGTGTCTCTGGAGGGAGAGGAGCACCACCACAGATGGCTTCTGGCACAAAGCTGGGAGTCCTTTGGGTAGCAGCAGAAGAGGATTCCTGTACCACAGTCCCACATACACAAAGGGTACATTCACCCAACATATTGTGGCCTGACGACCGTAGCAATGAACCATACTCTGTGATCGTGTGCTTGTCCACACACACGCACGCACGTGCACGCACGCACACGCACAAGACTTTTTATGAACACTAGACCTTTTGTTAGCTTTCTTGTGCATGAACTAATGATGCGAAGCCTGGTCAAGAATCAACTGAGAAACCAATTGTCCAATTACATTTGATCCCCTAAAATGGGGGAACTATGTATAAAAAGGGCTGTAATTCCTACACGTATCACCCAATACAGAAGTTGAGTACAGAGCCAAAACAACAAAACTTCTTATGGACTGCACTGTATATGTAAAATTATACTTTAAAGTAAACTACTGTTAACGTTTTAGAAAAAGTCCAAGAGACCCTTTTAACGACAACAGTGATTAATCTTTTTTGGTAAAACGCTGCCCTCTACAGGTACAGTTTATGTGTTGCAGCCATTGCAATAGCATGATCCATAATATGTTGGAGAGAGGATACCCACCCTAAAATGCATGCAAAGGAAATTAAGAGCATGTGAACTATTCATACACATGAACGACCTAAGATGGGTCAATACTACATAAAATTAACATTTTTAAATGGCTGCTGTATTTAGAAAATTTCCCAGTAATTTGATCAATTCCCAAATTTAGTCATTTTTAGCCAAAGCAACTTACAAAAGTGCATTTTCACATGGTAAGCACAAACAATAATAACTAGAAATACAGTACAATTTGCAGCTTGGCATGCCAGTGTGAGAGATTTTACTAAGACAATTTCACTTGTTAAGCAAAAAGTAACTTAAAATAAGTTAATATATCCCACTTTCATGACTCATTACAAGGCTAAAACATCTAAAACAGACATTTTTTTCATTGTCCTGAATGGTTGCAAATTCAGGCTGTCCATGTCATGCAGCCAGACCTGACATCCTTGTACACAAGGATGTATACAGAAGTAGATACTGAAGGTATGATAGAGCCCTTTGTTAAATGTTGGTTTCAGTGGCATGTTTATATTTAATTACGTTTTTATTTATTTATTTATTTTCCAAATGAAAGCAAAACTTAATGTGTGGAAACAGTATTAACACTGATTAAAATGTCACTTATCCCTTATGCACACACGTTTCCCCATATCATCAGCAGCAACTCACAAGGAGACACGTGACACCAGTTTTACTGCGAGTGAATAAAGCTCCTTCATTCAAGCAAAATACAAGTCGTGGCACAGAAAAGATTAATAGTAGCAGTGGATTTAAATGTAACTATTTATTTTGTCATAAAAAAAATACTGAAAACATAATAGCCTAATTGGAAATAAAAATGAGAGGCTGGCATCTGATGTCGCTGGCAGCCCTCATCTTTGCGACAGCTAATGCCTCACACCAAGACGTAATTGACGATATTCTCGGACGGTTGGAAAAGGCGACATTTTTCTTTGAAAATCAGTTCGGACATATAAACCTGGATGGTGTAGTTGGATACATAATTCTACAAGGTATGTAGGCTACAAAGTAGATCTTTCGAATGGCGTTTCATGTATGCTAACGGGAAATGCACACTGAAACCATAAGACGTGTTTGTGTTTTCACGCCCACATTAGTAATAGGCTTTTTAATTCTCTCAATATTAAAGTAGGACCAGAGTGATTATTGCGTCGAAACGCAGTCAAAATACAATTTTACATAAACAGAACGGTGTTGTCCAGGGGTAGGCAACCCTAGTCCTGGAGTTCTGGAGACGGTCCTGGTTTTTGCTGCATCGTAACTAAATAGCCTAACTGAATTAATTTTAATTAATCAGGTAACGTTAGCCTACTGAATGCAGGTGATCATGTGCTGTAGGCATTCGGCATTTCACCATTCATATTCAGGCTCAGACATCTAATCAAGCATCAAACTCAGCAAACACGATAGCCTACTGTAGCTACTTCGCAAATAGCTTACTTCCATCTTTATCAATATTGGGAAATTAAAGCTACAAAAATAAATGGCTGCTTGCCACGCATACACTCTCAGAAATAACGGTACAGTGGAGGTACTTTTTTCTTCCCTAATGTACCCTGAACGTTCTATTGAGCTACTAATAAGTACATTTTCAAGCAAGAACGGTATAAATTAATTATGCATTGCTGGCTAGGGGTAGGCCTACAGTTGTATGTACCCATATGGTACCACTCCAGTATTGTAACTCTTTAGGTACTTTTCATACTTTTTTTTTTCTGAGAGTGTGTCATGGCCTATTGTTGGCTTGCAATCAACATACATTTAATGATTGAATCTGGCTGAGCAATAATGTTTTTCACTTTGACAACAAAATCACTTTACTTCACGGACTTACAATTACATAGCCGAATTGAAGGAGTCTGTCCGGATATGGCCACAAGCAGACCTTGCAAGTCAGCTCTCAACAGCTAAGAACCTGGCCAAGAGACTTGACCACAGCATCACCCAGGCTGTAAATGCACTGCAGAAGACCGATCCCAAGTACTTCAGAGGTATTACACAAATCAAAATGCATGTACTGCTCAACAAGGAAAATGTTAGTGATATAAATACAAATGTTCTTATTATTAAAGTTGATTTTTGGAAGATGCACCAACCCAAGAACAAACAGGCAATCATCTATCTTTCAAGAATTTGAACCTCTGCTGGATACATCCTTCTGGACTGTTCCCCATGGGTGGGACACTTCAGATCCAGCACTGGCCTACACAACCTTCAGGATGATGGAGTGCTATGATGAGCAACTTAGCGATAAGTGCATCACTCTGCTCTTGGGAACCTGGTATAGAAACCTGATATCTCTAGAAGGACCATGTTAAAAGCTTTGTCTTTCATCCCCAAAAACAAACAAGCAGAAAGTATTTTCATGATGAATTACATAATGCCATAGAGCGTAATGAAAAATATAAAAAAAACATTCACGCTCTGTTTAATAGTAATTTAATGCGTTTGTTACGCTCATGAATGCATCATGGTTGCTTATTGAAGATAAAGTTAATGTGAATCATCATTACCAAACAAATCAAAAAAATTAAGAAAATAATAAATGACATGACATGTACACGTTTATTAAAAGTTTGATAATTACATGGCTGAATCTTTAAATATCATATATTGTATGTATCCAAATCAAAATCTGGTTGTAATAATTTTGGTCTTGTTCTGTTTTGTCTCTTTTGAAGGAAAGATAATGGAACTCCCTGCATTGTTACAAAGTCCTGCAGGGACACAATGACAAGGTTTGGCTGTCCTCATTATTCCCTCTCACACCAGCTGCTATATTTTATGGTTGGGAAAATGGTAAGATCAAAAAAATATATTTTGCTTCATTCTAACTTAAGTGTAACTTGGACATTCTAACTTTTGACATTGTAAAACAAATGTATAGGAGTGTTGCTGTTTTTTAACCATGAGTCCAATGGTTGCTGAAATGATAGTAGATGCAAATGCTAGAATATCAAACCACAGCAAGCAGGAGCACATGTATTATACCTGCATATGCTGGGTTCTAGTTGATATTGAAATAAAATGTAAGATCCTTTCATTAACTTTTAAAAAGTGTCTTGGTTGAGTCCAGATCAGTATTTCACAGTGTTCTGTTTCCCAAAAACCCAATTGAGGATAGAGGGTGCTTTCTCTGTGCAGGTTGCTAGTCTATGGAATGCTTCGCTGGACAATATTCATTAGTCTCAACCAAAGCACGGCAGTGCTTTCATTCTGGGGCTTATGCCAACTCAGTGCGCCGTACTTTGGTTGAGACTTTGCGTGGATATACACAGTTGACGAACTTGGCGTAGTTTGGTCGAAAGTAGTTTTAGAAAAAAATGTGTACATCAAGGTCTGTGGATGTTCGAGAGTAACCATGTCGTTGTATTTGGAAAGCGACGTTGCTGTTGATTTTTTAGAATGTATGCGCCACAAACTTTGGACCCGCTGCAGTTCGTTCTATCAGGGTGATATCAACGGAGAGCTGCAGCGGATATCTATAAAACTAGTGAAATCTCAGCAAAACTATCTGGATGGATAGACGACACTCCGAGTATATAGAAACATATCTTAATTTCATTTTTGGGTGAATACTTTCTAAAAACGCATTATTCTCTGATTTGAGGAAGCGAAGGCAGTCAGCAAGCACACGCAAACACAAGGCAAACCCTTTCACAGATCAAAAAGAGCCACATACAAATCAGTTGATGGCTGAATCCCAGTCTGCCCATTCTCCCCTCTCTCTTTCATATGAGGCCCTCTCGGCAAGCTGTTTTGCAAACATCACCTAGCGGGCCTGCTGAGGAGAAGAACAGTGAGCAGAGCAGAGAGGACAGGAAATGCAAAGTCTTCTCATAGGGATACACTCACTCCGCCCACTTTGGCTGTATTGTTTCTCAGTGACAAAAACACACTGATTTACAGCTGTCTAAGTTCGATACATTTCAATACACTTTATTTAGCTGACCGTAAATCAACAAAATCAGGTAGCTCGATAAATCTATCTTAATCCTCATTAGCCAGAAAGCTAATATGATTATTATTACGGAAAAATTAAACCGTCCACTGTCCAATTACAAATGACAATTGACCTGTTTCTCCCTGTCCTCCCTGTTTTTCCAGAGGGGATGCTCCAACATCCTAGAGGGAGAGAGGAGGGAGTCCCGTGCTAACATGACAGACAGAGACTACCAGAAGATGTTTTGCTCAAATATGATGAAGAGCAACACAGAGTTTGTAAGAAAGGGCTTCCCTGGTCAAACAAGGGATATCTTCATAGAGAACAGTTAGTGCTTTCTTTTCAGTTCTGTGGATCAGTTGACAAATTTAATGGACTTGAATTTTTCCACAGAAAAGCATTAATAACTAAGATTTTTCATTGTTTTTCAGTAATGTTGTGTGGTTTGACTGGCTTCTCTGACTTTTACAAATCTGCCTGGTTACGGCATATTTTGTTGTGGCAAGACCCAGAAGTGGGCTGTTTCGGGAAAGATGGTAAGTACAACAGCATAGACAAATAGACATTGCTTCATAGTATCAACTTTGCACACTTTTGTCCAATTTGATCTTTGTTTTAAACCCTCTACAACCGTGTATGCCTGTGATATTTTCTATGGGCATTTATAGAGAAGGACATCGCTCAAGTGTTTGGTGAGGAGCAGGCAGAAAACAAACAGGTTCACAAAAGAGTGAAGAGAAGAGAAAAAACTTTAAGTGGTAAGTCAGTTTTTGGTTTAGCTTAACATCTTTAGCCTACACATTATCATTGTGAATGTATTATCTGATTTTTGGCTTGAATTAGATGGGAATTTGAATGTGTGGTTCATCCATGGGCCAGTATTTGGATTTAGGATGCAATTTTGTTGTCTGGCTTTGGACAATTGAACATATGTTCACACTTTACAGGTGCGCTATGCAGGATCTTTATCTTTTGAATATAAAATAACCATGCTCAGTCATATCTATGATGCACTGGCAGAGTCTTTGCTCATGTTTTCCGAATCCATGCTCCTGTGCATGTATTTACTATTTTAAGATGTGTTTTGGACGTTTTTGGGTGTGACACTCTTTTCTGTGTGGGGAGGGGCGTATGTGGCGTCAGATCCTGTAGGATGGGATCAGGTTTCAGCGGAACGTTTGTAGCTAGCTAGCAACTGCAGTGGCGGAGGTGAAGAAGCGCAAGTTCAGCGAAGCCAAACAAGAAGCCGCCAGGGCCTGTTCAAGAATCAGAGTCAAGCTAGAAGTTTAGCAATGGGATGAAAAGCGACGCACAGTTGACGTGTTTTCTGTTGGACCTGTAAGTAACGTTACCTTTAGCTATCCAGTTAGCTACATTAGATAGCTACATGGCCGAAGTCAGGTACCTTGAGCGGGCAGGGTTGAGGATGGAGTAGGAGACTTCTTTGATTGTAAACACAGGGCCACAGCAAGGCTAAGAATTCTGAAAAGGTCCCTCAATATATTTCTGACAGCCATTTTTTCTTACAGATGGGTGTTCGAGTCATATGACAGGGGTTGCAGTTAGTGCTCTGGGCGGACACCTGAACTACTACCTGACAGAACAGGACATTACAAAGAGACCGCTGACCTGAATGCCACCGCCCAGCATGCCAATGAGAGTTTTTTTTAACATTGGCAATTACGCTATCGGCTTCACTGTTTTGCATTTTATATTATATCTGCTGAAGTCCATCCATTTGCATGCACAACACAATGTTTTAATTAAATGCATGTTTGTTATGAAAAATAATGGTTCAGCTATGCAATACACCAGTCTGTCAATTGTATGGGGTTTTGTATTATTTTTTATTGTATTCAAATATAATAGATTAAAAGGGATAAAAACTGGCGATACAGGCTGTAAAACATGTGGTATTTCCCAAAAGAATTGTAACTTCACAGCTCTATACACACACCCTTCCCTCAAAAAGAAAGAATTTCCAGAAAAAATAATAATTATGCCTGTATAACAAACTTTCCTACATGTTGTTTTTAGAAAAGGCCCCTCCCTTAAAATTTAAATAAGTTCAACAAAAAAATTAAGCAGTTACAGGCCACAGTACAGGCCAAACCACAATCTTAATCTTAACATAATCATAATGTACCATTTTATGAATTTTGAGTTCTTGTTTTTTTCAAGTGAGGGTTCCTGCTTGTTCATTTTGCTCTTACAACTTTGCTATACTAAATTGTAAGAAACAAGAAAAAAATGTATGAACAATAATACAAACACAAATACAAACATAGCCCTCATGATTTTTACTGTGTGTCCTGATTTCTTGTGCATTTTATAAAAAAATTAAATAAACAATTTTGCCTTTTTGAATTATATTGAATTTTTTTATTTAAATATATTGCAGACCTGATTGTTGAGTGCTTTAAGCAGGTGAGACTCAAACATGACTGGTTGGTTCAGATGCCCCTCTGTAATGGTTTGCCTGTTCTTTGCATGAACTTGTGGAGGGGACATAAATAATTAGTCCCTTTGTGTACGACAGACCAGAAAATTAATTACCATTCTGCAGCTGCACTGTAGCATTTGAAACATCCTGTTTCTAACGGTTACAACAACAACAACACCACAGCAGCTGTCTCTGATACTTGCACCTTACTGAAGAAATTCTAACCAACTGACAAAATTGCACAGAAGCAGTTAGCAAAAATCAACAATTCAAATCATATCTGCTCTGAATTAGCTCATATTTGCTGAGAACCGAGGCATAGCATTATTGTTCAATGGGTTTTGATGATACTGAAATAGATGTGACCCTTACTGTTCCCCAGAACTCAATTTTTTAAGTCACCTAGTCTCTTGTTTTTGATTTCCTTTCTCTAACTGGGCTAGTCATGGATTTGCATGTAAGTTGATACAAATATAAAAGATTTTGCAGGACCCTATTGAAAAATATGTTAAAAATTCCAAGGTCACAGGTACAGTAGGTACTGAGAGTAGTTACGTTCTCTGCTAGTTTTGTTTTACACTGTTTTGTAATACGCTTACAATTCCCCTTGATCCCTGTCTGATTATGCAGTCTTTCAACCTTTTACACCATAAAATAGCCCCATAAGTTACTCATTTAAATATCTATTAATACCTCCCTTGTCTCCCCATTGCATTCAATGAGTATTTCTGTAGCATTCTCCAACTGTAATTGTCCTAGTTGCTACACTACTGTAGTTTCCATGCAGATTGGTATCCAGGCACCTTCTAACACTACATTATATGAATATTTCCAGTATGATAGGTATCATTATTCACACTGAATCTTATTCATTCTCTTCATTGCAAAGTGGGGATGTGCTCTCCGTGCACCTGAAACAATCTGCGCTTCTCCGTCACAGTGTCCCTGACAGCAGTCGTTTGCCTGGACATGGAGGGGTAGGAAACCTCACTCAGACAAGGACCATATGTTCAGTCCAATCCACAAATCAACAGGGAACAATGACTCGGTGACCTACAGATACCTTTCATAATAGACGTTCCTATTTCATCGGATGATTTATAATGCAATGTCTTCTCTTCCTTCTCATGATAAACAAGTATGCCTTTGTGGCCCTTTGTCCAGCTCTCAGGGGACTGTGATGCTGTAAACAACGGCAAGGCTTGTGCTGGCAGTGAGGTTAATTTATTTCCCCTCTTATTAAATCTGGAAAACTCCCAACTGGGAGATGTGAATTGACCAATTATGCTTGTGTTTGAAAGCTTTTTTTAGGTTTATTAAAATAGAAAATTGAGTACAACCTTTCACCTGCATGCATACCTTATATACTCAAATAAAGGTATATTGAACACAGGTGAAAAATAGAGTAATAATCTCAATGCACTTTTACAGTTTATCGGAGGATTATATTCAGCAAGCTCTGCTCATTCTGTCGCTTTTGGCAGTGCAGAAACAACGCTCGGCATTGAGCCAGTCCTGTAAAATGAGATGTGTTTCTTTCCTGTGATCTGGGGGGTGAGGGAGTCAGTGGAAGTTCAGTGGACAGTTCCCAACGAAGAGCATGACTATAAATGAGATGAGACAGATTATCACTCCGCTTATAATCACCTCCCCCTCCCTTTTTATTTGCCGTTTCTTTTTTTTGTTTCGACCACCAATCAAACAGGTGGGGCTTTTAAAATGGATTCATGTTGTCTGGCTTTGAGCGCACGCACGTGTTTGTTCAATTGATTGCGGCAGAATGAGGGGGGCAGACCGTTTTGGTGCTTTTGATTTTCAGACAAAAGCGTTCAACTGAGAAAACAACTTTTGATTAAAGAACAATCTCAAAATCCACTGGTGATTACAAGCCTTCCCCCTTGTGAGGATCACCCTTCAGGACTGTGTAACTCCATTAAAATGGATAGGAAATATCTCCCTGAGAGGATTCCTTTCCATGAAGCTCAGTGGGGCTTATCTGATGCAAGGGCACACCAATGTCATTCCAAGTGTTATTGTGTTATACTCTTCTACTACTACAGTACTACTGATCTTCTACTACAGTACTACTGCTCTTCTGCTACTACAGTACTACTGCTCTTCTACTACTACAGTACTACTGCTCTTATACTATTACAGTACTACTGCTCTTCTACTACTACAGTACTACTGCTCTTCTACTACTACAGTACTACTGCTCTTCTACTACTACAGTACTACTGCTCTTCTGCTACTACAGTACTACTGCTCTTCTGCTACTACAGTACTACTGCTCTTCTGCTACTACAGTACTACTGCTCTTCTGCTACTACAGTACTACTGCTCTTATACTATTACAGTACTACTGCTCTTCTGCTACTACAGTACTACTGCTCTTCTACTACTACAGTACTACTGCTCTTATACTATTACAGTACTACTGCTCTTTTACTACTACAGTACTACTGCTCTTCTACGACTACAGTACTACTGCTCTTCTGCTACTACAGTACTACTGCTCTTCTGCTACTACAGTACTACTGCTCTTATACTATTACAGTACTACTGCTCTTCTGCTACTACAGTACTACTGCTCTTCTACTACTACAGTACTACTGCTCTTCTACTACTACAGTACTACTGCTCTTATACTATTACAGTACTACTGCTCTTCTACTACTACAGTACTACTGCTCTTCTACTACTACAGTACTACTGCTCTTCTGCTACTACAGTACTACTGCGCTTCTACTACTACAGTACTACTGCTCTTCTGCTACTACAGTACTACTGCTCTTCTACTACTACTACAGTACTACTGATCTTCTGCTACTACAGTACTACTGCTCTTCTGCCACTACAGTACTACTGCTCTTCTACTACTACAGTACTACTGATCTTCTGCCACTACAGTACTACTGCTCTTCTGCTACTACAGTACTACTGCTATTCTGCTACTACAGTACTACTGCTCTTCTGCTACTACAGTACTACTGCTCTTCTGCTACTACAGTACTACTGCTCTTCTGCTACTACAGTACTACTGATCGTCTGCCACTACAGTACTACTGCTCTTCTACTACTACAGTACTACTGCTCTTCTGCTACTACAGTACTACTGCTCTTCTACTACTACAGTACTACTGCTCTTCTACTACTACAGTACTACTGATCTTCTGCTACTACAGTACTACTGATCTTCTGCCACTACAGTACTACTACTCTTCTACTACTACAGTACTACTGCTCTTCTGCTACTACAGTACTACTGCTCTTCTGCTACTACAGTACTACTGCTCTTCTACTACTACAGTACTACTGCTCTTCTGCTACTACAGTACTACTGCTCTTCTGCTACTACAGTACTACTGCTCTTCTGCTACTACAGTACTACTGCTCTTCTGCTACTACAGTACTACTGCTCTTCTACTACTACAGTACTACTGCTCTTCTGCTACTACATTACTACTGCTCTTCTGCTACTACAGTACTACTGCTCTTCTGCTACTACAGTACTACTGATCTTCTGCCACTACAGTACTACTACTCTTCTACTACTACAGTACTAGTGCTCTTCTGCTACTACAGTACTACTGCTCTTCTGCTACTACAGTACTACTGCTCTTCTGCTACTACAGTACTAGTGCTCTTCTACTACTACAGTACTACTGATCTTCTGCCACTACAGTACTACTACTCTTCTACTACTACAGTACTAGTGCTCTTCTACTACTACAGTACTACTACTCTTCTACTACTACAGTACTAGTGCTCTTCTGCTACTACAGTACTACTGCTCTTCTGCCACTACAGTACTACTGCTCTTCTACTACTACAGTACTACTGCTCTTCTACTACTACAGTACTACTGCTCTTCTGCTACTACAGTACTACTGCTCTTCTGCTACTACAGTACTACTGCTCTTCTACTACTACAGTACTACTGCTCTTCTGCTACTACAGTACTACTGCTCTTCTACTACTACTACAGTACTACTGATCTTCTGCTACTACAGTACTACTGATCTTCTGCCACTACAGTACTACTACTCTTCTACTACTACAGTACTACTGCTATTCTGCTACTACAGTACTACTGCTCTTCTGCCACTACAGTACTACTGCTCTTCTGCCACTACAGTACTACTGCTCTTCTGCTACTACAGTACTACTGCTCTTCTGCTACTACAGTACTACTGCTCTTCTACTACTACAGTACTACTGCTCTTCTACTACTACAGTACTACTGCTCTTCTACTACTACAGTACTACTGCTCTTCTACTACTACAGTACTACTGCTCTTCTGCTACTACAGTACTACTGCTCTTCTACTACTACAGTACTACTGCTCTTCTACTACTACAGTACTACTGCTCTTCTGCTACTACAGTACTACTGATCTTCTGCCACTACAGTACTACTGCTCTTCGGCCACTGCAGTACTACTGCTCTTCTGCTACTACAGTACTACTGCTCTTCTGCTACTACAGTACTACTGCTCTTCTGCTACTACAGTACTACTGCTCTTCTGCTACTACAGTACTACTGATCTTCTGCCACTACAGTACTACTACTCTTCTACTACTACAGTACTACTGCTCTTATACTATTACAGTACTACTGCTCTTCTGCTACTACAGTACTACTGCTCTTCTGCTACTACAGTACTACTGCTCTTCTGCTACTACAGTACTACTGCTCTTCTGCCACTACAGTACTACTGCTCTTCTGCTACTACAGTACTACTGCTCTTCTGCTACTACAGTACTACTGCTCTTCTGCTACTACAGTACTACTGCTCTTCTGCCACTACAGTACTACTGCTCTTCTGCTACTACAGTACTACTGCTCTTCTGCTACTACAGTACTACTGCTCTTCTGCTACTACAGTACTACTGCTCTTCTGCCACTACAGTACTACTGCTCTTCTGCTACTACAGTACTACTGCTCTTCTGCTACTACAGTACTACTGCTCTTCTGCCACTACAGTACTACTGCTCTTCTGCTACTACAGTACTACTGCTCTTCTGCTAAATGCCTCAAAATTTATCTGAGAAAAATCTTATGCTAAACATTACTACACAAGTTGTTCTACTCAATAATTCCCTGACTAACAGTTGAGTCACATCAAACCAAAGCACTACACTGTGACTGGAAACTATTGGTCGCTGCATTAGTTTCTTTATGAAGTCGACTTCAACCTATCACAAGGTTCACAATGCACCACAGATTTCTTCCTGATCTGGGTCACCGTGTAATGGGAATGCAACATTTTAATGTTACAAAGTAAAACAAAACAATATTCAATGAGGTATTTTAGGGCAGATAAAATAAAGGCACAGACACACACACACACACACAAATATCACTCATAGTAGATTTAAAATTCAAGCAAAAAGTGAAAAGGAATTACCAAATTTGTTGCCAGGAAACTGCTGATGTTATTAAATTAGATAGATAGGTTCTAAAATAGAAATAGATCGGTTATAACTATTGAAATGTCCCATTAGAATTTTTTTGTTTTTAACAAATATCCCATGTAATCTTCCATGTAACACTTGATCAAAATTATTTATCACTGCTGAACTCCACTGGAGAATACTTTCCACTCTGTACCAGCTGTGCATCGTAAAGATCTTTCCCTCTGGAATAGGTTACTAAACTCAACAGATTGTGGCTGAAATTCTGGTGAATGGATCTGGCACCGTCAGATGATGGTCCCATAATGACACCATGATTGCAATCCTGCAAAAATGACAGCATGGTCAAATCACAAGCTTCAGCGTTTATCCTTACAGAAACATGAGCCCCCAATTGAAAAAATAAAAATAAAAAGGTAATTTGCACACACACACATGTGTGTGTGTGGTAATTATGTATTTTATGTTTCATCAATATGTAACATAATCTACATTATATTTTTTGCATTGATTTTCATTACTGCAGATGTCGGGTATATTGAAAACCAATTACAGACAGGAGAAGTATATATTACAGTGAGACAGACAAAATAAATAGTATGAATTCTGTGACCATGCTGCAGAAACAGATGATATTGATTGATACAGATGAGGATAGATCTCTAGGACATGGTAAAACAGCAGAAATGTACCTTCGGACTCTTCTCACACTTATAAGCCTGATAATGAAAAACATATTTTTATCATCTTTGAACTGTTATGTCATAAGGTGAATACAAAATTTTTTACTGCTTGAATTTTACTCCGAATATTTCACCTGCTGGGGTATGAACAAAGCTGAGAGTAAACCAAAGATGTAAACACACTGACGCAAAGCAACGCTATGGACAAAAGAAAACATATCAGCTTCAGGCAAAACATATGAAGCAGACGTGCGTCTGCAGTATGAGAGGTAAAAGTACTACCAGCAAGGTGCTCAAAGCCTTCACAGTATTTTACTCATAGCATATTTCTTATTTAATTTACTTCCAATACCATATTTCTAAATTTGAATTTATTACCTTTAATGATATAATATTCAGTACTATAATGTTCAATATGTAATATTCACTTAATTTTAAAATGTACTAGGTATTAATTTATTTTTTTACCCCCATATTATGTTCACATCTTATGACGCCTTTTTACATTTGGGGTCAAATTGACCCCAAAGGTTAAAAATGACACAAAACTATTGTAATAGAAACGTTTTGGCACTTTCTGTGTCACATTTTGTGTGGCTCCCAATTTACTAGGCTTTTATCCCCAAAATATATCAAATCTGTGATGAAGATAAGTGAAAGTAAGCCGGAGGTAAGTGAAAGTTTATGAAGTTTAATACCTGTATGAGAATGTGCCATCAGAATTACCCACAAAAAATCTGAGATAAAACCTAAAAAAGTTGTATATTTTCTTACATTTCATACAGCTACCCCTCCCCCCCCCCCCCCCCCCCCCCCAAATGACCCCACACAACATTTTTGTATACAAAGATGGTACAGGACTTTTGAAAATATAACATTATGTTTATTGGATGTGTTTACTATTTAATCCCAACAAATTAGGAAAAATCCATAGTGTCAAGATGAAAAAATAAGGTTAACAGTTTTTTAAGAGATGTCAAACAATGAATCAAATGGACCCAGAACATAATATGAGGGTTAATTATTGATCATTTGTTTCAGATTATGCCTGATAGGACTGGGTTGTGGAACTGAGTAGATTGTTTTAATGGAAAGGCCAGCAGAGGGCAGTAAATAACTTGGAGTTTCTGTTTCATGTTATCAAGAATTTCTATTCAGTATCCAATGTGATATATGTTCTTAGGTGAGAAATGTGATGAAAAACAATTAGGGAATTGGAAGCAATTTGTTTGAAGACAGTGAATGACTGCAAATTAATATAACTTTCTCAGCAAACACTGTTTCACTTTGAAACAGATGAGAGGTGAATCTACCCCCATACAATACAATGAAGCTGTTATCCTACAGTAATGCGAAATCATACACTTGAACAAACACCAGGACCAGCTCAGGATTGATAAATAATAGTGAAATTTTTTTCCAAAAATAGGAAATGAATTAATTCATGATAGTTCAGCCATAATACTGCTGCAATTCAAGTTGTACACATCTATAATGTATAATTTCTCTTGTGTGCTCTCTAACTCCGGTAATTCAGATTTTTTGCGTCAATTAAGGCTTTGGAAAAAAAGTCACACTCATGGTATATTTTGGATATGTAGCTACACAGAAGTGTTACTAAAATGGTCAAATCCGGTTATAGTGTTTCTGTTATTAATATTCACCATTGCCATAAGTACTAGCTTCGGTGAATTTATCTATACCTGTGTAGCCTACATACTGTATGTAACCCCCCCCCCCCCCACACACACACACACTAAATACAAAATAAAAACAAACAAACATACGTATGTTCGAGTGTCATTTAATTTATGAGTAATGATCATGCTACTGTATTTGTTCTCTTTACACAATGATCTATGAGACAAAGAAAAAATGTTATGCTTTTTCGTCTTGAACCGAGCTGTAAATCAGTTATTATAGCAAACACCTTTGCTGCCTAACTGAAGAGCTCAGTGCTGGAATAAGGGGAAGCGGTCTGGGTTTTTTGTGACGTGGCCAAATATGAAGACAGGAGTAACAGTCTTCTCCTCGTGAGCAGGTGTGCCATGCCTCAGTGCACACAAAATCCAGTTAGCTGGACTAAAGGGATGGGAGGAGGAGCTCTGTGATTGGGAACTGTGATTGATGGAATGTTCCCTGCCCCCGGGAGTGTGCGAGCTCTGAAGGACAATCTAACACAAAGTGAG
This sequence comes from Ilyophis sp. 1 JC-2022, assembly GCA_022702515.1. Classification (NCBI taxonomy): domain Eukaryota; kingdom Metazoa; phylum Chordata; class Actinopteri; order Anguilliformes; family Synaphobranchidae; genus Ilyophis; species Ilyophis sp. 1 JC-2022. The sequence goes on along the minus strand of CM040405.1, from coordinate 37,257,033 downwards.
GCGGAGAGGCTTACAGGAGAGAGTGCTACACTGCGCCAATGTCAAACGTCAGGCAATATCCAGCCAACCATGCTGGACGCTTGCAAATATGCATTTTGATTGAGATGCTTCATTTACATTCGCAACAGTGTTTCGCCAACCTCTGATCTAGGGAGCACCTTTAGAAACAGTAGCTGAAACATTTTAAAACTTGGAGAGATAAAGTTCAACAACAAGGGCAAAATATAGCTGGTACTTTCTATTTGTACAAAGTAGAGTTATTGTACGTACTACTGTACATCACTCTGGATAAGTATGCATGCTAAGTGATTATAAATTACAGTCAGAGTAAAAACACAACTTTGTGCTGTACTGTGCTGACAGAATCTATGTGATAACAACAAATCTTTAAAAATACAATGAGACCAAAAACCTAGTGATTAAAGACATTTATCATATAGATAATGTCAAAGTACAGCACAAAGTTGCGTTTTTACTGGTTTATACAAGTTGAGAGTACCAGCCATATTTTTAGTCATGGCTGGAAGTTTCGCAGTATGCACGTACTTTGTGTCTCCTGTTGACACTATTAGTTTCAATTCATCTCACACACCACTAAGGTGCACTGCATGTAAAATAAATGAAAGGTTAGAATCAATGGGGCAATAACAGAATCTCTGGATTTCCCTAAACATTACTGAGCCTCTTCTCTGTACGAGGTCATCCTGTTCCTTTTTGTGCAGCCGCGACAAGTGAAGTGAAGAAGACAGAGAATTTTCAATTTCTGCAGCACATCCCTGTGGAAATCAACAACAAGAGACAGACTGTGCTGAAAACACAGGAACTTTAATTATGGTCCCTTTCACCATCTACCGTTCTTTATAGGACCCCATAGTCTGGACATTTTTAATGTATGAACCTTGTCAAAGTTTGATTGAAGCAATGAAGAGAAATTACGTGAAACCTGAAAACCAGAACATGAACTAGACAAGGTGATATATGATTATGGATGTAAAAACTCTGAAAAGTTGGGAAGCTAAATTAAAGAGGATAAGTCAGGCAGCAAACAAGGTTTGAGGTTTATGCAAATGATAAAGCAGATACAACCAGTAGCCACAGTATTATGCTCATGCTAATCATTTAAGATTGTCATACCAAATTGCCAGTTATGGTCAAAGGATCTAAGCCTCATGTATTTGTATGTACTCCACTGACATAACTATAATACGGTATGCAAAACAGCAATGAACCTCAAACCTGTGTCAATATGATGACGTTGTTGCTCAGAACTACTCGGGAGAAACAATAGATTCTCCTTCACTGTGCTCCCTTACCACTGTAACATAATGTGTTTGCAGTTATCAAGAAATAAGGGTATCAGTAGCAAATCCCACTGATATTCCAGTGATTATTATTTATGATTCGCTCTTGTCTGAACAAGCACTTAACAGAGCTATAAGAATAACAGAGAAATTCTTACAGTGCCAGCTTTATCACAGTAAGAATGTGTGGGTGAGAGGTTACCTTCTGACACTTCTCTCCTCTTCTGTTCATGCACATCAGTAAAAATAAAACATTGGTGAAAATATGCATGAAATAGCAGTTGGCAGTCTTTAATCATATGTATCCTTATAATGTTTAGGGGCACCTGTCTAATGTAATTAAGGACACCTCATGTTATGTAATAGGCACCTATTGTAATTGTTAAAATTTTTACATATTATATTTTCTGCCACAGGAGTCAATGGCAGCTCATAGAACCACTTGGTGGATTTTTGTGAATTTGGCACTTTGATAGTGGACAGGCCAAGGTATCCATACTGGAAGTTTGGGGTCAGTTCATCCACCCCGCTAGCACCACCAACAGGTCAAAGTTGATGGTAGAGTCATGATTCTTTTCCCACTATGATCCTTATGTCCTGCAAAGTTAAACGCACCCACCCACGTCAATTTATGCCATATTGGATTTTCCGCCATTTCAAATTTTTTGAAAAACACATTTTAAACATTTCTTCCTAGAACACTGAACGGATCACCAAAAAATTTGGCATGTGACCAAAAGTTATTTGGATAGTTGCTCGGTCAAACAATATGGCCGCTGTAAACAAACAAATTTGTTAAAGAAGGCGTCAAGCAGGAAGTGAGCCATGCCTCTGTAACACTTTGCATATTGATGCCAAACTTGGCACCCTTCCCCAGGTATTTGACCATTTGGGGGCGCTATACCAAACAAAAAATAATAATTTATCTGCAGATTACTCAACAAAAGAAGATATTTCAACCAACCTTTTTGTGGATCATTGCAGTAAAGGATCGTAACTGATAAATCATATGCTCTTGAGGTATCATATGCCCCCCAATTTTGTTTCTCTGCCATTTTGGATTTTGTCAAAACCTATTTAGATATCTACTCAAAACTAAACAGTCACGTGTCATGTCCTTCCGCAACATAAAAAACATTAATTCAGCAGATTTCACAACAGGCATTGACAGTTTCCCCATCATCACTTACCCATGCACCCCGGATCAGCTGGTCTCCTTTTACAATAATAACCTCCAAACTCTGCTGAACTCACTTGCTCCCCTCAAAACTCGGACTGTCTCATTCCCCCACTCTGCCCCTTGGTTCTCCCCCCGCCTGCGTCAGCTGAAAGCCAAAGGCCACCAACTGGAGCGACTTTCTAAAAACTCCGGTCTCACTATTCACAAACAGATGCATCATGCTCACATCCTCCAATACAAAGACGCCCTTTCCTCAGCCAAATCCAACTACTACGCTGAAAAAAATCACTGCTGGTGCTGGGAACTCTAGGGTCCTGTTCTCAGTCCTCAACAACACACTGCGCCCTCCTGATTCCCTTCCCCCACATTTCTACTCCTCTGACCACTGTAATACCCTGATGTCATTTTTCAATTCGAAAATCGTCACTATTCACCAGCAACTGACCCCTCACACGTCCAGCTGTTCATCCCCTCTAGTTCCCCACTCCCCCTTCCTTGAACCATTTTCATCCTTCCAACTCCCCTCTGCCACCGATTTATCAGAAAAAATTCGGAAATCCAAATTATCCACCTGCCAACTGGACCCCCTACCATCCTCCCTGGTTATAGCCTCCCTCCCCTCCCTGCTGCCCCTGATAACTGCCATCATCCATTCCTCCCTGACCTCTGGTTCTGTCCCATCATCTCTGAAATCTGCTGCAGTGACCCCGATACTGAAAAAACCCGGTTCAGACCCCAACAACTTCCATAACCTCCGTCCCATCTCCAACCTGCCATTTCTATCAAAAATCTTGGAAAAGGCAGTGGCATCACAACTCCAGGCTCACCTCTCCAACAATAACCTCTACGAACAGTTCCAGTCCGGTTTTCGCCCCCGCCACAGTACAGAAACAGCCCTCCTTAAGATTACAAACGACCTCCTGATTGCAGCTGACTCCGGACTTTTATCCATCCTCATCCTCCTCGACCTGAGCGCAGCTTTTGACACCATATCCCACTCCACCCTCCTTCATAGACTAGCTTCCATTGGCATAACTGACACACCCCTAGCCTGGTTCCGCTCTTACCTCTCTGGCCGTACTCAGTTCATCCAATTGAAAACATTCACTTCCCATCCATCCCCCCTTTCCTCTGGTGTTCCCCAGGGCTCTGTCCTTGGCCCTATCCTCTTCATCACTTACCTTCTCCCACTTGGACTGATCTTCCGTAAATACAATATCAATTTCCACTGCTACGCGGATGACACCCAGCTCTACATCTCCTCCAAACCCACTTCCACTTTCCCTCCCTCCTCCCTCTGTGCCTGTCTACAGGAAATCAAATCCTGGTTTTCCTCCAATTTTCTCAAACTGAACAGTGATAAAACTGAGGCAGTCCTCATTGGTTCCAAGTCCACCCTCTCTAAGCACCCCAGTTTCACCCTCAACATAGACAACTCCTTGGTTTCCCCCTCCCCTCAGGTCAAGAGTCTGGGTGTCGTCCTCGACAGCACCCTATCCTTCCACTCCCACATCAACAACAACATCCGGTCCGCCTACTTCCACCTCCGCAACATCAACCGTCTCCGCCCTTCACTCACTCCCAACAGCACCGCAATCCTGGTTCACTCTTTAGTCACTTCACGCATGGATTACTGTAATTCCCTTCTTTTTGGTCTCCCGCACAAACTCCTCCATAAACTTCAACTGGTTCAGAATGCTGCTGCCCGTATCATCACCAGAACACCATCCATCAGTCACATCACCCCCGTTCTACATCAACTCCACTGGCTTCCCATTAAACACCGTATTGTCTACAAAGTCCTCCTCCATACATTCAACGCCATCCACAACCTCGCTCCTCCATACCTCTCTGACCTTCTCCATATCTATGTCCCTTCCCGCTCTCTCAGGTCTGCCTCCTCCCTCAGCTTAACTGTCCCCCCAGCCCGTCTGTCCACCATGGGGTCCAGGGCCTTCAGCCGCTCTGCCCCTCACCTCTGGAACTCCCTTCCCCCCGACATCAGGAACATTGACTCCATCTCCCATTTCAAAACCCACCTCAAAACCCACCTTTTTAGACAGGCATATAACTTATAATGTTCCTGTTTGTCTTTGCTCTGCTACAAATTCTGCATTTGTAAATCTTGCTTTTGCATTTTAAGTGTTTTAATATTTTTGTATTTCTGTATTTTTTGTATATTGTGTTTTTATCTTGTATTGTTGTACGGCGACCTTGAGTGCCTTGAAAGGCGCCTTATAAATAAAATGCATTATTATTATTATTATTATTACTCCTTGAGCTATCACCAAATCTTGCTGCACTTTACGATTTTACGTCTGTGGACCATTGTCTTTACGAGTTGTTAAAAAATAGTTGCTCAGTCGAACAATATGGCCGCAATTTCGCGGTGAAGGCACCATAAATGAAGAGTGCCTATATATCTTGCAACTATTTTGTCTATTGGCATCAAACTTGGCACACATGCTTAGCCTGAGGCCTGGGGGGAACACCAGTTTTAGTGAAATTGAGCCACTATGGTGCTGTAACAAAAAACAGGTTAAAATGCCAATTACTCTGAAATGAAAGTAGATTTCAACCAAATGTTGGGGGTAAAATCAGAGCAACTGGTCCAAATAGGGCAAACAGAATTGGTCGCATGGAGATGCTGTAGCGCTTGGCTCCTTCATTGCAGCTTGCAGCTATATTATTATTATTATTATTATATTATTTGTTGACTTCTTTATTTGTGTATTTATTTTCATCTGGCCTTATAAACTTTGACTTGTCGTCTGTTATTTTTTATTGTCCACAAAATATCTGGATTAAGTCTGAAAGATTTTTATTAGCCAACAATCCTGAAAATCCAAACTTGAACAACCGATGGATAAAGTATTATTACACACGATTAAAGTTCTAGTAAAGGCTCACTCAGTAATTTTGGTTGCTAATCAAAGAAAAGTATGTGGATGGCAACTAAGTACCTTGGTGGTTCTCATAGTTTTTTTTTTTTTTACTGTAACCAGGCACAACACAATATGACAAAACCATTAGTGGCATGGTATATTTGGCAAAATGTTAGCAAACTATTATTTTCAATATATTATCTTACGAGTGAATGATAAGTTTGTTTCCATGGTGATGAGCTGCGCATGGACTACAGAAAAAATCTGATATCGAAAATAAAGCAGAAGATTGAAATGTGGAAGACGGAAGATGAGCAAGGAAGTAGTGTCAGCCTGGCACTTATTTTAAATACTTATTTTTCCTTTTGAAGTGCTTTTCACAAGGGTCTTTATTGTTATTTTTACTATAATAATTCTATACTATAGCACCACATCTTTGTCTTTTTGCTCTTTGTAAGCGATTCTCATTTTTTAGCAACCAATATTACTGAGTGGGCCTTTAATATACAGTGTTCTGCATCCCCATTAGACCAACACACAGCTTCTACACTTAGTAATGTTTAAAGATTCACAGATGGCAGTTATTCAGCTGATATTCAATAACATCTTTCCATCAGTATCATGTCATGCTTGACTTGTGCCTATTAACATTTATAACCTGTGCTGCCAGTTGTCATGCCAACATTGAATTCTGAATCTCACAATTTTATTTTTCATGAGGAGTTGAATCAGTCATTATCCAGTGCAGTGGTTCTCTATGATCAACTTCTGCATATTTTACTCATATCTCTGGCATTTCTTTTTTGGGTGGGTGGGGGATGGGGGTGTGAGTTCCAGAGACATGGCTACACCTTGTGCAGTGTGATTATGTAGATAAAGAGGACAATTTAATTGTTTTGTTCATGGAAACATGAAGAGATGATAGTAAGCACATCCATTAATACCCGCTGGCATAAACACTAATTTTAGGGCCTGTGTGTGTGTGTGTGTGTGTGTGTGTGTGTGTGTGTGTGTGTGTGTGTGTGTGTGACACACATTTGGCCTGCACGTTCATCTGTAGAGACACATGCAGCAAGAAAAAAAGTTTAATCCTGCCAAAGCATGGAAACAGTATCATCTTTGTTTTTCGACTGCTATAAGCAAGTAAGTGAGTTAATTCATTCACGTATGATTTACGTTGGTGCACTTTGGGGCCACAACAACATTCTAGTTTAGGGCCACTAAAACACTAGGGCGGGCTCTGAATACTTAAATTGTTATCCTTGCGCAGAAAATCTTATAGCCTGCAAGAAATATTTACTTCATGCCAAATTTTTTATCTACTTTTCTTGCTTCCAGATATATCTTCCTCCTTTATTGTTTACTGAATTGGAGTTTTATCGTGTGCAATGAAAACAAAATGCTGCAGGTTATCAGGAAATCACTGTCCAGTAGCCAAAAATAACAGACCTTTCTAGTTTTCATTTTCTGAAAAACTAAAAATCTAAAATCTAAAAACTCACTATCTAAAAACTCCAATGTACCATTCTCTCTCACCCTGGATGCATTGGGAAAAGACTATATTTCTCTAAGTTTCTCTAATCTCTCAGTCGATGGGCCCCTTTGGACACCACAGCAAATCACACCTCGATCTGAATTCATCCTTTATCGGCCAGATGACATGTCAAAAATGACATCAGTCAACAATTTTCAAGCACATTTTCAACTCCCCTCTTGAGGGAAAAGGTTATCTTCCTCTCCAGCTCTACTGTAAGGTCATCATTACTGGAATGAAAAGACAACTTGTCCTCTGTAATCTCATTGTTACCATGAATATTGTTTTATCTAACCATAGCTGGATACTGACACCTAGGGTCTCTGTACCAGGCAACAGCCATGCCCTCATGGAAATGGAATATGTAAGATATAAACCACGACATGCCGTGCATATACAAGGATATATGGCACAACAGGGTTGTGATCATTAGGTTAACCACTGTGAAGTGCCATATATTCTTGTATACATATACACTGGAATGGAGTGGTTTATATCTCTTGTACCATGGCTACAATTATAATGCATGAGCAATTAAAATAAAATTATATGGTTTTAAACACTTTTAATCCAGTACAAACCCGGTGAACATTTTTGTGTTGAAAAATCGATAAAAAGAAACGCCGTCTCGCGTCTAGGTGAAAAACCTGCTAAATTTAATAAAATAAAATTCTCTGAATAATAAGGAATTTAATAATAAGATTTTTAACCGGCTAGGATGTAGCCAGGCTATATCTGGGTAAAACCTGGGCTAAATTGACACTTTCATTTTGAAAACATCTCTTACTCTGAGATTTCTGGCTCTTTCTCACTTAGAAACTAAAACCATGTAGCCTACACATCTGTTACTTAGCTACATACAGTTCCTCTGGTAACGGTAGATGGCACAGTTGTCCCAACATTAGCTAACGTTAGTTATTGTTATTATTATTCATACAAAAATTTAGTATAAAAACAAGAACAAGTTCATATAACTATTGCTAATAAGATAGCTATCAAAAACACGGAAAAAGAAGAAATATAGCTACAGTATAACAGCACGGCCTGGAGTGTGATATACAACAGTTCTACTAGCCTATACAATATCTATCAAATAATGATTAAGAAAACAATTATGATTTTGTTGTATATTTGGCTCTGCTAATATATTCCCTTCAGAATTCATTAAATAAAAAAAAATCAACAACGCGTCATTCATTATGCGTTATGTATCATTCTAGTCTAGGCTGCCAGTCAACTGGTCTTGCTCCCAATATACATTCTCTACGTTGCAGATGTGTAGGCTACTAGCTTACTTACCAGCTGATAATTTACACAAACGTATAAGCCAGCTACAAACACAGATAATTAGTTTTGTTATTAAATGATATCAACTAACAACTGAGATAGAGTCGGAGTTTCACTGGCAACTTCCTTGCCTGGATTATCCGGACCTCGATCGAATCGGCGTGTCTGCGTTTTTGTTTTCTCGCCAGAAAAAAAATAAAGTTACAATAACACAGACACAACGCGATTCGGCGTCTGGATGATTCAGGCATGGAAGTTGCCGGTTCTTCTATCTCAGTTGTAAAATTAGTTTAAAGACTAGTTTACTCACTACTCAAGTAGTCAGACGTGGGCGGAGTCTGGTTTCGGAAGTAAATTCCTTATGAAGGATAGAACGGGCTTCGGAGACTATCGACTATTTCTTGAAATATGATTTATAGAATGAGCCGAAATATCATATCAACATTTTGACAAACTTTGCAGTCTTGAGATATATTTACCGTTTTAAAATTTATAGAACTATTTTCAGTCCCTGTACAGCCATATGTTTGTAAACTTCCGCTTGAAATTTTGGGAGGTCTTGGCTGAGTTTGAATTCAATTCTAATTGTAGAAGACAATTAGAAGTATTTCCGGTTTCCGGCTGCGGAGGTACTGTATATCTAAACCTCCGTTTGTGTCTATACAAATCAATGGATTTAATAAAATGATAAATAAAACTCGATACGAAGCATACTTTGCGACGATTTTTGTGTCAGAACATCAACGGACACCAGTGACCACTCTGTGAGTTTATGGTGTTTTTTGAAGGATTTTCTATTATGCACGTCCAGATCCATTAAAAAATATATCTCAAGACTGCAAAGTTTGTCAAAATGTTGATATGGACCGTTGTATATAATCGTAAATAACCTTTTAACAGGGCTTATAATGCTAAATACAGAACTTATCCTTTAATGTCTATTGTCTACGCTAAATGAATGGGGAATTTACTTCCGAAACAGTGTGACGTAGTCACTTGAGTACTCTATTGTCACGACGTCATATCATTCACAGTGGCCGTGTCCGAATCAGCACTCATCCACATTAGCCTTGGTGAGTAGATAGGACGAGAATTTTTTTTTCTGATATTAAAATTTCAGCTAATTAACTTGATTAAAAGCAATACAAATAAAAGTAACCAATATATAGCCTAATCATTGTTAGTAACCATGCTATAAGTGGAATAAAGGTATGTCCCGTTATTGGAAAATAATGTATTGCGTGGTAAGTGATCTTGGCTTCGCCTCAGCTGTACACCAAGTCCGTCATAGCCGCAACTCAGCCCGCAGCCTCGTTTCTGAGCATCATAGCCGTGATGATATCCTGCAGCAACACACTCCCCTCTCGTGATCTAATGCTTAAATATATTTAAATGTAGACTATTTAACGAAACATATTTATAAATATATCTCAAAGTATAATATATTGCAATGTCTAATGCCAGCATTGTGTATATTTACCCATATTTTGTGTATAGTATCTTGATAGTATATATTTTATTTCAATATATTTTCAGTATATTCCAGTTCTGGGGTGAAAATCATCAGGTTTATTGCATGTGTTTTTAAGACGCAAAATTATACAATAATCACAGCACAGTTCACTCACTGGAATTGCACATTAGTACATTTAGTAACCCCCATAGACTCCCCACTAGGTAAGCCTTCCAAATACATTTAATCCCAAATTAATTTTACATAGAACTTCTGATCTGGGTGAGCAAAGGTAATTAGTGAAGTGTGATTAACAGATTTAGAGAGGATAATAATTGTTCTGGCCTGGGCATCCATGTTTGCTTGAAATTATCCTGTACTTAAGTGTCTTGGATTTCCTGGGCAGATGTGGTAATGTGACTGCAGGGAATTCCTGAGCTGCTATTTTACCACATGTCAAATCAGAGAAGATCTACAGGCTGCATTTAGATTTTTATTCACAGGCTGTTTCCTTTGGGCTTTTAGATTATTGTGAATTCTGGTTTTATTGACATTTACTAACAAAAATAAAAAAGGGCAAGGTTAGTTTTAACAGAGAAAAGTACCTCTAAACAAATGTAATTAAGTTGCAAACTAAAGTACCGTTTAAATGTAAACCCAGAGCTATCAAAATCCCATCCCAAAGTTTTTCCATGTTTTTTTTTTTTTTTAATTGTAAGATAATTACTACACTCAGATAACTAAAACAATGTTGGGACTGACCACTAGCCATTGGTAATAGCTTATCGGATACAAATAGAAAGACAAGCTTACCATTGTGATATAAGGCAAAGCAGAGAAGTGCAGAGTATTTGGGATAAAATCATATTTCTTGTCAGAATAAAATAATCAGACAGACCTTCTCTGCTCAGACACATGAAGGTTGAAATCAGTGTTTCAAAAGCTTATTTCATTTCATAATGAAATTAAAGAAATAAATTGTACGAGCCATATTAGTGCCCACCAGAATTACTGGCAACCCTGTCGTGGCAGAAGCTAGTTAAGACGGGCCCGTGTAAAAAAAAAACTTACGGGCCCCCTCTCACCCTCAGACGCATGCATGCACACACGTTCTGCACCATTATGCCTAGATATTTGACAGTTGATAATAGTAGGGAGCGAAAACTGGAGTTTTAGAACATTGACAGCAGTGAATGTGTCATGGATCTTGCCTTCCTTCCCTTATCTCCACGTTCTCGTTATTCTTTTTTGTCGTTTACCGGTAATCTATCGGATTTTCCTGTGTTCCACTACGGGTTTTGCTTTCGCCTCATCATTAGTGAGTTCACCTGTCATTTATTTCCGCTCACTATTTATACCCCGCTTCCTGCCTCTCTCGTTGCTTCCATGTTATTCCACTTAACATTTGAGCAGGTAAAAAGGTGGAGGAAATTAGTAAGCTAGTTTAAAAAGAAAGGGTTTAGAAAGAAAGGGTTTAGAAAGAAAGCAAGTTTCTTTTCGCTCTCATTTCAGAGCAGAGGCTTTCTCGTTTCTTTCGTTTTACACTCTGACTTACGAGTGCTCTTACCCACGAAGTTCAGGTCTTTTGAGTTCTCTGTTTCCTTTCGTTTTGCTCCACAAACGGGAGTAAGATAAGCGTGTCTGCTTATTTCCTTTGTTTTACCACTCTTATCTACGAGCGCTTTAACTGCGCTGATCCCAGTTAAAGGGATCTTAATAGTTTTATTTTCTTTGTTCGTTCGCTCCATAAACGTTGTTAGATAAGCATGTCCGCTTATTTCCTTTGTTCTTTTAAGAGCGCTCTAACTGCTCTGATCCCAGTTAAAGGGATCTTAATAGTTTTATTTGTCTTTGTTCGTTCGCTCCAGTTAAAGGGATCTTAATAGTTTTATTTGTCTTTGTTCGTTCGCTCCACAAACAGAGTTAGACAAGCGTGTTTGCTTATTTTGGTTGTTTTGCTCGCATATCGAGTTCCTCGCCTTTTTTCGTGAGGTTGTTTGTGTTCTCATTATTCTCCCTCTCCACTACGGATTATTGTCCGTTTCAGTGGTGTTCGTTGATTCTGTATCTGTCGCAACTGGACCTCCAATATTTCCTCTGTGTCTCTGGCACAGAGAACCCCCACAGAATGTGTGTGAGCTTGACAATATATTGCTCACAGAAAACCTTTTTTTACTTAACTGCAGTGGTGATAAAACGTACAAGAAGTAAGTGCTAATGTGTTGTTAGCCTTTATTGATCGCCATATGAGGCTAAATAATGCATCTACAGACCAAAAGCACAAACCCCATATCCTGTTCAATCGAATGGTAAAGGTGAAAAGTAGGCTACTCGCTCATTTGAAAGACATCCAATGAGCAATCTCATTCTAATTCAGAATGTAGAGCCAGTCCATCCAGTCTCTCCTGTCCTATCCTGCTCCTCCTGGTAGTTCTTTTATTTAGAAAATGCGGACTCTGCTCTTGCGACTGTAACGTAAACAACAGCAGCGCAGTAGCCTACACACCTCACCGAAGGTAGACGTTACCGGATGGTGTTCCACAGTAAGCATTTTTGCAAGTTGGGAGACAGAGGTGTGTGTTGAGTGATCTGAACAGGTTCTGGACGACGGTTGACCAGAGAAGGTTATTGATCCCTACTGACGTTGGTGGTCAGACAGACGTTTTGACACATTTGAGTCGTGTAAACTGCGTTTATTGTCATTCTGCTCATTATAGATGGGTCTAAGAAAAATAACTGAATACAGTGCCCCTGGGACTACAGAGCAGTAGAACAGCCATAAACAATTAAAAACAAAAATAAAAACAAGAATTAACATTATAAATAAAATTATGAATTTTTCCTGCTTATGGGATCACTAGACATTTATATCACTAGACAACATCCACGAAAATGGTTGATTGGTTTTTGAATAGGTTATGATTATGCATAAATAATAAATCTCTTCCACATGTTAATTTGTGTGACAAAGGATTACCTATCACAGGTGTGTTATGGCCCGACCGTCACACACTCATTAAGTGCTACTTGGAATGTTGATGATTTATGAATTCAACTAATTGCAAGTCTGAACTGAATCTCATTGAATCCCTGTGGGATGAGCTGAAGAGGAGAGTCCGCAAGCGAGGATCTAGGACTGGATCTGGAGAGATTCTGTATGGATGAACGGTCTCAAATGCCTTGCTATGTGTTCTCCAACCTCATTAAACATTACAAGAGAAGACTCAGTGCTGTTATCTTGGCAAAGGGAGGGTGCACATAATTGTGACACATCTTCAAAATAAAAATTATTTTGGTTTTTCTCTGATCAACAGTATCACAATTTAACTATATCCTTTTTGAAGATATTTGATACACAATAAACTGAATTAAATCCGACACTATTTGCTTATATTAATTGAGGTTGCCAATAATTCTGGAGCTTAAAGGGATATACAGTATAATATAAATACATCCAATCCAAATAATTTTGATTTTGTTGTTTATTGTGTCAATGCCAACATCTATGGTGCATGTACTTTGGCCCAATAAGAGGATACTAGTACTAGATACTAGAAGATACTATGGCCAGGAATTTTATATTCCTTTTTTCTTTGTCGCGTTTGGCTCATTGTTATTCTGCACAAACCCTCACAAAGGCTACATAGGCATGTGCTCAACAAGTGTACACCCTCCTGTCTGTTACACACACAGGGTGAGCAAAAACATGCATACAAATATGAAGATTACATTGTCAAATGGGGATTCATATATTTCTCCAAATAAAACAATTTTTCTCCCGCAATAGACGCACGTTGTCACTGGAAACGCGGGAATGCGTGCTTGTTTTAAGGCATTAAGCTACCAGTAAAAACGTGTTGGTAATATTCCATAAGCAGGATAGTTTAAAACAAGGGAAAATATGCATAAACTTATGGGTTCCCAACCTGACAGATTTAGTGTATTTAGTGTCATCATTAAGGAAAAAGAACTCAATATATGTTATTAATCATTATTAGAATGCATGTAATATAAGCTTTGGATTAAGCAGGTCAATGCTATTCACACTAAATGCAAACCCTAAACCCACTACGTAGCTAATTCACCAATTATAATGAGTAATAATTCAAATTTAAGTTATTTCTCAACACTCATAAAATTAAACCAAAATACAACTCAAAATGTTGGTGAGAGGAGTTACTGCTAGACAGAGCAGCTGTATCTGGTAGGCGGAGTTAGTGTGAATAGCATGTGCCACACAAAGCAGCTATTTGCACGAAGTACGAATACACACTCCAAACATTGAATAAATGCTTCTTACATTTATCTAAAGATTTTATAAATTTTAGAAACCAGACATTTAATGCATTAAATATTTGCATAAATGTATGAAACATTTATAAAATGTTTTAATCATTTACTAAATGTATAAAAAAGCGCAATGATATGTCACATTTTAAGCAATCATTTTTCAGCCTTCAGACAATATTTTTTAACTATAGAGTCTAACCAAGTTTCATCTTCTCTGCTGCATTAGTTTATATTTGAGCCTGCACCTCATCTCAGTTGTCTGAGCACAATTCTTTTGTAACTCAAAAACAGGTTTTGGTATAAATCTCCAAATGTACAAATAAAAAAAAAGGCAGTTTTTTCTCACATCAATTTTGAGCACTGATTCAAAAACAATAATTGGAAACTTACCTTTCATCAATCAAGGGATTATATTGCCCAAATAATGGTGTAGGAATAATAATGACTTCAAAAAGGAAACATTGAGTCACAGATGAGTTGAATGACCTGCAAAAGTGCCTCTTCAATATTCTTGGAACAGCTATTTCAATTCACACAATTGGACCATTTCGAATGAATGATTTTAATTAAAGTAACATGGGCATGGGAATGGTGTAAATATTTGTCTCCAATGAACAATACAATGAAATGGCTTACTTAAATTATAGCAGAATACAAATTACAGGGAGCAGGTTCAATGTCACCTTTGTCATCAAGAAATTGCATGACTCAGTCTGTAATGAAAAATAATTTCTGTCCCAAAGGTACCCTTGTACAGAAGATCCATAATACCAGCAGGCTTCAGGTTGCCTTAAAAAAATCCACGCTTATTTCTAGTGATAATTTGTTATTATCCTTCTGAAACTGATATTCCCTGTATAGAGCTCCATTTGCATAAAATGAGTAACCTTCACGCTGAAATTTATGTAGATAACACAATTGAAATATACATAACCCAGACTCTGTGTTGCTATCTCCCTGGTAGTGCAGCTGTGTTCCATTTCACACACTGTGGGTGCTTTGTGAATCGTATGTCTTTTTTTTCTGGTAATGACAATGGTTTAATGTATACAAAACCATCCCAATCCTTTTGCAGATTCACCCCTAAGACAGAGTAAGGGTAATTGATACAAATGTTTTTGTGAACTTGGGAGGCTTCCCTTGAGATCTTGATATTTCAAGAGTATGCAAGGAATAAACAGTTGACATTATCTCAACATTTTATAGTTTATCCAACTATTTCTCTGGTTGATTCTACCCTGTTTGTACCCTTTTCCTACTTTTGACACGTTGAAAGATGACATATCTATGTGTATCTGTGAATCTAAGTGCCTGTATAACTTAAATTTGAAGTTAAATGGCATTATTGGATTTTCCCTTTCTTCCCAGCTGCAACACAACACAAAGATGTGATAAAAGATTGATATCAACACAAGTAAAACACCATTAAGAAGCCCTGATGTTAATGCTCACAGTGGTGTTTTTGGTGTAATACATAAAGTCCTCACTTCCTACATTTTGGTGTCCTATATTAGCCCTCTATTGTCATCAGAAATATGGAAAGATTTATTATTTATTGAAAATACTGAAAGGAAAAGGCCAGGTATGTTTTTGAAAATATTTATCTGTTTAAATTTATTGCATTTTATACATACAATGAAGAACAACAGTATTTTTGTTTGAAGAGTAAGATGAGCAATGGACATTTTAATGTCCTGAATAGTCCAGTATATCAAGTCAAAGAGTTTTGCATCAATATTCATAATACTCATGGGTATAGGCTCAGTAAAACAATCAGCGGGATTCAATAAACTTCTCAAATGCCAATTTAAGGACACATGCAATTCAATCAAACCAGACATAAGTTTCAGATTCAAACCTTAAAGCTTTTTAAGTTGGAAAAATCCATGACTTGAAAGAATAGAGGTGGGAGCTTTTTATAATGTGTAACTTAAGTGAAGAAGATTTAAAATGTTCTTGTGAATAGGGGAATATAATCATAGGCCTACTCAATAGCAACATTTTAGAATTAAAATATCAAATAATGCAGTCCTTTACCAGTATTGCCTCTAATATTTTGGGAGTATGGTATCTATACAATCCTTTTTATTTAATAATGAAGACAGAGACAAACATTAGTCATTTAAAATCAGTTGTTAAAATAAGTTGATTTAAAGAATATTTTTGAAACACTAACAGTAGAATTAACCATGAACATGTGTTAGGTTACAGTATTCCATACAATAATGAATAACTCAGTTGGTATTTGGTGGTATTCATGTGTTTTGAGTTCTAATTAAGGAGTTAACTTTTTAGCAGACCTCATACATATGATACATGTGTCACACCCCTTTGAAGCAGCATTGGAGACCAACATCTCCCAGATCCCAGATGAAGTTTTATAACAGCAAGATTAAAACCAAAAATAGAGACTGAAGTTCAAATAAAAGTGAAGACGCCAAAGAAAATAAAAGAACAGAAAAGGAAATGCAATTAACCAATACAGACAAATAAATAAGACCTACAGCTAACTGGCTAGTAAGCACTTATCGTCATAGGTTATGTTCACACTGCAGTTTTTTCCTCAAATGTGACACAGATCAGATTTTTTATGGCAGTGTGAACAGCGAAAATCACATTCAATCTGACATTTTCAATTCTGATTTGGGCAACTTTTGAATGTGATATTAGATTCTGATACATATCTGATTGTACCAAAGCGACTGAACAGTCAGATCGGAATTTATGTGACTTTTAGGTCACTTTTTATGTAGCTGGGCATTAGAACATAGCACATGGCCTAGTTAACTGACGTTAGTTTATCAACATATGATTCATATTATATTAGCTAATTGTCATTGTCATTTTAGATAAGTGGTAAATGCGCAAAGCAGTGGATTTTTTTTGGCACAAACGATACACCATAATCTTCAGAAGTAGGCTACGTTTTTAATATAATTTGCGGACAGCTGCGTTAACTGTTGTGATTCAAAATAATGTTAGAACAGTCCATATCGTCCTGGTTTGTTGCACTGTATTTTTTATTCACGGTTTTCTCATGTAGCTAGCTTACTGCTTACCGAACGTTAATGGTTGTCGTTCCAATGACGTGTCAATAGTCTAATCTAAAGGTGCACAGTGACATTAGGCTATAGGTACACAGTAAGGTGAACAGATGTGTCGTGTCATAACTTTTTAATATTGTATATTTTAGCATGGCTGGAATTCTGTATTGACCAATCTGCATCCCGGAACTATGCATTTTATAAATATTATATCGACTGGTCTCACTGGCCAAAGGCCGAGTGCTCTCTTTTCTTAAATCGCCCATCCTCAGAATGACTCACCCAGGCGAGCAGGCGAGGTTAATTTCATGCCTTGCTTGTGTTTCAGTGAAACCGTCCACGTCACGGTCCCTCGATTCCTGGCTACGATATTGCATCCATGAGTCCCTCTGCACAGAAGTAGCAGCCATGGCAGCACAAAAAGCTAGTTAAAATCATGGCTCTTTTTCCACTTTCATTATCATCATTATCATCACCTGCACATCTACTTTAAAATGAACACAGAAGCCGTAACTTTGTTGTTGTTTATTTCTGCAATGTAGGCTGTAGGCTGTGTGACAGGTTCGATGTCTTTTGTTCTTCTTAATTTTCGCATTCGGGTCATTTCAGGAGCAATCGGTTCACATTGGTATCGGATATGGGCCACATTAAAAAATGAATGTGAACAGCCAAACAAAAAAATCGGACCTGAGCGATAAATCAGAATTGAGCACTAAGGCCTGCAGTGTGAACGTAGCCTAAGTCTACAGAGCAGACCTTAGCGGGTTCGATGAGCACCTGGCCACCGGCCTTGGGGGCACCATCAGTCACTCGACCCCAAGGCACCATCCCTGACTGTGGAGGAATAAGCACAGGACTGCTTGGTGAGATTTTCCATCCCTTGGAAGGTTGGAATGGGCCCTTCTTGCGCAGCATGACGACACTGCAAATGCTTTGTCTCGCTACCTTCAGAAGGAGACACTGAGGCACAGAAAACTCTCTTGCCCCGATGCACACCTTACATTAGGTCCTTCCCACACTCCTCAATAATGTTCATTCCCAAAATGGCGCATTCAAGACCTAAACAATCATCTTTACCTATGATTTCGCCTTGCCGAGTTAAAGAAACCCGCACACTTTAAAATCCAGCAGTGCATAGCCAACATGCAGCGCATCCCCACAATCCAGCTAGCAGTGCATAGCCAACATGCAGCGCATCCCCACAATCCAGCTAGCAGTGCATAACCAACATGCAGCGCATCCCCACAATCCAGCTAGCAGTGCATAACCAACATGCAGCGCATCCCCACAATCCAGCTAGCAGTGCATAACCAACATGCAGCGCATCCCCACAATCCAGCTAGCAGTGCATAACCAACATGCAGTGCATCCCCACAATCCAGCTAGCAGTGCATAGCCAACATGCAACGCATCCCCACAATCCATCCATCAGTGCATAGCCAACATGCAGCGCATCCCCACAATCCAGCTAGCAGTGCATAGCCAACATGCAGCGCATCCCCACAATCCATCCATCAGTGCATAGCCAACATGCAGCGCATCCCCACAATCCATTCAGCAGTGCATAACCAACATGCAGTGCATCCCCAGAATCCAGCTAGCAGTGCATAGCCAACATGCAGCGCATCCCCACAATCCAGCTAGCAGTGCATAACCAACATACAGTGCATTCCCACAATCTTGGGAGATTGATCATTCTTAATCATCCCAGGCATATAGTCTCTGTGGTTTGGCGGTCCCCTTTGAGGAGGCATTCGAGGCCTCTGTGCAGTGGACGGCACTGCTTGCCCCCTTGCCGGTGCAGGTGTTAGGGGGATAGTGGAGTCTGTTTCTTACCACCTGTGCCCATTGGCTTTGATCTGGTCAGACAGCTCATGTGATTGGTCCAGGTGGAGGTTCTCCATCCAAATCGCAGAAGTCAAAAGAAATGTGCTGCCAGTGTGTGTACTCTAACCTACTTAGATTGGCAAGCTTGTTAATTGTACAAAACCATCTAAAACAGGTAATAAAGAAAATGTATTCCAGCCAGCTGCCACTGGTGTATTGTATATTGATTGCACCATTGATACTGTCTTGTGAAAAACAGTACCAATGAGCCTTCACGTGCATTAATAACCTCGAGCGTAGTGGAAGTGACAGGTCACACTATGAATGATTGAAAGGAATCCAAACTAGCACAGAATTAACAGCCATCTTGTACCAAATATACTGTGCTTCACGTATTGAATTTTTTTGCTTTCTGTCTTTATTGATTTACAATCAGCTCATTGGAAAACTGCAATTGATGTATTCCCATGTATGTCCATGTAGCTAACCAATGGGAGTGCATAATTAATATTGAGTTTAATTAACTAGCCACATTTTATTTTCTTCAGCACAGACCTCTGTTCCAGTTAAACGTCAGGTAAATAAATGTGCCCTTCACAGTCAGTATAGCAGTGAATGAGACGCACAACAGCTTGGTTATTTTCAGTGTTCATTAAAATGCTCTTTAAAAACAAAGCAATGGAACAGAATTTTTCCCTCTAAAATAGAATTCACACTCATGCAGTTTGAAAGAAAATAAGAAGGAGAACAGAGAATGTCCTTCTTAAAATGTTACTTTCAGTTTCTTACATTTTAAGGACAGTCTTGACATTGTATTCCAGCCAGCAGAATTGCAACTTTCTCTTTTGTGCACTATGTTAAAATGACTCCATGTGTATCACCATGATCTGACCTTGGTGACCCTAGAAGGAACTCAGTGTCCAGAGGGAAAATTTGTTCAATCACAGTGAGATTTGTGGCCATGAAACCTTCACTGATTAGCTGGATGCTGGGAGGTCCAAAAACATTGTCCCTCTAAAAACAGTCCCAAGAGGAAGATTGAGACTGAGAGCCTTTGGATGACCCCTGTCCATACAACATCACTGGAACCAGCACAACCCAACCCCCCCCCCCCCCCCCACACACACACACACAAATACACATTCTGCTTTTCCAAGAAAGTACTTCATATCTCCATGGGCACATTGCTACAAAAAACAGAAGAAACAGTTCTGTTCTTAAAAAAAAATAATTCATAATAGATACCAAAGCATATGGTTATGAATAGTGAATGTATATAGTGAATAGTGAATCAACATATAAGCTAAAGCTAAATATAATAAGTTAATAATTAGTTGCATTGCAGTTTAAATGGGAATCGCAATACATTTTGAGCCACAGAGTACCTGCTACAGCTCCTGGTCCTAAAAATCTGAAAAAAATGGAACAATATGCAGACATATTGTGTGATCAACACAAGAAGACTAAATTGGTTTCTAGTTGTTGAGTTTTATCTGTTAAAATTAAACATAATACTTTGAATATGTTAATTTAACTCCCACATTCTCCCGGGAACACCATCATGCAAAATGAAAACCTGATTATATTAAGAAGAGAGTTTGTTGTTATGCAGCACATCTAATTGATTTTAGTTATATCAGCTATAGCCTATATGTCTCCTGATTACAGCCATTTCAAAACAATACTATATACTAATAATGCTATTTTAATTATGTTGTGAGAATGTGAGAAGTATTTGCATTTGATATAGCGGTTACTTAATTAACTTGTTAATGTAATTATCTCTGGGGTCATAATTTGCAATTGTAATGTACAAAAAAAAACACTCAAACCCACCAGATCAATCTGGCACCAAATCTCAATAAGGGCTACTTTGCTCTCTGTACTAGACATAAGGTCACTGGAGGTGAGAGGTTTGTGACAGTCAAAATTAGTCTTCATGGACTAATTTATGCTTAAACCTGTTGTTTGGGGACATTGTAAAAGGCTTATTGTGGAAATGGCATTGAAATGATTGTTTTTATTATTTTATTTTCATACATTTCTTTTATGAATTAATGCAACCACCTACAATGCTAAGCTTTCCTAAAGGTTCCTTGTTATATCTTGGGCTTGTCATACCATACCATCTCCTCATACCAAGCTTGGCTTTATGGGTGGTTATGACATGAGAGGAAAGCTTTTGTGGGAGTGTGTGTGTGTGTGTGTGTATGTATGTTGGGGGGGGGGGGGGGGGTAGCGTATGCTAGATGTGAGACTGGCTGGCATGTTTGGGACAAGAGAAAAAAGCATGGCTTTGGTTTGTATAATAATAATAATAATAATAATGTATTCACTCATCTTCATCAACATGCATGTGAGCACATTGCTGTATTTCTACAGTCATGCCTGCGTGTGCACAGAATGCCTGTTTTGCATGCATCCCACACTGTAAATTAAGTTGGGTATAAATTCCCATTAAGAGACCTGTATTTTTTTCTTTTTGCATACAATGAAAATAACTAGCCAGCAGAAATCTGCAATTTTATCATTTAATGAAACTTCATCTTCGTGAGGTTTTGTCTATAATCCCCTGCCAGCAACTGTACGGTCTTTCCTCAGCTGATGAGTAATGTGGGATTGCAGCGCATTGGAGAGGGGGAGATAACCAGGCATGTCAGTAAGACAGGTGAATTACAAAAAGTAGGGCCAAGAGGAGGCAAGCTGGGGGAGTGATTCTTTTCTCATCAA
The DNA here is from genome assembly GCA_022702515.1 of Ilyophis sp. 1 JC-2022. NCBI lineage: Eukaryota > Metazoa > Chordata > Actinopteri > Anguilliformes > Synaphobranchidae > Ilyophis > Ilyophis sp. 1 JC-2022. The sequence continues at coordinate 37,235,502 of CM040405.1, read as the reverse complement.
CACAGTAGGGAGAAGGGAACCACACTGACACCCTGCTCCAATGTCCTCTTCCCCTCACAGATTAAGACTCATATCATGACTGGGCACTACTTTCTGATGGAATAAATAAACATGCAATTGATCTACCATCAATTCTTCCTGTAGCTATTCAACATTGATACGCTCTAGGAAACAAAAACAAATTTTCATTAGAGAATAAGACCTTACTGAACTTACACCAATTAGCAAAGTGTGCTAGTAAACAAGCAGTTACAAAAGGCAATTGTCTTCCATTTTTATTTTAAATACTCATCAAAAGTCTATTCAATTCCATCTACACTTAGGCAGTCTGCCAAATTATTTCCAGTTTTAGTAATAACAACCTGGTGAAAGGGTAAGTAGCCTACACCCTACATCACTTTTTGTTCGCTCTAAACGTGTTTGTATGCCTACCTTATAATGAAACTCATTCATGCATTCCGTTATTTCAACAATTCTGAAATAATATTGTATATCACAAGAAACTGGTAGAAAAGCGTCTTTGAGCTGCCCCTAACGGTTGGAATTTTTTCTGCTCCCCACACTGCCCCCGCCCCAATTGTGATGTCAGAGTACCTCTTTGGAGGTACCTCTATGTTATATGGATAACTGTTGTCGCCCACAACGGTAACAGCCGGCACCTGATTGGTTAGACCCACTACGTTACTTTCGTTTTGGCTCCACGTTTTTAAACCGGAACACAGCGTCCTGTTTAACTCTCTTATTCCACCTAAATAGTGCACTAAAATATGTTTCTAAAAATATTTGAGGTGAGAAATAGGCCATGCAGTTGCTGAATCTTGATTCATATATGATGTGAAACGTCTAGTTTGACAGTTTGATCCAAGTTATACGAAATCATTTGTACAATGTACCTTCATTTATGCAAATGACGATTGGCCATAATATCACCCAGGTAGGGAGAGATACAATTGGCAGGATGACCATATCTCATCGAGTGTGGGCCAATCAGGCACCTGCAGTTTGCCTGCTCAAGCTGCACTACTCCAACAAAGTGAGTGCACAAGCTCAATTGTTGTACTGAAAAGTGAAAATAAGGTTGGTTGACTCTTAATAAATGCTGGACATCAAAAATTGGGAGAAAAACGACAAATATTGGTAAAATTGGTTAAAAATAGTGGACAAAAAGAGCAAGCAAGGAAATCATACTGAAGACGGTTGTCTCGATTACTATTATCATCTGACATGCGGCAAGCCTTGTAAAAGAGCTGAATGAATCTGAGGGCATGTGACTGCAGATCTCACCTGGTCAAGCTCTGACTTCATATATCAGGAGAACACATTTTTATAGGCTGCCTGGTCAGTTTCCAGTAGGGGGAAACAGAGCTCACAGAATACCTACACAACCACCAAGGCAGGGTAAGGCATGCAGTCACACTGGAATGGTGAGTGCACAAAGAGCAGAGAGCTATTCAAGTAGGACTGTCAGTCAAAAAGGGGAGGAAAAACACACACCATTGTATTTTTAAATAGCTGCTTGGAGCATCTCCTCATGGAACACTTATTTTATTGCACTCTTTTTGGAACCAATGAAATTAGCAATTTTAAAGATTGAATCCAATCCTCTGCAGTTTCACAGGTGTTAAGGAACCACAAACAAACCACAGTGAGAGGAGCTCGTTAACTAGTGTGCTGTCTAACAGGGTACTTCAAAGGAAAATTGAGACCAACGACAGCAGACTGAAACAGATTTTCAAGAAGTTAGAGCCTCTTTCATTGTTTTTCTGGAAGAAAGCCCAAAAGACTAACTTCTTGCTAGCCTTTAGAAAATGTATGACTGACTATGATACTGTCAAGTAAGTGATGCATAAATTATCCAAATATCTCTTGTTTATCAAAAAACAATGCCTTCATTGGTATGTCAGAGGCTGAACCTTTACGGGACATATTTCCAGGGTGGCAACCTTTTAGATCTAAATAGGCGCCCTTTCAGTTGTTTCTGTGGGGATCTATTCTCAGAAGAAACGCGTTGCTAAAGGGACAGCTTGAGGACGTGCTTTGGAATGCATCCTGGGATTGCGTCATGCCAGAACAAGCACGCTTATCTACTTACGACTGGCTTACTCCACATTCTGTGATCAGAAAATCCAAGACTGTTTTCATTGTAAATCAGAGCAGTTGGTGCAGTAACCTCTGACAAGACTTTTCTTTGTATAATTGTAGGCATTAATGAAAGAGTAAATGTGCGTTTTATTATTTTCAATACATAGAGCAGGGTAGGGACAGGAAATGCCACTTGTACCTGAGTGGATTTTATTCTGAATCTTGTGTTGTGTGGGAGTTATGATATGTGATTGCATTAAAACCTAAATTACGGTATTTCAGTTAACCCCACAGGGCCTGTTGTTGTATTTATTGTTCTGGGAAATGTGCTGCTTAAAATCATATCAAATCGCAGCACAATGAACCATGTCAGAGATTTGAGAAAGCATCATGGGGTTGGCCATGAGAAAAATGTGAATGATCAACACCCAACTTGCACAGGGATTCATGTAGACAGATAGATATGCATCATGCATATTCCTGTATTTAAATGGGTTACATTTTTATTACAGCGCAATTGCATCATATTCAAACACAAAAATGTATTTGGCTTTTCCTCCATTTTCCCTGAGTATTTGTCTTTAAATGAGCACTGTACTACATGAACATGTTCCCAGTGTTCTTCTTTGTTTATCTAACAACCCGACGTGTTAAATTACTCTGACATTTCCTACAGAATGTTTGTGTGGACAAATGTATTCTTTTTCCCCCAACCAATAAAAAAGTGGCGAAAGATGCATCGCGGTGGCATCTTGCACAAAATAATTTTCATGAATGATCGCCCATCATGTGATTTATTCCTTTATTTTTAGTATGAAAAAAGTCTTGATTGAACTAACCAAGCATGCTTGTACACACTGTAATAACATTTCCAGTGAAAATACCATCAATAGCCTTGTTCAATTTCTCCATACGCTATCTAGGGCTGGAGACTAACTAAATGCTTGAACCAAAAAAAGTCTATATCATAGTATGGACCCACTGTATTATCTGGTTTCCAATGGCTATACATTCATAGTGCATTGTGGGTTTGGCACCATGCCATGGAAGTTTATTATATGGACGGAACCTTCTAGCACAATGACACCAATATATCCAGCTACTACGGTACGGAAATTCACTTTTGCAACGTGTGTTCTAATCCAATCACCTTTAGAGCACCAACCCAGTATGAGGGATTCACATTAAGGACTGAAAATGGGGCTCAACTCCACACCTGTAGTTTATAAAATGTAATTTTGTATGAGCCGGAAATGGAAAAACACAGAGAGCCATTTTGTGACATGCTGTATCTAATTTGTGAATACAAGTGATTTGTAGCCAAAGACAAATTCTTGCTCAGTGTTGAGGCTCAAATATAATGTATTCGTTCCCTTCTACTATTAATAATTTTCTTTTGCTATGAATGATGTCGCTTACATCCTTGATGGGAGACAGTTTTCTGAATGCTGTGCCAGTGGGTCCTTTTATGGTCTCAATATGAAGGATTACTTCTTTCTCGCAAGTAATAACCCAGTTGATAAATATTATATTGTGGGATGACGAATCCAATACAGTGTGTAATCAGCAAAATCTCCAGATCCAGTCAACTGAAATAAATCACAACATAACCAAACTAAAAAATAGGAATTTGGCAGTACTGCACAGCACAGGTGTCAGATACTCATTAGCAATGTTTGCCAAATCATATCAGTTTGATCCAGAACACAGTGGAAATGTATAATCCCTGGTAACTATGTCTTGTTCTTCCAGGCACTATTCAACTATGTAATAACATATGATCAAAATAATGCAAAAAAGACACTGAATTGAATACAACTTCAACTTTGCTTCAACAGAAAACAATTTATACTTCCAGCTCCAAATTTCATAACCAGTTCATTAATTAAGATCCACTGACACAGTTCAAGTGAACATATATCAATCATCAACACAGAACCCATAAAAGAATAATGTTGACTAAATTAAACCATTACATTTAAAAAGAGAACACAGGAGTTCTAAGCAATCCCTTTCAAAATGTCACCCACACCCCGTGAAAGTGGCACTGAAGATGAAGTGTGTGCACTCCACTGAGGCACTCTTCCGCAAGCCTGTGTGTTTGCCACTCACACGACACATTCAGTGATCGCTGGGTATATTTTATATACATCCCAGTCTCATTTTATACATCACAACACCAATATATACCATATACCAAAACACATCTGATGGAACATTTTTGGACCAGGGTAACACACAAAAAATCTATATTTTTGAGAAAGGGGAACAAACAGGAACATGGCTAAATGGATCAGAATAAAAAGTAAATCAGACATGACTGCATACATACCACAAGTGTTACCACAAATTTTCTTGCTAAGGGAAGATAATAATCTGAGCTTTCCCAATTCAATTAGTACATTTGGGACAGAAATAAACATCATGATATGAAAGCATTAAAAATAAATATAACCATATTGAACATTTTGGACAGAACAAGTCATAAACTGAAAATAAGTGAGCACTGCTCCTTCCTAATCAGGTCATGTAAATTGTAAGCCAAAAGCAATGCTGAGGTCTTACCAAACAAGGCTATGCACTGGTAGAGTCGAAAAGCCTCTTGCCCTGTATTGATTTTTATGAAGACAAACGAGACTCTGATTCCCAGGGCAGAGGTGGAATTAAGGTAAATGAGCAGCTCTGTGGAGACCTAAAGGAGCTGTGGTGGAAAACCTCCAGTCAGAAACCTAAAACGGCGAATCTCATTCCATGGCTATAGGTCTGCCTCAAATCCTTTAGGACCGTAATGCCTGCTTCTGATTGTGGCCTGAGATTACATGTGGAGGATCGTGCCTTCGTTGATCCTACGGATATTTACTGAACATAACGAAACCCCTGCTCATAATTTAGAAGTGGGAAAGTTGTGAAGCTCCTTTAAATTGCTCCGGTCCACTCATCGTAAACACGAGGACAATTCATTACATTTTCCCCAGTGTAGAGCACTTTGTGGAAAAGCAGGTGCACTTCATCATTGTGGCCCACTTAGCCCCTTACCCCTTAGATCCGCACCAAAAAAAGAAGGTACTAAATCAAAGTGTAAACTGAAGACTCACAACAGTCAACTCTCTCCATTACAATTACATTATTAAATACTTTGCATAATCCTTTTTAAGTGGACAATTACTGAATATTTTATCAATATCATTGAACCAATGCAAACAGGAAACAGAAACATTTGGCAAGACCGAACCTGAACCCCCAAAAAACCAGTAAGTGAGGGAAGATTATTTGCAATGGGATTTGTGCCCACTAAGGGGCCCAGTGCATTATTCTTTCAGGGGGCCCCAAAAAATAATGGTGACTCCCCTGCCCAAAATACAGCAAAGAACAACAAACCAGAGCATTCATATGGCTACAGCACCATCAGCTCAGCTTGCCTGACAGCTCTATGGTCCTGATCCACCTTTAAAAATAGGATTGAATAAAAAGTGAGTTTTGAGCCTAGTGTGTCTGAAGCCCAAACTTGCAAAGGGAGATTATTCCATAAAACAAGAGCTCTGTAGGGAAAGGTTCTGTCTCCCATTGTAATTTTCAAATAACCAGCACCAGGACAGAGAAATCTTGGTGGGGAATAAAGGAGAAGCAATTCACAAAGCAATTCTGAAGCAAGACCATTTAAAGCATTATAAATTATAGGAGACAAACCTTGTTGTCAGTTCTGAATTTAACAGACAACCAACAAAGAGGCATGAGCACCAGACTGATATTTTCATATTTCTAAATTCTTGTAAATACCCTAGCAGCCACCTTCTGTACCAATTGTACAAGGTTGAATAGCATAACCAGGTAGTACAGTGTGACAGTAATCTAGCTGAGAGGTTATAAAGGCAGGATTTCTTTTGGCATTATGCATGGACAATATGTTCTTCAATTTAGCCAGTGGTGGAGATAAAAAAAAGACCCATGGTATGTCACCATCGTGAAGAGTGGACCCTATATCAATAAGTCAGTCAAGGGCCCTTAAATTTGAGACACTCATTAAGTGTCAGAGACGTAGGCTACTTCTGCATTTCAAGCACAGTTCTCTAACAAGAGTCACCTGCTTTATATATTCTTAAATAAGCGCATCTCTATCATGGTTACTACATTTGCTTTGTACAATAGTCTCATCATGTCAAACTTAGACTATATGCCTTTTCTACAAATAATGTAGCTTATTGTAAACTATTCAATTAAATAATTTGTCGTTACTTCTTTGGTATTAGTGTTATTTTATGATATCCAAAGATTTCTGGGAAATGTCTGTGTATGTTGCTGTCCAATGTCAAGTGTCTATTGTTTATCATGTGACGATGCAGAATAACGTAACTGTTAGCTAGTTTTGGCAGCTAGCTAGTGAGGAAAGAGTCCTTGTGACAACAAAGCAAATCAAAATGCTGTATAAACACAAACGTGGGTCTCAAAGGAGAAAATGGACCGGGAGAAAAAGGTAGCAAATTTGCCAAAGTGTAAGGCCTTTTTAAAAGTAGTCACGACTCAAACGTGTCAAAACGTCTGTCTGATCACCAACGTCAGTATGGATCAATAACCTTCTCTGCTCAATCGTTGTGCAGGACCTGTTCAGATTGTTCAACACACACCTCCGTCTCCCAACTTGGAAAAAATGGTTACTGTGGAACACCATCCGGTAACGGTGCTTCGGTGAGGTGTGTAGGCTACTGCACTGCTGTTGTTTACAACATTGCATGTAATGTTACAGTCGCAAGGACAGGAGAGAATTTTTTATGGGTTAGTGCTATGGATGGGTTTGGTTTGAAATGCATCATTTAGCCTCATATGGCGATCAATAAAGGCTAACAACACACAATCACTCACCTCTTGTACATTTTATCACCACTGCAGTTAAGTAAAAAAGTTACAAAATACGTTTTCTGTGAGCAATATATTGTCAAGCGCACACATTCACTGCTGTCGATGTTCTAAAACTCCGGTTTGCCTTCCCTACTATTATCGACTGTCAAATATCTAGGCCTAATGGTGTAGAATGTGTGTGCATGCATGCGTCTGAGGGTGAGAGGAGGCCCGTAAAAAGTATCACCGTCATAACTAGCTTCTGCCACTGAATTTAGCTGTATTTTCTAAGGTGAAAAGGACCAATGTTGTGATTGTCGGGTATATAGCTTTGAGTATGGCCTTCAATAAGAGCATGTATAATGTGTTATGGCAAACTTGCTCATCGTCCATTCAATAGTACTTGATTATCAAGAAGCCTGCTCTGCTGACCTGACCTAGGATCTGCGTTCTTCTCTGCCCCCTAGTCCACAGGCACAAAGGCAATTAAGGCATGCTGATGCACTGGCTTATCTATGATATTAATCTTAGATTGGCCAGGATGTCTTCCGCCCTGCGGAGAAGAAAGACCAGGACACAAAAGTATTTCTGAGATCAAAGCCCAGCGTGGCCCAGAAATACCACACATTGCACATGGTTCTTTTTTTTTTTTTGTTTTGTTGGAATGCCAATCTGTGACATTTAAGTGAAATCATAATTGATTTTAAATCTGTCATAGAATAATTCCAATACACACAAATCTCAAAAAGTAGTAGGCCCTGTAGCCTATTCCTATATTTTTTTCATTCAGACAGAAGAATACTTTGACAGATGTAAATTAAAATTAATACAATACCACCACACTCTGATGCTCTCTTTTTTTAAATCTTTTTTTTTTTGTTGTTGCGTTGTTTCTTGCGCCTTTTTATTGACGATTTTAATTATGTTGGTTTTTCATTTTTTTTTTTTTTTTTTCTTTTTTTTCTTTTTTTCTTAATGTAGCCATAAAAAAAAAAAAAAAAAAAAAAAACAACAAAAAAAAAAAAAAAAAAAAAAAAAAAAAAAAAAAAAAAATAAAAAAAAAAAATAATATTTTAATAAATAATAATTTTAAATAAAAAAAATAAAAATATTAAAAAATTAATTATATATTTCAAAAATTATAATTAATATATAAAAATTTATAATAAATTCATTAATTGTGGGGCTGTGATCTTTCTAAAATGAAAAAAAAAAAAATATTATGTTTGTATATTATTTTTATATTAGTAAATCTTGTCAAGAGGTAAAGTAGAGGAAAGTAGTGAATATAGAGAGAAGAAATATCAGGTTTTCATTTTTAGGTTTTTCAGTTTATTATATTACATTTCCTTTTCTTGAAATTATTTCTTTTATTTATTTCATAATGTAATTACAATTGTTGAAATGTTCGAAGCAACTATTTTCCCACCCGAACTTTCTTCTTGCCGAACCACACCCCTGGGCCACCACCCTTGGCCGCAGCACCTCTGTTGGATGGCAACACCACGCGCATGACTCAGGGTAATCTAGTGAAGTGAATATCATAGCTCACAATTTAGTACTAGTTTACTAATATGCATTATAATATATATATTAAATATAATACATTCCATCCAAATATAAAAACATAACATCCAACACACCATAAAACACAGCAAACAGTCAGTGTTCCACCAGCATGGGTATCCTGTTGTTCACTTGTCCCATCTGTGTGATGCCTCTCAATGGAATGGCCGTATGGGTCTAAGTTACATTTTTTTTTTCTATTTCTCATTTTTTCAATTGTTCTTGTGCACAATCATTGCAATGCTTTGAGCCTGCACAATGTGCTTTGCTTAATTGTCTATTTGTCTGAGCAACTCTATGTCTGTTGCAACTGGCCGGTTGGTTGTTTGGTTTTCTATGTTCTATGAAAATAGACTTTGTTTTCTGGCTTCCCTATCTATGATTACAACATTATTACACAACGCCTATTTATTTTATGCTATTTGTAATGCCTATTTTTGCAACTTGTTACTCTTTTGACTGAAATTGATTTTCCCTTCTTCTGTGAAGATTTCCCTTCTTCTGTTACTTAAGTGAAAGTCAGGATGTACTTAAGTTGTACCATTATTTGTTTTTATTTTTCATTCATTCTTTTTTTTTCTTTTGTTTTTTTTTATTATATTTTGTTTTATTTTTGTCCTTATTGTGAGTAAGTGGGGTTCATTGGATTTTTGATATTTGACTTTCTATAGTTTTTTTTTTTTTTCTTAATATTTTGGAGTGTTTTTATAGTTTTTTTTTTTTTTTTTTTTTTTTTTTTTTTTCAATATTTTTTTTAAAATTTACTTCAAAGTTTTTTTAAAAAAGCAAAAAAGCCATCAAAGTTAATATTCAAAGTATAAAAAGAATCAAAGGATATTTTTTATTTATTCAGTAAATGAACTTAATTAAAATGAGGTAATTAATTAATTAATATATAGAGACTTTTTTAAAATTCTAGTAGTGTTTTAAATGAGTTTAGAGAAATAACCCTTGCAGTAGAAAGAGAACATTTACTCCATATCTTCTTATAAGTGATGGGAGTGGTCCTCATTAACCTCCAGTGACCCATGGCAACAGAAGTGATGGTTTGTTTGAACAGTGATGTGTTCTTTACCGTACATTTGATACCATAGGACCCTTGAAGACGTACAGCCATCTAGTCTTACCCCCCAATTCACATACAGAAGGTAATGTACAGCATGACTTATTAGTAAAATATAGAATTGCTGAGTCAGTTCAATGATAAAGAGTACCTGAAGTATAGTTGTAAACAGCACTGAAAATGTTGATTGGAGAGTCTTTTGCAAAAAAATTGGTCACAAAAAAAAGATATAAATATAATAAAAAATCTGATATTTAAAAATAAATATAATGGCCATTTTTTAATTATATTTTCCAAAGATTATAAGCTTTACTTTAAATTATAGCTGTAAGCCATAATCATCATTTTATGAATAAAGAGTATATTGAACTTACAAGAAAATATGAATGTGAAATAATTTTTTTTATGTGTTATGGAGTATTTAATTCTTGACATGTTAATATATAATATATATATATATATACACACTGCTCAAAAAAATGAAGGGAACACTTAATCATCACAGTATAACACCAAGTCAATTAAACCAAACCGGTCATGCTGGATGATGTTGCATTGATGAACATTCGCCACGGCGTCTCCAGACTCTTTCACGTCTGTCACATGTGCTCAGTGTGAACCTGCTCTCATCTGTAAAGAGAACGGGGTGCCAATGGCGAACCTGCCAATTCTGGTGTTCTCTGGCAAATGCCAATCGAGCTGCACGGTGCTGGGCTGTGAGCACAGGTCCCACTACAGGACGTCGGGCCCTCTTGCCACCCTCATGGAGTCTGTTTCTGACAGTTTGGTCAGAAACATGCACACGAGTAGCCCGCTGGAGGTCATTTTGTAGGGCTCTGGCAGTGCTCCAACTGTTCCTCCTCGCACAAAGGAGTAGATACCGGTCCTGCCGCTGGATTGTCACTTTACCAATTCATATCCCGAAAACCGTAGCCTGCAGGGAACTGGAAGTTGTTAATAAATTCCTGGCCTGCAGCCAGGCCAAGAAAATATCGGTATAGCCCTATAGTGCATGTCACAAGTTCAATGATTAGGCCTACGGCAGCAGATTTTCCTTCACCATACAGCCGCCTCCTCCACAGATTCACAGATAATTGTTTTGCTATTCCATGTGATGTGCAATTTCATGGGATATTTTAAAGAATAGTCTAGGCCTTTCTCTCTTAATATCTTCTTGACCGGGCCAAATGCTTTACGTCTCTGATCCAAGTCATAACTGTAGTCCAGTCAATCCTTAAATCACGCTGTTTGCATGACAATTTCTTTCTGACTATAATTTAAAAACATAGCCATTATTCCTCTCGACCTGGTCAGCTTACTACTTTCTCTAAGTGATCCCAGATGGTGACTTCTCGCAATGATCAAAAGAGAGGTAAAGTGTTCTTGTCCTAAAATCTGCGGGATGGTTTTTTCCAGAAATTCGTTCATCTTTTCCCCTCGCATTTCTCTGGGAATCCATAAAACAGAACATTGCAACGTCAACTTCGGTTCTCCAGGTCGTCTATTTTATCCAATAGTTTTTGAACAATGTTATCATGTTCCTCTAACTTGACTCGCGGCGATGCCTTCAAATTTTTTTCAAATTAAATTCTACTTTCGGCTTTACTAAGCCGAATTCCCAAGTCCACCATATTCGTTCGTAGGTCTGATATTTTCACTTCAACACCATCGATCTTGGACATTAAAGTGTCTTTAGTGGCTCGTATTTCGGAGATAATAGTAGACAGATCAACCGGTGATAACATCTCAGGTGTACTCACAGATTCGACCGGAGAAGTACCAGATAGGACTGGGTCGGAGGGTTTAAAGGACAACAGTCTTTGTTTTCCAAGTTTTTTCAGCCATCTCACGGGTTCAGCAGAATATAGCAATTCAATGTTCTTTAAAAAAACATAAAACAAAATCGCAATTACTCAAAAACAAGCTTATTAACTAGAGCAAGGCACGGATAAAGGTACGGAGTCGACTACTCAAACGCCATGACACCGGAAGTCTTCCCAATTAAATACAGTATATGTAAAACAAAATTTGAAAGTCTTAATGTTAATATAGGTAATACTTGTTAAACATGCCAGTTCGTAATTTATATTTTTAAAGAGATATACAGATTAAATCGGAGATTCGAGTGTTACTATGAATCTTGTTACATGGATGCAATATTTAGCCTGAAATATTATACTGGCTCAACTGAATCATTCTGTAGCCCACTATAATCATGTTTGAATGTGTTAAGAAGAGGCTAAAACCCTGAATATTTCAATAATAATTGAATGGTGCTTAGCCCTGTTTTGAGCAACATAAGTGCACATTAATTAATAAGTGAAGTTGTCAGCTATTGAAAGAGCCGTCCTGGTTGTAAAGGAATCTGACCCCCTACCCCCTCCTTCCAAACTTACCTCACATCACCCAATCAGGGCTCAGGCCCCCCTCAATGCGGGGGCAGAAAGGTATTTATGGTAAAGCCGAAAGAGAAACTGGGCGTTTATAACTTGCTTTTTTTCCTTACAAGGTAACCAACCTTTTTTTTACTGGCTTTTTCTTACTGAGGCTTTAATTGTTTTGTCGGCGAACTAAGTTGGGTCTGTGGAGTGTGAAGTTCTGTGAGTGGAGCGCTGCAGAATTCCTGGAATCTACAGACAGAAAAGTTTCTCTGGGTTTTATAGCTGGCATTTCTTTTATTCATCCTGTGCTGAAAATGGATTATTCTGGCAAGTTCTGGTTGATCTCGCTCTCTCTTTTCTGGTAAACTCAATTTAATGTTTAAATGTCTTCTTTTTGTAAATCATAAGCAGTGAACCTACGTTCATCCATTAATGTATGATTTCAATTAATTATTCCAATCGACTGTTAAAAAATAAAACTACTCAATCTTAAGACCTGATTTGGACTTTGTTTTGACTTGTTAGTTGACCCACCAGGTTACTGTTTGACTTACCTATCAATGAATTTGGTGATATAATTGATGATTGTAATTTTTAATAATAATTATTCAATTAAATCCAATAAATATAATTAAATGTATGGTTGAGTGAAGGGTTTCAGCACGTGATACCGCTTGTGTTCAGCATTCAGAGTGCTGGGCAATTTAACGAGGGCACTGAGTGCTGAAACTGCTGGATTCAGAATTATAAGCATTTTTACTTAATCCTCGCTTTCCCGACATGATATTTTTAACATGGGCCTGAAGGGAGAGATATGAACATGGATTACGGTATTAATGTAATTTATTACCTAATTTATGATTAGTACATAGCAATGCATTTATGCCATGACAAAGATAACTCCTTCTACATGTGAGTGGGCATGCACGCATGGATACACACACACACACACACACACACACACACGTACGCATGTACACACACACACACACACACACACACACACACAAACACTCACACAAAGCATAGCAATAATCATTTCAATATGAAGATATACTGTATGTACAGTTAGTATGTACACAATTTTTGTTGTTTTGGCTGTGTACTACAACACATTGGATTTTAAATGGAACAGTGACTATGAGGTTAAAGTGCAGACTTTCAGCTTTAACTTGAAGGTCTTTACGTCCATATCGGGTGAACAGTGTAGCAATTGTAGCCATTTTTATACATAGACCCCCCAATTTTAGGGGACCAAAAGTAATTGGACAAATGAACATAAACTTTAATAAATTTATTATATTTAATATTTGGTTGCATATCCTTTGCATGTCATGACTTCCTGGTGTCTGTGATCCAACAATATAAAAAAAACTTTTGATATCTTATTTTAAGGTACTTTTACAAGCAATACTATAATCTCTCTGCATTTGAATATCTCTATGGGAATTTGGGGGTGGGACTAGATTAAGATGTACATTACATGGGAATAGTATAGAACATCCCTCTGCTGCCAGATATGCAGTAGATATGGACGGATTTGCTTTTGGTCCCCTAAAATGGGGGGGGGGGGGCTATGTATAAAAATGGCTACAATTGCTACACTGTTCACCAGATATGGACTAAAAACCCTCAAATGAAAGCTGAAACTTTAACCTCATAGTCACTGTTCCATTTAAAATACAATGTGTTGGAGTACACAGCCAAAACAACATAAATTGTGTCACTGTCCAAATACTTATGGACCGAACTGTATATTCAGGCCATTTTGCATGGCTTCACCAATTGGACACAACAACCTTTTAATATGTGTTACCAATTGATTTTCATATACAACATATACAATCTACAGTTAATCCCCTTGAACTATTTACAAACCAGTGTTCCTCACAAGTTTTTAATTTGTACCCATGAGATAAGGAACCTGTCCATGTTGGGCCGTGACATTATACTTTCTTTTTCCATGTCCTGTTATTGGCTCTGTACTACAGTATCATATCTATTATATGTACCTGTTGTTATGTGCGAGCAGTCAGTGCCTCAGACTGAGATGAGGGCAAAACAGTGGAGTAATGTGAGCATAAAATAGATACATCTAAAAGTTTACATTTAAAAGTGGTAATGGCCCTCGCTTCTGAGTGATTAAGGAAATCAATTCCGATTTCTATTGCAAGGATTACCGATCTGCATTCAATTCCCTTTTTAATTGATTGGCCCTGATTTGGTAGCATTACATTCGTGCTCATCACATTTATGACAGAAATTCTGGTTTAATTTCACTTCAAAAGCAGGAGCCTGAGCCACCAGCACTCAGCCCCTTTGAAACAAGTTTGGACAGCGCGAGCTAAGCCTTAAATAAAAAAAATAAGTTTAATATATTACACACTAGTATGCCATTTATTATATATATTCAAATGTTTTCTACTGAACATTAATCTGTCATTTAGTTTCAGATTTGTATGCTATACCACTATTCATGGAAATGGTTGATGGACATTGGAATTCTATTAAATGGTTGGCCCATGTAACTTTAGGGGCAGTTTTTTTATTCATTGGCAGGATAAATAGTCCGCCATTGAATTCATGTATACAGAATACTTAAAACACAGTCTCAGCAAATTTCAGTGTAAAAAGCCAAAAACATTCACATGAACACTATTGTTAGGGATTGTTCTCAGGGACCCAAACACAGACCAGGTAGAAGCAAAAAGAATTGTGTATTTCAGTCTAGATCAGAAGCCAGGTAATCAGATGCAGACAGTGCCAAATCAACAAGCAGGAGAATAGTCAGTCCAAAAAATCAGAAACTGGGAAATCACAGACAGAGGTACGAGAATCGGCAGGCACAAGCGAAGTCACAAAACAACCAAAAAGGTAAAAACCAGAAAAACAACAAAGGCGAACAAACAGAATCGAAAGGCAAAACTTGGAGTCGGAAAACAGAAGGGCGTCTCAGGAATCTCGATAAATCACTGGCTTTACTAATCACAGGCTCAGGAAATACGATCAACATTCTGACAAGAGATCGACTGAAACACAGGGTTTAAATACACATGGAGCGACGAGATAGAATGGGGATCAGGTGAGTGGAAACGGATAAGAGAAATGACAAACAGGTGAGCGTAATGAAACAATGAGGGAAGCTGAAGATTGACTAACAAGGTAACATGTAATATGCAGACCGGACTCACACATAACACATAGACTTGAACATAAACTGGGTAGTAAAAGACAAGTGCATACAATTAGAGAAGGGAAAGAGGAAACAAGAGTCAGCTGTAGTAAAAGAGATAATCAAAGAAAGATGATCAGTGATAGAACAGGTAGAAAGAGAGACAGCTGCAGATAGAAGTTAAGATTACATTAGTGAGTTAGTTAATTAGTACAAAACCTAAATCTAAGCTGTTAGTAGTAGTTAGTTAATTAGTATTATATACAATGAGATAATTAGTTAAGAAGGAAGTGCATGACAGAGGAAATACAGAGAAAAACCGCAATCACAAAAGGCTCCCGAAAAGTGTGGCGAAAACAGGGGAGTGACGGCATTGCAAACACGGAACAGTGAAACCATAAATGAAACGGAATGCATGATGAGAAAATAATAAATGAGAACATAATCAGAAACATAAATACACAAGTAAACAAACAAAATACAGAATCCTGACATGTATCTGTACAAGCACATTTCCGCAAAAATAATCTGCATACCACATTATTGATATTAGAATTATGCCACGTTATAACCAGGCTTTCACCATTAACAGCAGATTAAATATAATTTAATATTCAATACAATATAAAGACATTAGTGCCAATACATGTAATGCTGACAAACATTGAAAAACACACACATTTGAGCAATTTCAATTATTATGCAGGAACTGTGGTCCTGCAGGCAGATATTGCTCAAATGATAACAATGTATTCTGAATGTAGAGTTCTTTGTTTTACTGTTTGATCAAAGAAAGTATATATTTATATTATATTATATCATAAGTATATTTAATTCTTTAGAATATATGAAGTATGACTTAGTATGTACATTACATGTTTTACAACTTACAAGGCTGTAAAAAGATGTATCAATCAACATCATAAGAAATATTTTTATATGCTTTGTGGAATGCACAGAATCTGAAAATCATACATATGCTTTTATATAAGCCCACTGGTTTACTCGAAGATTAGTCCTTTGACTATGACAGAATATATTGAAGAATATCAAAGCTTTACAAATGGAGAAGCATTTATTTGGAATAGTGCTTGTTCAATTTTAGCAAAACATGCTGATGAAAATTTTATAGCAACGCAGCAACATGTTTTGAATTCAGCTGCATAAAAAAATATATAATACAAAACCATGTGTCCATGGTTACTGTCCTATTGAAAATACACTACTGATAATGAGAATTTGTAGTTATTTATTCCTGGCCTCCATTAGGGAAATGCAATATGAAAACAAAACAGCAGAGCACACAAAAAGACATACATACCGAAGACAGAACATAAAATAAAGTGCAACATTTAGTTTAAATACAAGAACAACACACTGTAAAAAATGTAGTGTTCTCCCAATTAAAAAAAAATTAAGTAACTGATTACAATAGTACTTTTGAGTTTGCTCAACTTTCAAAATTCAATGTCCTGTGGATAAAAAATTCAGTAACACTTTACTTGAACCCTGCGATGTAAGGCTGACAAAACACTATCATACACATGCCATTGTAGCTTTCATAACATGACATAACAGTCGATGTCAGTTTATGTCAAATTATATTACACTGTCATCACTTTTATCTGTAAATGTTATGACAGCTGTTATGTCACATGTTGACATGACGGCTTATGGCACTTGCCAAATTTAGCTACCTGTGCTTTCTGAAGCAAAAGTTCATGTCCATGTCACTAAAAATTTTACACTGGGACAACGTAAAAAATAAAGGTGTCCGTGGGATAAAGATTTATGATTTTGTATGTCCTAATTGTACAGTATATCCAGTAAAGATTTCGGTTATGTATGACTATCTCAGTGCTAGCTAGAAAAGCATTAAATTATGGTGCTTTTTGCACACTGAAAAGTGTTTCAACTCATTATTTTTGTTTTATAAGAGAAAGAAACAACCCCCTATTGAACCAACCATTTTCTCTACTTTTTTATTTTATGACTCTACTTATAACAAAAATCAGTTCAG
Source organism: Ilyophis sp. 1 JC-2022 (assembly GCA_022702515.1). Classification (NCBI taxonomy): domain Eukaryota; kingdom Metazoa; phylum Chordata; class Actinopteri; order Anguilliformes; family Synaphobranchidae; genus Ilyophis; species Ilyophis sp. 1 JC-2022. Next base: position 37,218,385 of record CM040405.1, on the reverse strand, counting down.
TGCTCTACAAACGACCAAGCAATCAATAAGACATTTGCCCAGCGGTTTTCTTAAAAATAATGAGTAGGAATTGTAGAGAGTAATCTGTTAAAAAAGGATTTTGGAAAAAAATGATTATAGTATGTTGTTATATTTTTATTGTTATGTGTCATGTCTATTGGAATTTTAGGAGTACCTAGTTACTCATAGAAAAGGTTGACTCTGGTTTTGCAGAATGTTCGATTTGGGACTGTTTTATATCTATAAATACATCTATATTTCATGCTATTATGAAAAAAGCATGCATACGTTTTATCTGCAAAATTGTTAAATATCAATTTCACAGAGACTACCGTGTAATTTTCCTAATATAATGGAATTACTCTGTGCTGCAGATGCACTTTTTCCACATCCCCATTTCAATAGCTAAGCCAAGCAGTATGTGTTTCTGTGGATAGGAAAGATGGCTTTACTGTTCTCTTCCATCGCTGCTTCTGCTCAGTCAAGGCATAATTAGCTGCCCTTAGAGATAGATAATAGAGTAGATGGAATGGAGGACTCACAGGTAATTAGACAGACAGGAAAAGGACAGGGGAATCTCACGAACGCTCCTCTTTCACCCTGAGCCGTAGGACACATTATCAATGGTTCCTATCTTCCGCGATTCAGGCCACTTGTCAGTCACTGATGAGACTGAGACACATGGGGTCATTTTGTACCTCAATTTAAAATAATGACAACAAAGATGACGAATGCATGCATGTAGAACAAACAAACCAACTAATTAAATCCAGCCTGCTGTAGCTTGTCTTTGCCAATTGAGGCTCTCTGAGCAAAATCCTAAGTATTTGGTACACAAAAGAAAAACATGTTCCTTAACAACATATCACATTTGGTGAATTTTCTGTCTGAGTAAATTGCATTTAGTTCAATTTACTCTTTAATCATAATAAATAATTAAAATGATAATAATAGTATGACTAACAGGTGGGCTGTCAAAAGCTATGGAGATCACAATTAAGTTTGTAATTAAAAAGCCAAGTTTCCCTGTTCCTTTGTCAAAGATTCTGTCAAAAACTCCAGCGTTCTGTACTACTGAACTTGTCATAAACTGACTATTAATTTTGTTTAAACAAAAGTGGTTGTTGGATCCTGAAACATAATTTTTTTACAGTTTTTTTGTACTTTAATGTTTGCTGATATTTATGTAGGTTAAAGCAATTAATGTTAAATACCTTGTTCAAGCATAAACGAGCCCCATCTCCACCTGTGGGTTGAATCTGCAACATCTGAATTACAATTCCAGTTCTCTCGCCCTTATACTGCACTGATAGCCACAACACAGTGACGTTTTTCAGTGAGCGGCGTCTTCAAATGACCTTGGAATTGCACAGTAATCACAAATAAAATCTACATTTGTTTCCATCACAGTGCACACAAGTAATAATAATTGTACTACTCTAGCACCAGTCATTTTGAATTCTGTTAGGAGTGGGGTACTTTAACAGCATTACTTGGTCTAATTTGGGCACAACGTTATAGTACTGGCTCCAATAGAGCTACTCAGACAGTCTTCTGCCATGATGAAAATGCAATATTGATTACACTTAATTGCATAATCCATACTAATTTCACAGATTTATCAGTCTAACTATTATTTATCAATGACCCCGTGATCTGATGATCTTGTGAGTGATGTAGGCCATGGTATACTTTACAATGTGGTTTTAAATTAGATTTTGTAACTATGACTGCAGTCCAGAATATTGACCTGATGGTAAGGAGCGCAGGTGTGTCTACCAGGTAGATTTATGTGAGTTTAAACGCTCCCCTGGCTAGTTTTTTTATTATTTCACCCCTGTTTCTATTTAGAGGTCTGGTTGTTAACATTTGATGTGGCTGATATTTTAAATCCAAACAGCCTTAACCAGATAAGAGGCAATTCACTTCAGGTGCTACACACTGTTTTTTTCTTCTTCTTCCATTCGTTTTATAGACATCATCTCTTAAGCCCGTCTTAAATCTCCCAGGCTGTTGTCATATTATAAATAATACCATAAAATGATTAGAATGTGTTGAATCTCCAATGGGGCGGCATGGTGGTGCAGCGGTTAGCGCTGTTGCCTTGCAGAATGAAGGTATCGAGTTCAAATCCCAGCTGGAGACCTTTTTGCTTTTTGTGTGGAGTTTTCCCCATGTCTGGGTTTCCTCTGGGTACTACTGCCACAGTCCAAAGACATGCAGGTCAGGCTAACTGGAGACTCTAAACTGCCCATAGGTATGAATGAGTGTGTGAGTGAATGGTGTGTCTCTTGCCCAATGCATGCTGGGATAGGTTCCAGATCGCCCCCCCTGATAACGGGTGGATGGATCTTAAATGTGAAAAAGCCTATCCTAAGCTAACACTGAAATTGCTGTAATGCATTTCTGCCTAAGCATGGACAAGTTATTCATTATTAATAGTACATAATTTGTACAGTGTTTATCTCTTGATGATTCTACACATTTTACAAACTGAATCAATTCCCCAGTCTTTTTAAACAAAATGGTACAAGCCCCTTTTTCCCATGATCATAATATTTTGTAAAATTGTTCAATAAGTTTAAGCACTACAAATTACCATTGCAATTGGTAATCATAATTCAGCATCCTATCCACATACATACAAGTCAATGAATTAAACAAAATAATAGTACATAATACTGCTACTAAACTTCTCAGTATGAAATTCAAGTAATAGCTCAGCACTTTAATTGCTTGAAGAATGAAGAAACACAAATCATACAAAGAAACTTTGCCCATGGAAATGTGATCACACAATAAATGAACTACAGGCATTTAGATTTTAAGTCAATAATTAGAACACAGAAATATTGTCTCATATTTTCACATTTAATCATGATTATGCTTTTATATGTGCTTACCAAACGGTTACTAATGAGCAAATGTAGAATAATTAATAAGAAATATTAATGTTTACAAGCAAAGTTGTGTGAGCCTTGAATAACTGCTGCACTCAAAATAGACTGGGACTTTTATTCAGGGGGAAAGCATTTGGTTAGACCCATCTTTTTTTCAATTACACCACAAGGACGCAGGACAGAGAACAGGAGACGCATTGCATAAGCATACTGTCTCTCAAGCAGCTGCCATGGGGATTAATACAATACAATGGAGAAAGGAACGAGATTAAGTGGGCTTCTTTTCTTCAACTTTCGGTGTGCTACATTGACCTAGTGGAAAGCTTATAACATGCATTTGCTATAAAATAAAAAAATACCTCAGAGGGGCTGGTATGTCATTGTGTTCCACGGTGGAACTTCCACCGCAGAGACTATTACAAATTTTGCTGCTACTTAAAAGGCAAGACAGAAGCAATTCCCTCAACTGGAGCTTTCGCAGTCCCACCTCCGTCAAAAAGGAGATCACAGAGGAGACCCCGCAAGAGAACAGGCATAAAAATTAGTTAATGGTGCTATTCTTTTTATCTTGTGTAATATATCTTATTTATATAGAGATATGGCATAGTGGGATGTCTTACATTTGACTGTTTGACCTAATGTTGCAATTTAATCATTCATTAACCAAAATAAAAATATATATATTGTGCAATGGCTCTGTTGCCTTATGTAATGATAACCACCTTGACAAAATGCTTCTTATATACGTCATTTAATGATATCCTCCTACACATTTTCATGTAACACTGCCACCAACTTCAACCATTTTGTGCTTTGTTTTTATTGAAAGTGGTAAACCACAAAGACTTGAAATTCAGAGGAAAAGCTTCAAGATTTGTTACTATATACTAGCAGCTCTGCATGAACTGTAGTAAATGTCAACATAGAATAAATAAACCAAAGTATAACCAGAAAAGAACACCTGAAGGTTGCTTTTTATTGGAGGGCTATGGATTCAATGTAAATCTATTCTTACCAGTGATGGTGATCAAATCTCTGGAGTTTATGACATTTCGTCCACGGCTGAAACAGTTACTACGCTAATGACAACAGAAATGTCCTGTTTCCCAGGGTATCTTTCGCTGACCATAGCTGTCCAGCTTTGCATCACATAACTACAATAAATTTAATTTGAAAATGTCTAAGCTCCAGTAGGTTACAATCACCAGTTCAAAAGGTACCTTTATCTTTTGTGCTTTGGTGACTATTCATTGGATTCTACAGGTCACTTTCCAGAATTAAAAACATGTGTAAAGTTGATACATTGCACATCACTGTGTAGCTAAAGGCCATTTACTGATGTCAAACTGCCATGAAGGCATTTTGAAAAATCTGCTATAGAAAGCAATTGCATCACAGAAACCATAGATTCCGGGAAAATAACTCAAGCTTATTGAGCTTATTTCAGAGAACCAAAGCAGATGTCGAGTCAGAAAAGGCCTGGGTTGGCCCTATTGAACCCAAAAGTATGCCCATTCAACATTGCAGACCTTCTGACAAGTTTCAGCATTTCACATAGCTGAGAGCAAATGATTGAGAAGTGGAGCCCAGAGCAGTGATTGCCACAGTTCTGCATGTCTGTGGCAGCGTACGCACGGCAGCCAACGGTGATAAGACAAACCGCAATAGTAGCCTGTAAAGATGTTGACTTTGCCAAAGAATACACAGGCTGGAACAATACAACTGATTTGGGGTCCGACTCACCTGGCGCTGGAATGGGCAGGGAGAATTCTATTCCCTGTACTACTTATCAGGCTTGTCAGGGAGACTACCTTCCCCAGAGCTGTCTCAGGGACTGTCATTCCACTGCAATACAATGCTATCTCCAGCCTGATGAAAACCAAACCATGCGTGCCATGAACAATTTTAATAGCCCATCACATAAATAAACATTTCACCAGCAGAGCAATCCAGGATTTAGAGAACAGAAAAACACCATAATAACTCACAAGATGTTTGCTGAGCAATCATCAATATTTAAAATTATATTGTGATAAAAAAAAAATAAAAAAAAAGAGGTGATATGGTAGTAGAAGGCTGGAAGCCACATTAATAATGTAAAAATATATAATAATGCATCTTTGAATATGAAGAGATGTGATTCATATAGATTAGGGGTGTCAAACTCCAGTCCTGGAGGGCCATAGTGTCTGCTGGTTTTGGGTGTGTTTCAGCAAAAGTGATTCATTAAAGTCAATGATTGTCTAAAGCAGGGATGTCAAACTCATTCCATCGAGGGCCGAGTGTATGCAGGTTTTTGTTCCAACTGTGCCCTACACCAGCTGATTTCACTAATTAGCTCAGCTCTTCAACCAAGAGGTGAACTAATTAGTGGAATCAGCTGGTGTAGAGCATGGTTAGAACAAAAACTTGCATACACTCGGCTCTCGATGGAACGAGTTTGACGCCGCTGGTCTAAAGCATCCACACGCCCTGTTCTCAAGGCATTAACTGCCGGCTGATTTAAAGGAAGGCACAAATACCTGCAGAATTATGGCCCACAAGGACTGGACTTTGAGTCTCCTGATATAGATCTTTCAGAGTCATGATAAAATGAACAAGTAAAATATGCATATTTCTGCTGTATAAATTTATTTTTCTCACATATTTCATTTTGCAACAATTATGGGGCCACACTACACTATAATAATATATAGCCACACATAAGCTTGCAATGAAACACACACACACACAGTATACCCACACACAATAATATACTGTATACTCACACATAAAGCTTTTATATATCCCATGCATACCGCGATGGGTCCAATTCTGTTGTCTAATTATCTCCATATGGGGTTTGGGGCCAGGTACCGCTTGTAGGATGGAATTATGGTTTCTCCTGTACGATTATAATCTAACTTGTTTTCCACTGTCTTATTAACGTTTGGGAACCAACGTGTGTCAGGCATCATTGCTTCAAGGCCATGCTATCCTTGCCCTATAGCTGGTGCTTGAACATCGGCGGGAGTAGAGGGGGGTGGGCACCCTGATGAGGTAATCAGTGGGGAGCACTGCCCAGGGAGTGGGGTGATTATGTCGATGTAGAGGGTGATAATTGATGGTTATGGTTTATGTGTGTGACATCTCATATTGAGTTTCAAACCACTGTTAGCCATAAAGGTGACTGTGTCAGGAATTTTCTCGTGGACTGCCCTTGAGATGCTCTCCCTATGTACAAATTGGTAAGTAAATTGTCACTTCATGGACTTGCTGTTGCTGTCTCATCTTGGAATCTGTTCCTGGGGTGTTGCTCACCACATCGATAGCCAAAATACATTTGCCAACATATTCAACACGATCAGCGGCTTGAAAATAGACAAGGAGGTAGATCTGTCTACTAATGGGGGAAGGTTTTATCATCCTGTCGAATTGGTAATTCAACTTGAGTTGGTAGGAAGGAAACCAACGCTCAGAAGGAGAAGTGATTTTATTTTCCAGTGTGTCTTATGTGTCAGGGATCATGCTAACTGATGAATCTCAGACAGCGAACAGCAGATGGCAGGAAACAAGTGAACTGGCTTTAGAGCGGTATCTAATATTTTATGTTTCCCAAGTGTTTACGAAAGATGCATTTTCACTGAGCTGATGCATTGTGACACAAACTGCAGTCGGGTTCAGGTTGTCTGTAAGGATTTATGAGATAACAGAGTGCAGAATGCACAGATTCCAGATGCCATTTTCAATTTTTCTCCACGTGAAAATGTGTGCTGATCAAGTAACAGGGGTAGTACATCTATTCAGAGTAGTTACACCGTGTGAAGGCCATATGGTATAAAATGGGACCCATCTGTATTTCTTTGTGAAACTCACTTCAGATATTAACATGAAGACTAGGGCTGTCAATTGTCCCAAAAAACACCTTTTGAATATTCTCTTTTTAAAAATGTTCAGTAAAAAACCAGTAACCAGTAAAAAAGAAACATTTCAATACATTCAACAATAAAGTATTATATTTGCCTATAATTAATTTCCAACATCATCCCCCTGCATGCACATGTTTACCAGGATTGTATAGCGATGGTCTCTTGGCGCTAAGCAGGTGATGTGCATGTGGGTGAGGGGGAAAAACAAGTGGTCATGTGAGGCTGTTTCGACACAGGTGCCTTGTTATCTCTGCAAACTCTGAAGGATATACAGTTAGCAAGTTGGCCCTCAGAATTTTGGAAATTCTGCAAACTACTGAGTCCTTCTGTTGAATCTTGAGCTACACAGTATAAAAACATTTTCCAAACATTACTTCTTAAATGTTCAGGAGAGAATCTTCTCATTGACGGCTAGTTCAGTCGTTAGCCATGATGCAATTTTAGTATTTGTTGGCTCATTTGTAAACAAAATAGCTAGAGGAAGAAATGTATTGCAGTAATGAAACTATTCAAATGGAGTAGAGCATGTTGAGCAGGCAAAAATGTTTGAAACCACACACTTGAAAAACTTTTGATGTTCAAATTATGTTAGAATTTGGACAGATAGCCCAATCAAAGACTACTACAGACATATACTGTGTAAAACACAATACATATAACAATATTATATTAATATTATAATCATTCATGCAATAATTGAATCATATAGATCTCATAGAAAAATTTGATATGAAAACCAACTAAATTAATATGACCTACAAACTGATCAGCCATTCTAGTAAGGATGTACCTGTTATAAGCAATATGCATTTTTTATGGCTTACTTCAACAAGATGAGTGAGCCTGCCTCTCACTGGAGGGCTTGTCTATTCCAGGTAAAATTGATGACAGGCAGATCCTCAAGCCATCCTCCACATTAAGTCAGGTCTTATATTTCTACTTCATTGCTGTCATTGTTGAGAAGAATGAATCACAAAGATATGTTGTAGGAAAAAGGCAGCAATATACTCAATACAAAATCCAATCCAATGAATATGAGGTTAAAGTGCAGACTGTCATCTTTAATTTGACTATGGTATTTACTAGGGTTGGGCATCGTTTGGATTTTAACGATTCTGATTCCGATTCCGATTCTGCTTTTCGATTCCGGTTTTTTGAGGGGCGGGGTCAAAACAGGTCACATGCTTATTTCACAGAAGAAAAAAACCAAAAAAAAAACCTGTACACAAGTCATATTCATATTCACAATTGAGTTCATACAGTTGAACCTGTAAAGTATTGCATACAGTTTGATTTGGTTTCTGTTATTAATGATAAATCCATTCTTTTTTCATTCACTGTACTGTAATTGTAACCCGCCGAAATGACAACACGGCAAAACCAACTCATTTACAGTTCAGGGAGCTGCAGCCCATGTGGGTGTTGACAAGAGGGAAGTAGGAACGTCTGTGCGTGGTTCTTGGTGAACTTGCATAACTGCAACCGAACAAAATAATAAATATACAAAACTCCTGAAGAGCAGTAACTTAGCAGTAACGTTAGGCTGGCTACTAGCTACACTCATTGATTTGTACACCATGGCATGCAGGCGAAGGTGTTTAATCATGTTTATTCCTCCCTTGCACGATATAAGTTTGGCACAGGTGTTGCACTGTGCCGACACGTCATTTTTCATAACAAAATAAAGCCACACATTTGAGCGCCACTTGCATGTGGTCCATGATGGCGCACGGCTCTACCCATTCAAATCGTGCAGGCAGAAACTACTTCTTCTAAGTACTTCGTTCTTCTGGCAGACCGCAAACCAAAGGCAAAGGTGCAAAGGGGACCAAAGGTAATTGGACAAATTAACCAGCATGGCTACCACAGCATTCTGCAGTGACTCGTCATCCCATCCGGTTTGCGCTTAGTTGGGCCGGCATTTGTTTTTCTACAGGACAATGACCCAAAACACACATCCAGGCTGTGTAAGAGATATTTGACAAAGAAGGCGAGTGATGGAGTGCTGCATCAGATGATCTAACCCAGTCAACCGACCTAAACCCAATCAAAATGGTTTTAAACACAATCCCATTAAAAGACACAAAAAAGTAACAAACAATAGTAGTCGTAATAAGAGTAACAATGACAATGACAGATGACTAAATAAAATAAATGAAATTAGAAAAGAAAAAGGCACAGTCAGGGCCAGTAAGGGAGAGATGGCACATAGTCAGTCTGGACCTGGAGGGGTGGAAGAGGAGGGGAGGGCCAACAGACATCCAATTAATTTTGCTCAAGCGGAAAGGAGGTTCCTGGAGGTCAACCCGATCGAGAAAGGGGCACCAGATCATGTGGAATTGAGCTGTTGACCCAGGCACAGTGTACCTAATGTTTTTTTCTAATTTAATAAAGCTGAAACCGTCTGTACCTGAACTTTAGGTAATTTGTGTGTTTGTTTTTGAACAATGAGTATACAAAGCTAAATAAATTGAATTACTAAATCTTTGCCCATGACTGTATTTTTTCACAGATCGACGGCTGACCTTGAGTCTTTCCAGAATCGCATACTGATGTATGCCGGTAAGCGTTCCGCGTTTACCCCACCTGCAAATTATTCTCCTCAGTGCCAGCATTCCAGACAGACTGATGAGCGGCAGTGCCGCTCAACGTAACGTCAAGTTTGTAAATCATAATGTTGGTGTGGATTTTATTGTGTGTACAATTTATGATCTATGTAAGAAAGTTTTATAAATGAGGCCCCTTCACCTTTTGATATTATAAACACCAAAACTGCAGTGTGCTGTGCACCAATACACGCGGTGTGGCAAGCATGTATCATGTAATATGGAATGGAATGCTCAGAGACTACTGTATGTGACACACCGCATGTCTTCACGTACAGCCCACTGGAGTAAGAGCCTCAAAACTGTGTGCATAGTCACTTTATAGTCAGTTATATTTTTTATTATTTATGAGTATTCATTCATATATTGTACACATTAGTCTCAGAATTGCTTTTCCAGTAAGGTCATTGCACTGCCTTGAGTTATATTGCACTCATTATGGTGAGAATTACTAACACTGTTGGTGTAACTTTAACACCATAGGGTGTACATTTAACACCCGAAAGTGTTTATATGAGACAAACGGTCTCAAATGTACACCAAGATTTTGCTTGATTTTCGCTTGTGTATTTGAATCTTTATTACTATATTCTATTATTATTGTTTATTTGTATTGTTATTATTCTTACTGATCTCAGTATTCCTAGTATTATTATTTTATAACTGTAACTTGTGTTTGTCACAACCATTTACAACAACTCAATTTGATTACAATACCATCTTTTTAATCCCTTTTGTGTGTATGTAACTCTGCCCCTATTGCTTTATAAATAGGTCATTTATAGAAATGTGTAATAAAATTGTTAATGACTTTTAATGTTGTGTTTCTTTCATCAACTCGTAACGGTGACTTTTACTGATTAATGTGTTATTTTTAAAGAAATTATTATTACAACAGTATTATTCATGATTCATTCAACTTTATTTAAAGAAAACAACAACAATGTTATAAACATAAATCAGGTTGAGCACTAACTGGAATAAACTTGTGTATAACAATAAATAAATCAAATTGAGGATTATTTTAAATGTATATAAGGGTGTTTTCACATATAGTTCTCTTTTATAGAAGTGATCTCAGAGTGAACTCTAGAATGAAAAAAATGATAAGACCTCAGTTCTCTTTGTATTCACACCACAAGAAAACAAAGCTGCTATTTTATAGAAAAATAGAATGTGTGCAACGGGGGGTTTTAGCGAACCTCTTGAGGAGGTCTGAGTACGGTTCATTTCAGAGGGGTCTGAGTTATTTTGGAATGTTCACATATGTGCAAAAAATGCTGACTAATCGCTCTGAATTAGTTTGGAGGGCTGAAAGGGAAAATACCCCAAATGAAAAGTGAAGTGTTTGATGCCCTGATGATGAACCTGGCTCCAGAAGGTTTGCATGGGAATGCCAACAGAGGGAGAGGGTTTGCTTTTTAGAGGCAAGGGACAAAACCAGTGTACTGGCCGTGAGGATCAGGGTACTTGTCCCTGATCCACCAGACACAGCAGCTAGGGATAACAAGCCGGTTTCCCTGACAAGCTGGTTTTTTTGTAATGTTTTCGTCGCAATTAGCAAACCAAACATTTTTGTAGTCTCACTCAGAATACATGGAGATTGTTGTCAGTAGCTCGCTCATGTTGTTGTAATACTCAGCATAACACGGCGGTGCAGAAATTACGGACTGTACTTTTAAATCTTGCCTGCCTGCGTGATGTTGCTGCTGTTATCTATTCATTTTGTTTAGTATGTTGCATACAATGCCAACATCTCTGAATATACAAACCTCTGCCTGAACCCTTCTTTCTTCTTGGAGAACCTGGATTTTATCCTCCTCCTCTGCATCTTTGGCACCTCCCCCCCTGCCTCTTCTGCCTCTGCCTCCTCTCCCCTCTCTGGTTCCTCCACCCCCGCCTCTGCCGCCACCTCTCTCACTAGGACCTGCACTCTCTCCTCTCTCTGTTGCTCTTCCTCTCCATCATCTGCCTCTTGTACCACTAGGACCTGCACTCTCTTCTCCTCCTCCTCCTCTTCTCTCTTCCACTCTTTCTCTAGCTCATCCTCTCCGCCCTCTGCCTCTTGTATTACTGACACCTGACCAGCCCTCACTGGCTTCACTTGATACCAGTGAGGGCACTTCATAACTGAGGTTTGCATCAGGCTGCAACAAGGAAGAACAGTAGGCTACTACTAAGGGTGCTTTCCTAAACTCACCGACACTGTATTCTGAAATCGGAGAAGTGTAATCAGTGGGCAGAATTGACCTTTCCACAGGCAGCTTGGTTGCTTGGATATTTTGGTCAAACATAATAAAATGAAATGATGACCCAACTCTTTCAGTCAGAGTGCCCGGAGTACACCGGAGCGCTCGTAGAGGGGCACTTATATCAATGCTCTGAATTTATGAGCGACCAGAGGGTTCTCTGGAACTCTGAGACGATACGAAGACAAGTCAGTTAGCTTGCCACCTTCAACATATTCATTTAGCTTCCAAGCTCAGAGAGTGACAATTTTATCAATGCTCTGAATATACAAACAACCAGATGTAGCCTACTCCGGCACTCCGACAGCTGATTTATGAATGCCTAAGATAAGTTCAACATTGTTTTCATATAGCTAGCTAGCTAAAGATTTAAATATATATATATGTGCAAATGTATACATAAATTGCACACGTATACATTAGCTGATCAACTTACAGTGTAGGACCCGTCGTCGCTTGTCATTGTCAAAATAGAATAATTGCGCTCATCTGAAAATATAATGTTGCACTCGGCTCGTCTTGCGCTCGTGTTCGCACGTGAGCTTTGAGTCTGGGGAGGAGGGGGCGGGCAGAGACAACTCTCTCCAATATTGTGAATTTGGACTGCAGTACCCATTTTTAATGCTCGGTGTCAGTGTTACATATAGCTCCTTTAACTATGGTTAACGATACAAAAACAACTCAAGTAAATAGCATTTAGGCTACAAGACAACCATCACATTAGCAAGCCGACGTTAGTACGATGACGCGGCGCCCAACACTTAATTTACCGCATTTGGAGGGACAGAAATATCAGCATGGCTTGGTACCACATCTTCTTTCAGTTTAAGGTGCCGTTAGCCAGCGTACCCCAATTCAACCTGAGCATAGTTCTCGTCGAAAATAGCTTGTTGCATACAAACATGCCAGCGGTGCTAGGGCTGATGTTGGGTTTGCTTCACCAAAAAGTCTGGTCAGCAGCCTCCACTGGATTGATTGTATGCTTGTAGGCGGCAGTGTAGTATAATGGTTAAGGAACGAGCCTTGTAATCGAAAGGTTTCAGGTTCGATTCCCAGGTAAGACACTGCCGTTGTACCCTTGAGCAAGGTACTTAACCTGAATCGCTTCAGTATATATCCAGCTGTATGAATGGATAAATGTAATAAGAAGTTGTGTAAGTCGTTCTGGATAAGAGCGTCTGCTAAATGCCTATAATGTAATGTAATGTATGCTAAAGTGCTGTTTAAATTGATTCCAAATCCAGGTTAGTTCAATTTAGGAAGTGACCTCATCATGCTTGCAGCCACACAAATGTTGACTAATGTTACCCTATCGGCAAGCAAGATCACATCAAAGAAGGGCCTTGATTCAATCATTGGCTTTAACTTTCACAGGCAATTACATGTATGTGTGACTTTTTTTACTGCAAACACAATTCTGAGAGTTCTTTTTGGTGATCACCAAAAGTAAGAAAGAAGAAAACACAAACACTTGCGTTTAATTGTGGGCCAAAGTTTAGCACAAATGTTGATGCAATCTAGTCCAAAGTCACACAGTGGAGGTGGTTACGGCAGAAACCACATGGACAACAAAATTGACTATAATGGATTGTGACTTTTATGTTAAACCCATTGAAAATCTATACTCATTAGTATCGAAAACCTGATATCTAAATGATTAAAGGGGAAAAACTCTGTGATCTACTATCTTCTTCCCCGATATTCTACTTTGCAGAAAATCATGGAGAAAAATGATTACACTGTTTTTTTTTTTAACAATGAGGCTTCTCTATATTTTGCTCTTGTCAGGCATTCCTCCATCTCTGCTGTAAACATTAGAAGCAGCAAGCTGTTTAACATAACACAGCCTTTCACTATGATCTTTGCGAATAATGAATAACAAAGCCTGATGAATACACTGAGTGCTGTTTGCACAGAGTAAAGGACAGCAGCTGACAATACTGCAGTTGTTAATACTGAGGAACATAGTTATGGTGTAATTTATAATCTAATGAGGTAGAATATTAAGTCATCATGCTATGTAACATACATTATTTTAAATGGTGATACACTGTAGTGGATCTTAGGTTAAGAACATAAACCATAAACTCAGTTGAAGGACAAGTGTGAGTTCTAGTGAAGGTCAGAAAAAGGCATGATGATTAGATCGCTTATAATATTTTAATTGTGCAAATGCAAATCCCGTGTTTCTCATTCAAGCACAGGACATGCTCTTTGCCACTAATAACGTAACATTAGACTAGCCAATGTCATTACTATTACAGTACTGTCAGTACATGTGTATACCTTTAGTGTAATAGTATGTAGTGTATGCCCTTAATGTTTTAATTGACATTGCAAGTGTGCATGCTAATAAATTGTATTAAATAATTTTTAATTATTTTTATAGTCATTAAAAATTAATATTAAATGACTTAATGCTGGTATTTAAATAAATATCTGATAACTTACAAAATCACTGTTAGTATGTAAATGGTTAAGCATTTAAAATGTTCTCTTAATAGCATCACGCAGCTGATAAATTCATTTTCTGTCTTGAAGTTGTGAATATAATATATGTGGTATCATCCACATATACAATATATCCATTGCCAGGATGAAGGAGTTATGAACCAACCCAGGTAACATATTGGCAAACACAGATGTTATGCAATGTTTTGAATTGCGCTACCTCTAAATATTGATAGGATGGATGGTTCACATAAGATCTTTGTCATCCTCATTCAGACAGGTAAAGAAAAGACAACAAGGTAAATTCGTTTTACAGCGAGCCAGATGGGACACAGTTCAGAAGCCACTTGTTAAGGGAACGTAAGCATGTTGAATTTATATAGATCCAGGCCCTTAGATGTTGTCTGTGATGTCTTTGGTTCATTACTGCCTGTGGGTAGTCCATGGAGTGAAGGGTTATAAAGATAATAAAATTGCTTGCCCTTATGTCACTATATATAGAAAACATCTCTTCAGCTTCATTTGAACAGGGTAAGCTAATCTGTAAAATTGTGACACTTATATTTATATTAATAACAAAAAACTAAATTTTAAGTGTGAAGTTTGGCTTAGTCAAAAGCTGCAAAAGACAGGAAATTCAAATGAGCACCAAACTTGAGTTCTCTACACGATCAGGGATTTCCAGTACTCCATTTTTTTGTGTGACTGCTATACAGTTCTGTAGTTATGTTACAGACAACATCTACTCATCAATGGGCAGATTGGTTAAAACCTCCTCTCAAAGAGCCTAATGCATACTCTTCAAAATAGTAAGTGGAGCCTGCACAAACATTTTCAAGAAATCTTTGTTGTTCTCATACATTTTGTGAATCTACTCAGAAAAAGCACTTACGGACAGGAATTTAAAAAATAATGACACCAGGCCGGGGCGAGAGCGGTCACAAGCACCAGCTTCGACCGGGAGACGTGGAAGGTGGGATGGATGTGCATAGAGCACGGCAGCTGAAGGTGATTAATCTTGTGGATTATTTTAAAAGGTCCCACGAAACGCTGCGCAAGTTCGCAGGATTCCACTCGCAAGGGTAGGTCCCGCGTGGACAGCCACACTCGTTGACCAACCCGGTAAGAGAGAGCTGGGAGACGATGCCTGTCGGCTGTGGCCTTATGCTTGGCTGAGGCGCGAAAAAGTGAAGAGCGAACCCGCCTCCAGATGGCTCGACACCTATGAACAAAATAATCTGCAGATGGTACCGCCACATCTCTCTCCAACTCAGAAAATAAAGAAGGCTGATACCCCAGCTGAGCTTCAAAAGGAGAGAGACCTGTGGAGGCATTGTGCAGTGTGTTATGGGCGTACTCCGCCCAGGCGAGATGGCGGCTCCAAGATATAGGTTTGGAGGCGGCTAAGCATCGGAGGGTGCTCACCATGGTCTGATTAGTACGCTCTGTCTGTCCAGACACCCCTAATAAGGCACAGAAAGAGCGCCAGAATTTAGCGGTAAATTGCGGGCCGCGGTCAGACACTATGTCCAGAGGAAGACCATGTACCCTAAAAACATTGTCAACAATCAGCTGGGTGGTCTCTGGTGCTGACGGCAGCTAGGGCGATAAAATGTGCCGCCTTAGAAAACCTGTCGACCACAACCAAGATCACCTTATTGCCCTGGGACGAAGGCAAGCTGGTTACAAAGTTGAGGGTGACATGGCTCTAAGAACAGCTAGGAATAGGTAGTGGGAGTAAAAGACCCGATAGCGGAAGTGACCCCTTACTGTGAGCACAGACTGAACAGGCAGTGACAAATTCACGAACATCGCTTTCCATGTTCGGCCACCAGAAGCACCGAGCCAAAAATTCCCTAGTACGGTGAACCCCTGAATGGGCCGTTAGCTGGGACGAGTGACCCCACTGTAGAACCCAGGACCTGATCCGGGAAGGGACAAATAGACAGTGCGACGGACCTCCGCCAGGACCTGGATCTTTTGTGGAATGCGCGCTTCTCTGCCTTAATAAAAAGCCTCGCTTTGAGGAGGGCTTCTAAGACCTGTCGGACATGTTCGACGTATGAATCGAGATCCGAGGAGAAGATAAAAATGTCAAGATAGACAAAAACGAAGCGCTCTAAAAACTTCCTCAGAAAGTCATTCACTAACGCCTGAAAAACAGAGGAGGCACTAGTGAGACCGAACGGCATCACAATATTCGTAGTGCCTACTGTGGGTGTTAAAAGCCATCTTCTACTCATCACCCTCACGCACACGAATGAGATTGTACGCATTGCACAGGTTCAGCTTAGTAAAAACGGATGCCCCTTGCAGGCGCTCAAATGCCGAGTTCATGAGTGGAAGCAGGTATCTGTTTTTAATGGTGATCTCGTTGAGACCCCAGTAGTCAATACAGAGTCTCAGCCCCCCATCCTTCTTCTTAACGAAAAAAAAAACCCGCCCCTGCCGGCGAGGTGAAGGGTCTGATAAACCCATCAGCTAACGATTCTTGGATATACTCCTTCATAGCAGCGCTTTCAGGAGGCGATAGGGAATAAAGGGACCCCCTAGGGAGAACCATACCCGGATAGAGCTCAATAGCGCAGTTGTAGGACCAGTGGGGAGGTAATGTCGTGGCCAGTGGCGGCTGGTGCCAGTTCTCCTATGTGGGGCGGGGACACACGACACGACCCCCCCCCCCCCCCCCACCTGCCAGAAATTTTCGACTTGGGTAGCTTAGGTGGTGCTATATCTTGGGGGTGCTTCTCAAATTTCCACAATCAAGCAACACGCCCGCGCGCAGCCATAGCCTACTATGTATCCTACTAGATTAGAATTTACAAGCGTTTCGAAATTCGAAACTAAAAGTGACTTACAGAGTCAATACAATGCACTTTTATCCAAAGTGACTACAGAGTGAGTTCAATAACACTATAACAGTCAGCCAGCTAAGCGACTGCCACCACACACTCACAAATGTATACAATTGTCCAATCTAGACATAACATGAAACACAAAAGTAGCCTATTGTCATCATCACATATTGCCAACATGACAAAAAAATCTCTCACTCATGAAAAAACTCCAACATGAATAGGCTACATTGATGCGATCAATACTATCAACAGCCTAGGCCTATTGTCATTGCCAACACCGTTACTACACATATAGCACTAACATTAGGCCTACTGTGTTAAACTAAATCATCTAATTCAACGTTAGCCTACTCACCAATGGACGTCTCTCATACTATAGCAAGCCAATGCGCTTGTTGTTGTGGTTCATGGCAAAATCATCAATGATGTCCTGCTCATCAGGCCCTTTCTCCTCTGGAGTTAATCGACAACAAAGCCAGGTTGCTATTCCGTGTCCCCACTGTTGCTCCTCATGTGATTTTTTACACGCCATAAACAAGAAAAGCTGCGTTCACAGAATCGCATTTTAACTCTGCACTTCTTAACTGGGTATTTTCGCAGAATAGGGCACCGTTGTCCTTCGTCTGGCTAATATCAGCAGGCCCAGTGCTGCGGGGGGTAGGCATGCTGCAGCTAACGGTGGTGGCTAATTGCTGATCAGATGGCGGGGACAGCGGCACTTCTTCCTCCCGATCTTTTCTCGCAAATGCAGATCTGCTCAATATCCTGGCTGTCGTTGTCCTACTCTTCGACTTCGCCGGGGACAGCAGGGTTAACGTTTTTCTCTGACCCTGGTGTTGCTGAGGTCTCTGGTCGTTTGGGGAAGAGATATTTCTCAATTTTCAGCTTGAGTTAACGTTAGATAGATGCGGTGAAGTTCAAGACCTGACTCATTCTCGCGAGTCCCGAGATCAAGGAGTAGAACGAATTATCGGGCGACTTCGTTTGAGAAAATGTTGTGTATATTTATTATTAGTCAAAACGATATAATGATTTTTAAATAATTTATTTATTCATTCATTTTCGTTTCAAATATTTTTATTGATTTTCAAAAACAGAGGTCCAATACAGAACAATGCATCATAACTCAATATTCAAAACACGACCCCCTCAAAAATAAAAAAAATAAAAAAGTAAAAGACATACAAAACCCATCCAAATGATACCCCAAACAACCCACTGCCACCCTCAACCCACCCCTCAGCCAATCCCCCCCCCCTGAGCGCTAAGACCGATTCAGAAAATCAGGAGGCCCGCTCCTTTTTTAGGAAGGAAAGCAGTGGTTGCCAGATCTTTACAAATTGTTCAGTTCTGTCCTTTATGGAGTGTCTAATCCTTTCCAGATGAAGGGTGTCTGTCAGCTCTGTCAGCCATCTTTTCAATGTGGGCACCTCTTTCCCTTTCCAACACATGAGAATCAGCTTCTTAGCCGTGATCAAACCATATGACAATAGAAGTTGTTGCGTCACTCTTAGTGATCTCAACACGTCTGAAATACCCAAGATTATTAAAAGTGGATCAGGTTGTATCTGTACTTTAAATATTTTTGAGAATAAACTGAAGATGTCAACCCAAAAGCTTTGCAATTTGGTACACATAGCAAAACTGTGCAGCAGATCCGCATCTGTAGACTCGCACTTATCACATATGGGTGAAATTTCAGGAAATATTTTGTGTAACTTTACTTTTGAATAATGGATTCTATGAAGGACTTTGAATTGGATTAAGCGATGTCTAGCATTTAAAGAGCAGGTATGGATATGTTCTAAACTGGAGCCCCAGATGTCATCAGTAATTTGTAGTCCTAATTCCCTCTCCCATTCCGATTTAATCTTAGTCACACTAGGGTGACAGAGACCTTGCAGTCTGTCATACAGGATGGATATTATGTGGTCTGAACCTGTGCACAAAGTCAAACACCCATCCAGTTTATCAGGGGATGCATTTTCAAATCCAGGCATATGTTTCCTTACATAGTCCCTAATTTGAAAGTATCTAAAACGGTGAGCCCAAGGTAGATCATATTTTTCCCGAAGCTTTTCAAAAGATGTAAAAGACCCCTTGACATAGAGGTCACCAACTTTAGCTATACCCAGCTCTTTCCAGGCGTTAAAGAAACTATCCATGTTTGAGGGCGCAAATGATGGATTAGCTGCAATGGGTAATAAAAAAGAGACTTTCCTGAGATTAAAGCGCTTTCCCATTTGTTTCCAGATCCTTATTATATTGTGTATTACAGGGTTGTGTCTGTAACATTTTTTATCAACCTCCACAGGTGAAAGTATAACTGCACCGATTGAGTAGGGCAGACAGTCCTCCCTCTCCATCTCCAACCAGCCAGACGACAGATATGTGTCGTCCAGCCAAAAGGACACGGAGCGAAGGCATGCCGCCCAATAATACGCCGTAAAGTTAGGCAGAGCGAGTCCACCCAGTATTTTAGGCTTACATAGATGTTCTTTTTTAATTCTGCGTGATTTGTAGTTCCAGATAAATGATAAGATTACTGAGTCTAAATTTTTGAAAAAGGTTTTAGTGATAAATATTGGTATGTTCTGCAGGAGATAAAGAAGTTGGGGAAGGAAAACCATCTTGACAACGTTCACTCGGCCCAATAGGGAGATTGGTAGTGTTTTCCAAAATTCTACGCGGTTTTTGAGTTTATCAATTAAGGGAGTAAAATTTGCATCAAACATGGCTTCAAATTTTTTCGTGATTACAATTCCTAAATAGGTGAATTTCTCAGCAGATATTTTGAAAGGGAGCCGCTTCAACCATTCGTCATCTGCAAATTGTACTGGCATGAGCTCACTTTTATCCCAATTGATTCTATACCCTGAAAAAGTTCCAAATAGATTAATTACCTCCAAGATTTGAGGAATTGAGGTCTTTGGCTGGGTTACATATAGTAGTACGTCGTCTGCGTACAGAGAGATCTTGTTTGAAGAATAAGCCGTGTTATACCCCTGTATGTCGGTGTGTGTTCTGATTGCCTGTGCAAGAGGCTCTAGGGCCAGAGCAAATAATAATGGGCTCAGTACACAGCCTTGCTTGCAGCCTCTACCAAGTGCAAATTGTGAGGACAGCGTCTGATTGGTCAGTATTCTAGCACTGGGGTTACTGTACAATAATTTAATCCATGCGATAAACTTTTCTCCAATTTTAAATTTTCCCATTACTGAGAACAGGTACGACCATTCCACCTGGTCAAACGCTTTTTCTGCGTCCAAACTAAGAACTACAAGCTCCTCCTTAGGGTCTCTGGGGGAATGTATTATATTGAAAAGGCGTCTAATATTGTCGAATGACTGCCGTTTAGGTATAAAGCCCGTCTGATCGGGGTGCACAATCTTACCCATACATCTACTGAGACGTCTTGCTAGAGTTTTGGTTAAGATCTTTTGGTCTGTATTTAAAAGAGAGATAGGTCTATATGAGCCCACCTTTTCTAGATCTCTACCTTTTTTTGGAATTAGAGTGATAATGGCTTCGTTCATGGTAACAGGGAGGATGCCATCCTCAAAGGCCCTATTATATAGTCTGAGGAGGTAGGGAGCCAGAACCTCTCCAAAGTGTTTATATATCTCATTACTTAAACCGTCTGGCCCCGGGCTTTTGCCTTTTTTGAGCGATTTGATAGATTCTATGATCTCTTCACAGGTGATCTCTGCATCCAAATATCTACCGTCACCCCGATCTAACTCTGGCAATTTGCAGGAGCCCAAAAATGATTGCATTTCCCCTGGCGATGCACTGCTCTGAGATGAATACAGCTTTTCGTAGAACATTTTAAATTCTGCATTAATGTCCTCGTGTAGTGTATAAAGAGTTCCGGATTCTGATCTTATTTTATGAATATTTCTGTCACTTTCCAGTTTGCGTAATTGACTCGCTAACAATTTATGTGGTTTGTCACCAAATTCAAAAAACCTTTGTTTTGTGTATTGAAAGGCTCTACTTATTCGATCAGATAACAAATTGTTGAGTTTATATTTGAGTGCAGAGATCTCGTTATGCTTTTCCGTTGTCGGGCTTTGAGCATTGTCTGAATCCAATTGTTTTATTTTTTCTTCCAATTCTAATTGTTCAATCCTGCTACGTTTTTTGATGCTGGACTGGTATGAAATGATACACCCTCTCAAATACGCCTTGAAGGTCTCCCATAGTAACACAGGTGAAACACCGTCCTTATCATTAGTATCAAAGAATAGCTCAATGTGTGATTCCAAATATTCACAGAATTTTTTGTTCTCAAGTAGTTGAGGGTTAAATCTCCAATTCCTCCGAGGTCTTGTAAATGTATCTAATTTCAATGAGAAGGTGAGAGGACTATGGTCAGAGATTGTAATATTATGATATTTTGGATTAAAAGCATACGGCAGCATTTTTCCATCTATCAGGAAATGATCAATTCGGCTGTAAACATTGTGGACTTTGGAATGAAATGAATATTCTCTACCTAACGGATTGTGTGTTCTCCAAATGTCAACCAGATTCATATTCTCCATGTATGTTTTCACAAGGTTACGTGAGTTGGAGGGGATTATTCTATGAATATTAGATTTGTCCAAATGAGGATCAAACACAAAGTTAAGGTCAGCCCCTATAATTAGGTTTGTATTTGATATATCTGGGATTAATCTTAGAACTTTTCTAAAAAATTCAGGGTCATCGCAATTTGGCCCATATATGTTTAATAATGTTAAATGCACAGATTGTAACTCCCCCAAAACCATCACATACCGTCCATTTTTATCTGCTATAGTAGATATGTGTTTAAAAGCGACTCCCTTGCGGATCAAGATTGCTGTTCCCCTGGCCTTTGTTGAGAATTTAGAGTGATATATTTGGCTTGCCCATTTACATCTCAATCTACCATGAGCGTCATTCGGCAAATGCGTCTCCTGCAGAAACATTATGTCTGCCTGTAAAGATTTTAGGTGGGAAAGCACTTTACTTTTTTTGATCTGATTATTGACACCGTTAACGTTCCAAGAACAAAAGCTCACACCCCTGAACTTATCCTGCATCAAAGCAAAAAAAGAGAACTGTTTGTACCTGACACCACTGCCCCTCCCGTACTTGATCATTGTATAATAAGTAGCGCTCTAAACCACCCCCCACCCCACCCCGTTCTAAACAAAAACACATAAACCCTAAACTATTCCCACTGTCCATGACTGGCTGATCCTTAATTAACTTCCTGTCTCACTGAACTCTAGCTCTAACACTTAACACTTAGGGGAGACTCTCTGTATAAATTTGATCAAAGGAACCAAAAAAGAAAAAAGGAAAAACTCATAATGGGCCAAAAGATAGACATACTAGCATTAAATTCAAGCTCACATCCAGGCAGTGTACAAACATACATTCCATCCTCCCGAATTTACTAGGCAACAAGCAATATCGTGTGTGGCCGCTTGATGGCACAGTGGGCGAAAACGCTGGAGCCGGCATCGTGTAACAGAAAAATCAGTGCAGTACCCCTCCTAGCCTCCAGAGGGCCCCAGGGCCCGTAAGTCCGGGTACAAGTTCAAGGGTTAGGGAAGAGGTGCAAGTCCGTCACTACGTACGTAATAAACACGCTCCAAATACAGTACCCAGTATCGTAGTGCATTACTAAGCACGAAACGGCCAGGCATAAAGCAAAATAAAACAACCAAAACAAAATATGTAATATATATATATACTAGCCTACTCCGGCGCAAGCATTCATAACTAAGAGGCGTTGTACAGTGTATCTTTCCTCTGGTGAAAACGGGAGGTGCCACAGCTCCATTGTTCACTCCACACACAGACAAGGCGTAACATTAATGATACAAAAATCAACCTAAACAAGCTGGAAAAAAATAAAATAAGAGTTCGTATAAATTGGGAGGAGAAAAGTCATCGCTGGGTGGGCGGAATTAGTGCCAATAACGTTCAATCTGATAATAACCTTATTGTCATTCAGTCTTTACTTACGCCACTTGTGTTTCGCAAGAAGTATCCACCGTTAATAAAAAATCTTTCTTTATTGCCCGGCGGGGAAGTGTTGATCATAGAACCGCTGAGCCTCTTCTGATGATTTGAAGTTGTAACTCTGGTTCTCATACTCCACACGAAGGACCGCCGGGTAGATGAGGCGAAACTTAACCTTTTTGTCGTAGAGAAGAGATTTCACCTTCGCATAGGAAACACGTTGCTTTGATGTAGCAGGGCTGTAATCGGTGAAAAATCTAACCTTCTCTCCGTGCCAATCCAGTTGATTTCGGTTAGCCGCTAGGGCTCTGACTTTGTCCTGGAGGTAATGAAACTTCACGATCATCACCCTGGGTTTACCATCACGTCGAAGTGGGCCAATCCTGTGGGCTATGTCTAAGATCGGGGGGGACGGGAACACATCACCCAGTACCTCCGTAAAGAACTTGGACATGAATTGAGTAGCATTCTGCCCCTCCGGATATTTTTCGTCAATGTTGGTAACCCTTAGATTGAATCTGCGGCTCCGGTCTTCAGCCTCCTCCGCGCGGCAACGGAGAGAATTGTTTTCGGCTGCTAGCTTCTCGCATAATCCCTCCAGAGCCGACACTCTGTCGCTGTAGCCGTTAAGCCCCGTCTCTAGCTCCATGATACGTTTCGCGTGATCCCCACAACGCGATTCCAGACGCTCCAAAGACTTTTTGAGTGAATCCAGGGCATTACCGATGGTCGTCTCGATCATCTGTCTCATGTCCTCGTTAAGCAACGCCCGTAGAGCCTGTTGCAACTCCGCCGAAACTGCGGGCCCTGAATCCTGAGCTGTCGCCATTTTAGCCTCGTTAGCTTGATCCTGATGTTGCGGTGAATCAGCTGGAGTTTGTTTCTTGCCTCTTGGCATACTTCACAAATAAAACTGCTATTTCGCACCTTCCGCCCACAGCTATCCAAAAAGCAGTGTATGTCGATATAAAATATAAAATGTCGATATAAAATGTCGGTTAAATAGCATATAGCGAGAGCCTCCCCCTTACGCGTCTACCCTCCTTCACATCCCACCGGAAGTCCCCTATTTATTCATTCATTTTCATAATGAAATTAAGCACCGGCCTGGCGCCGCCACTGAGCAGGAGTGACAGTCGTGCACCCGTACTACATCCAATTACATTACATCAAAAAACACAAAAACAATACCAATTCACTGCCAATAAAAGTGGGAGGGTCTGGGGCGCAGAGAGCTGCGCCCCGTGGAAAATCTGAAGCAACCAATTAGAGAGCAGCCTCAGGTCACCTGCTTGCCAAAAGTTGAAGGACTTACATACACTCTCATTTGGCCGGCGCCCTTCACCAAGGAAATATATGTATTCACACAGAAATTAACCAAATACAATTTGGAACCAATGTTTAATGAAGGCGCTGACAGGCGCATTGTATGAGTAAACAATTTGTATTTCACAATTATTTCGCATTATCTAATTAATTTATGTTTAACATAAGTTTAAGTAGCTTTCTTCTCTAGATATTTGGAGGGGGGCGGCGCCCCAGCGCCCCGCATTAACGAACCGCCACTGGTCGTGACGCATTGTTTGCTGAAAACCTCAGCCAATTCAGAGTACAGGGCGGGCAACTGAAAAACGAGGGACCCCGCCACTCTAGTGCTTTCATGTTCAGAAGAAGCGTCAAGAGAGGAATCCCACCTGATCTCAGACTCAGAGAGATCCTCGTCCACTAAGGGATCCCAGTCTAGACTCTCCTCCTCCTTCTCAGAGAGTGAATCTATATTCTCCAGCTCAGGAGATGACTCCGCCTCCTCTGAGTCACTATCGGGGCTAATCAACTTGCCTGAGGTGAAAGTGGTAGGAGAACGGCAGTGAGACCACAAGTCAGGAATGACCGAGTACAAGAAGTTAGGCCGGCGAATCCACAAAATAATGTTTTATGTTCTCCCAATGACCCTGACGAGAAATAAACTTACGCAGGGGATCTGTGATCTCCCTGATGGTCCCAGAGCCCAGCGGGTGGCTATCGAGGGCGGTGACTAAACGAGACCAAGATAAGGAGTGAACAGAGATTTTTAGCTGTCTGGCCCAGTTGGCGTTGATAAAACATTCGACCGCCCCAGAGTCGATAAAAGCGTCAACATCAGTCAAACGCCCCAGAGTAATTGGACCAAAAGCAGAGTACGAGAAAAGGTGTTAGTGTGTCTCGCTAGGAACCCCTTGTTACCCCTCAGTTTAGGACACTGGCCCTTTAAATGACTTCTCCTTCAGCAGTAACAACACCAGCTCTCCCAAGGTTTATTAACGGCGGTGTCGCATATGGAGGATCCATTTACCCGCATAGGCTCTTCTACGTTGTGAAATGGGTGGACGGGTGTGCGAACTGGGGATGCTACTGGATGTGGAAAAGCATGGACTGGACGGTCCCTCTATCCACCGGTCTGTCTCTCTCGCTCACCCTTTCGCTCCCAGGTGCAATTGTCCACACGAATGGTCATGGTAAGCAAAGCATCGAATGTGACTGTGAGCTGGAATATTGCCAGGGTGTCCGTAACGGGGTCAGAAAGGGAATTCAGAAACAAGGACCTGAGCGGACCCTCAGCCCACCCCGTTTCCCTGGCTAGTGCTCGGAAAGTAATGGAAAACCCGGCCACAGTATCGTTGCCCTGACGGAGACATGTCAGGTTCATGGCAGCTTCCTGACCGGAGACGTCATGGTGAAAAACCATCGCCATCTCCTCCATCAGACCATCCGCGTAACGCATAACAGAGGCGTTAGAGCGAATAAGGGGTTCAGCCCTGGCGAGAGCAGTACCGGTGAGTAATGACAAAATAAAAGCGAAATTCCTGGGTCTCAAAACGGGAAGGCTGAGCCTTAAAAAAAAATCAAACACGGGGTCAAAACTCCTCTACACTTCCCAGGTTCCCCATCATACCTGAGGGGAAGCTGGAGTTTGGGCTCCCTTATGAAAGGTGGAAGAGGTAAGAGAGTGGGATTGACCGGTGCTTGTGCAACTGGAGGTTAGGCTGCTGCGGGGGTCAATGCATGAAAACTCTCCGCTAAATCACGAAGACAGTCTCCCTGATAGCGCAGTTGTTCAATGAGCTGACCCTGCTGCACAGACATAGCTTGCTGCCTGGCCTGGAGGGCAAGAACACCCTCCTCATGAGAGGACCAGGCGGAGCCCTGCGCGGCTAGCACCTGCTTAGCTCCCTGCGGTGTAGCTGGACCTTTCTTCACGGCTTCTGTATTCTGTCGGGTTCAAAGGACCAGACGGAATCTAGAGGAGAGAGAGGGAATCTAAAAGTTACTTCCGTACGAGAAATAACAAAAAGAGCGGACAAAGTCTGTGACAAAGGAGAGAAGGAGAATACCTCTGGCTCAACAAGAGAGAGCACTTAAACAGAGGTAAAACAAAACAAAAACAAATAATAGCGACCCAATCTAGAGGGCGAATACTCGAAGTCTCGAGGAAATAACAAATGAAAAGAGAAAAAAAAAACCCTCTCGCTCTCAGTATAAGAGAGCATAAACAAAAAAGGTAGATAAAACGGTAAATAAGGAAACCAAAAACGGGAACCCAAAAGTGCAAAAGAGAGAATAATTCCTACAGGAAAACTCTAGCACCTAACAGGCAAAGTCCGACATTACTCTAAAGCAGAGCGATAGAGCAATGTTGTCACCTGAGAATACCTATACCGTACCGGCTTTGTATGAACCGCAAAACAATACAGAAGCAACGGAAAACGGAAGTGCGGGACTTAAATAGCCGGCAGGTAACGAGAACAGGTGCAAAGACTGAATGCCGGGAGAAAACGTGCCCTGACGCTGCTAAGAGAACGGATGACTACAGAAATAAAAGGAGACTGCCAAAACCATGACACTTTCCATGATTTGCTTGAATTCATAAGCCAAATTCAGACAAAAAAAATTAAATTCAAACATTTCTTTATTTTAATCAAAATAATTTAATAGAAATGGTTGCATATGGAGTACATAACAGTCATCCTTTGATTGCGATGGCACTCCGATTGGGAGGGCCTTATTAATTAGCTGGTACCTGTCTCACAAACCCATTTCATCGTGCAAGAACAATTTATTCCTCTAGTTGATTAGGCATCTGCTATTTACCTTTACCAGCAGTGCGTGAAATGCACTCCTGCGTTACAATGACTGTTTGTCTCAGCTGGTGGATTAGAGAGTGCAATGATAGCACATGCTTTGAAGGAAAATAGCACATACATTGCTGGGCTTGTCTGTTTTGTCTTGAATTGATAGATGCATTGCACAGATGAGATATCCTTATGAATATGACAGGACAGACCACAATTGGAGAAAAATTTTAACTGGGAACAAAACAAATAAAAGTTGTGCAAAGATATTGGTTGAAATCAAGTGCAAAGGATCCAGCTACAGGTGAGTAATCCTTATTTGACCCATATTAAGCTTTCAGTAAAAGAAGAATGACACTTTTGAGAGATATATTTCATAACCAGTGAGTTCAAACCAGTGAAAATCTGGTTCTTCTTTTGTGTTTATCATCTATATTTGCCTATATGGTTTGTACCTATATATTTTTGCCTATATGGTTTTTTAAATATAATATGTTAAGATAATAAGACAATATATAATAAGATGAAAAATAATTAAGAATTTCAGTTAAAAAAAACTCATATCAATAATATACTGCCTGTACCAGTCAAAGGTTTGAACACACCTACTCATAGAAGGGCTTTTCTATATTTTTACTATTTTAGAATAATAGTCATCAAAACTATGAAATTACGCAAATGGAATTATGCAGTGGACAAAAAAGTGTTAAACAAATCAAAACCTATTTTATATTTTAGATTCTTAGAAGTAGCCACCCTTTGATAACAGCTTTGCAAACTCTTGGCATTCCTGAGGTAGTCACCTGGGATGCTTTCCTAACAGTCTTGAAGGAGTTCCCACATATCCTGAACACTCCGTTGGCTGCTTTCTCTTCACTCTCCGGTTCAACTCATCCCCAAACCATCTCTATTGGATTTAAGTTGGGTGACTGAGTTAGGTCATCTGATGCAACACTCCATCACTCTACTTTGTCAAATAGCTCTTACACAACCTGGAGGTGTGTTTTGGGTCATTGTCCTGTTGAAAAACAAATGACGACCAAACTAAGTGCAAACCAAGATGGGATGGCGTGTCATTGCAGAATGCTGTGGTAGCCATGCTGGTTCATTGTGCTAATTCTAAATAAATTGTCAACAGTGTCACCAGCAAAGCACCCCCACACCATCACACCTCCTCCCCCATGCTTCACGTTGGGAAATGATTGTTGGGGGTGCATTTAATTTTTTTTGAATTTTTTACTTACAATCTTTGTTTTAGAAAGATATTCATACATAGGCATAAACTTCACTTTATGTTTGTCTAAAACATTTTTTTCAAGCATTTAAGAATAACAGACTTAAGGCTAACAGTTTCATAGGTGCTAATAAGTAAACAAAATACAAGGGTTAAAGGTGCTCAATTTTTTTACAAAAAAGAGGCGCAGGGCAATTCATGTTTTAGCGGTAAGCATTTCCCAATGTATTTCAGCGATACAGAATGCATGAGGACTATGATCACTTTTAGAGATGCCTATGACTCTACTACTATTTCTGTGAGTGGATAATACACCATGTGATACTGTATATACATGTTTCAGGCCTTGGTTATCTTGAAATTATTCCTAGCTCCAAATTACAAATGTCTGGAGTTAGTAAAGTCTCTCCATTTACAATTTAATTGCTTCCCTTTCCATATACACTTATCCATACAGTAAAGAGATTAAATGAGTAAATTAATGTTATCTGATATGATACTGCAGTATGTTGAATAAAGATAATTGTCAGTATGACTTCAGGGATTATATGAACCCATTTCTAAATTAAACCCATTGCCTTTTGACCTTTCACCTCAGTTATCCAGATACATGTTTTTCTTTTTCCCCCCCATGGCAATTGTTAGTTTGTCTGACACTTGATGGGATTAAACTTTTGCCTCATCGATGTTATTGTAAATTAGTTTTCAATATCCTGTCACACTTGTCTGTTTTCATTAATCAGTGAGTTTCTCTTGGGACACCACTCCCATCCGATGACTTCCATACTTAATTTCACCATATGTTTTCAGCCACCCACTGATTACTGCAGAGAGACATTGGTTCCTCTGCATGAATCTGTCATTGGTGGCTTCATTTTTTTCCCAGCATGAATGTTTGAAGTCACATGCTATCCATACAGTATCATATGTTTATACATTTCACAGACAAGGTTTAAAATACATAATGGCATACACTGTATATATCTTCCTGCAAAAACTGCACCATACACATGCACGCCATCTATTATGGATTCATCGTATATCACTGTATATCAGCTTCCCAGTGTCCAGACCTCGGGATCCGCCCCTCCCCTTTACCCTCCCCCAGAACATTGTAGTTCAGTATTGAAGATGATTAAGACAGTTACATTGAATAGATGCTGCATGGGGTCAATCGACAGTGTCTCTGTGGATGCGTAAGTTATGCTTCCTAGTCACTAACTGGTCAGTCAAAAATGTTTCCAGGGACACTAAATGCAGCATGCACATATAAACACTGCACATCTTTGGATAGTGGGATTAAACCGGAGCACCTGGAGGAAACCCACGGACACAAGGAGAACATGCAAACTCCACACAGAAAGGCCCTGGACAGGATTTAAACCCAGGACCTTCTTGCTGTGAGGCGACAGTGCTAACCACCGCACCACCACGATAGACGGGCTTTTAAACATGTTGTCAAACACACTTGGGGGTTTAAATGTGAGATCAATCAAAACGATTTCTAAATATGCAAATACGACAAGAAAAATAAAATCCTTCATGTAAGTCATACATTTTTTTTTTCTGTTTCAGAATTTATTATTAATTTATTATTTGTTTATTATGTCCGCTTTTTTGAAATGATAGATTTTCAAGAGCGTATCTGCAGCCCTCTACTAAAAGCTCTCCTAGGCGGAATTCTCAGACAAACAAGACACCTAAAGGTGAATAGTGAAAACGAAGATTCTAATAATATCATTTAGCAATTTGTGGGAAACAAGATCTCTGGGAGCTTTCACACTTTTCACCTCTACCATAGAGGGTTCCATAAAAAAACTAAAAAGGGTTCACTTATGAAGACAAGTCAAAGAACCCTTTCAGAACCATTTTTCTATAAATGTACCATCAGCTTTCAGAAGTCTCATGGTGGCAGGGGAAACCACATTTAAAATAGCCACTTTTGTTATAAAGAGTCCTTTGAGCTAACAAATAGCCTTTGTTAATTTAACCTAGTTGAAGGACACCAAGCTGCCAGAGTGACAGTCAGTCCTGTCAACACTTGTGCAACAAAACAGACCAAGTTACAGGACTGGTGCACTCTGGGCAGATTTAATATTCATAATCTACTCATGGAAATATAGCTGGTGTCATATCCTTGGTACTAATTGTCTCTGGTCGCAAATTTGATGTGCCCCTGGGCTGTGGTATGATTTCACACCTCACTCATTTGCATGCAGTCTTTTCATGAAAAACAGGGACCCAATTAAAGCATGAAGCGGATGTTAAAGGAGCTGAAGTCACTGTGAGCTGCTGGAGCAGAACTCAAATCAAGAGAGGAAGCAGAAACATTGAGGTAGTGTAACTGGCTCCAGCATTCAGCACTGTAACAGGGACAGGAGCACATTGCCCTTAATGAGCAAGCATAAATAAGAACTGAATCAATTATGTAAAATTCCCCTAAAATGCCATATAGTTAGTGTCTTCCAAAATTGTTAACCCAAAGATGAGCAATGAAGACTATAAACGGGGAAATGATATGTTTTTATACTGCCACAATTACTCAAAAAAGGTTTGATTTTAATTTATTTATTTTCAAAAAACACGTCCCAAATATTCACACCCCTTAATTATTTTAAATAATATCAAACAAATGTAAACATGTATAAACATAGTACTTTTTTCAGTTCATCTCAATCTTGGGGATTGTATTGCATTGTGGCCTCCCATGGCTTCCTGTACCACTCGGGTAGAAAAATGATACAATGTAAAACCCATGTCTTATCAACACGGGGAAAGGCTAAAAACTCTCAAAAGAAACCAGACATACGGTTGATGACCTTCACAAGTAAGGAGATGAAATAAGAAGAGAGAAAGTAGATACCACTTTCCTCTATTAGGTCAATAATTAAGACATCTACAACCACTGGAACAGTGTTAAATCAGCCTAGTAGCAGATGCAAGTGCATGTTGCCCTGACACACAGTGAGTCAGATGGTTTGGGAGGCAAAGAAAAACTCAATTTACAAATCTTAGCTGCATCTTGGGGACACAAAGCCTCAAAACCATCAGATGGTTGCCAGAAAAGAAGTCTCTAATAAGGAAAATCAACAAAAACAAGCATCTGGAGCTTGCTAAGTGACATTGGAACTTCGATTGGAATGAGGTGTTGTAATCGAGCTTTTTGGCCATGTGCACCAGCATTCAGTTTGCTGCCGGAAGAAGGATCGTAGAATATTGAAAAAAATGCCATATACCAATGGTGAGGTATAGTGAAGGTGATATGGAAGGATTTGAATCTACTGGTTAAAGTCAATGTAATCATAATCTCCAGGACATGCCAAGGCATTCGGGCCAATAACCTGATTCCCTCTAATATATCCCCTCTTGATATATATATATCAAACTTTGTTTGCCTCAAAAAAATCTTTTGGCAAGAATGATCCAAGCATACCTAAAACCAACTAATAAATGTTTAACTGAACACAATTACTGTTTTCCAAAGGCCACCTTTGTTTTCAGACTTGAACCAATCAAAAATGTGTGATTTGAATTGGCAGTCCATAAGCACGGACTTAAAATAATCTTGGAAGATTCTGTATGTAGGAATGGCAAACCCCCCCAATACAGAACCTAGTAGTGTTATTTTTGTGGGGGTCCACAACGTACAGAAAAACAGAGGCGTGAATATGTATGACACATTTGTGACAGTTTTTTGGGAAATAAATGTATCATTTGAGAAATCTAGATTGCATTGACTTATTATTAAAGTGACAGTGTTACGTTTCTGTCATGTTTATGCCACGTTTCATGTTTAGTGTTTGTCACAGTTTATTTTCTGTTCATGTCATGCTTGTGTTCTGTTTATGTTACGATGCAGTTCATTGTTAGCATACACATTTCCATGTTTTTCCGCAGCCTTGCGTTCATGCTGTTTCTTTCTCTTGCTGTTGCTCACGCTTCCCTAATTGTTTCATTCTCTCATGTCTATTTACTAATCTACTAACATTAGATCAGGATTGAGTAATACTAACTCTCTAACTATGTGTTCATGTTTACCTTACGTTTCTCGTGCATGTCATTTACTAATTTACTAATGTCAGGTCTAGGATAGGATAACTACAAACGATTTACTAATTGCCTTGTTAGATGTCTCATTTTCTCAAGCGGTTTTCCATTTCCTGCTGCTCTCAAGCTAAGTGTCTGCACCTGTCTACACCTGCATATAAGATCAGTGTTCATGTCATGTCTTTGCGAAATTGTTGCCTGTTAGTTTACTACTGTCACTTTTGAGCGTTATCCATTGTTTGACTACCGTTATTGATCTAGCCTGTTTACTGACCATTGTTACTGCCTGCCTATCGTTTCTACTGCCTGTTTTTGACCACGAGTTTTGCCTGCTGTCTGTTTTGTACCTCTGCCCCGCGGATAGGAATTCGGTCTGACTCCTGCTACGCCCCACGACCAACGAACTTTGCTTTACCCCTGTATTGTACTTCTGCTCCGCTGACAGCTACTCTGGTTACTGAACTTGTGCACGGATACCGATTTCGAGACTGCCTTCTCCCTCGGTACTGTATTTTTGGTTTGGCTGGATTTATTGGTTTTTGGACTTTGCTTGTGTGACTACGATTTTTGGATTTCCCCATAATAAAGCCCATGCGGGCATTTATTATTACGTCAGTGTTCTGAGTCGTGCATTACGGGTCCAACCCGCACTCACCCATCTCAGACAGACAAGGAAAATCCGTAATATGCTTATAACCACGTTATTTATGGCTATTAAGTTATGTATTGAGCACCAATAAAGCGTGAAATAAATTCTATTGCAATCTCGTTAAATTTCAGTCTATATTTTTTATTCCTGTATGCTGAAAAAAAGGGTGGAGTCGAAATGGGTCCATGGTGACGTAGCCGTGAAACCTCATCCAATATATACTTTGATCTCATTACATAATTTCTCCCATAGTTTGAGGCGAATAAAACAGTCCTGTCCCACTAAGAAATTATCTTCTGAGCGAAACGTTCGTTTTGTTTGCCCTTGAGAATAGTTGTCTGCGTTATCAGCATTTGGATTTGGAATAGTTAGTGTTTATTTTCCCCGCTCTCCTTATACCTATACTAATTGTATCC
Organism: Ilyophis sp. 1 JC-2022; assembly: GCA_022702515.1. Taxonomy (NCBI): domain Eukaryota; kingdom Metazoa; phylum Chordata; class Actinopteri; order Anguilliformes; family Synaphobranchidae; genus Ilyophis; species Ilyophis sp. 1 JC-2022. Next base: position 37,184,958 of record CM040405.1, on the reverse strand, counting down.
CTCTCCCAATCTCTTTCACCTTTTTATCCATCCCTCTGTGGTGCTAGCTAGTAACATTAGCTTGCTCCTTGCACAGCTCATCATCATTGAAACAAACTAATCACTCACACGTCGTTTTTACTTGGTGCACTGTTCAGTCGTCAGATAATATATCAAAAAGAATAGATAGCTAAGATTGTCGTAATGTTCAGTGGCTGGTTACAGTAGCACAAATAACTAAGAGAACCATGATCTACCAAAGTACTTTAAGTTGTCATGCACGTAATTTTCGTTTGATTAGCAACCAAAATGAATGAGTGGCTGAGAAGTGCAAAACACAACGACATTTCACAAAACAACGACATTTCACAAAACACAACGACATTTCACAAAACACAACGACATTTCACAAAACACAACGACATTTCACAAAACACAACGACATTTCACAAAACGGAAAGGGTAGGACAACACTTCTTGTTTGTGATTGGACAGAACCCAAGCCCCTCAATGTAATTTTCTTTCACAAAACGGAAAGGGTAGGACAACACTTCTTGTTTGTGATTGGACAGAACCCAAGCCCCTCAGTGAAATTACGAATCCTACTATGGCCATGCCAAGACCCGCCCTCCTCTGTCTCTGATTGGCTGGTCGTTCTGTGCGCTCTACCCACCCAACCCTCTGTTTGAGTTTAAGGTGACTCTCTTCGCTGGAGCGCATTGCAGTAACTTATTTTCCGAAATTGCATGCAAATTCAGGTAGCCTAACTAACGTTACAGCATAAAACGTGTACTAACATCCATTAGCCTAAAATAAGTTTACGTTTTTAATACCACCAATGTTGATAATAGTTCTAGGCTATGTGTCTCATTGCACATTCTAGTGCTAGCTAGAAAATCAGCTGGCTGATCACTCGGAGGGGAATTCAAGTTAAATAAGCATACGTTTAAAAAAAAAAAAAATACCGCCCGTGTTGATAACAATTATCCTATGTGTCTCATTGAAAAGTAATTAGTCACATAGGATGTTACAGTGTGCTGGAATAGTTATTGTACATAAAGGGACCAAATATGGTCACACTTTATTGCTGTTCCATTATCGGGTTTAACCGTCTTCTATCTGCCTGTGAACAAACTCACTTAGGCCTACATGCACACAAGGCATAAGAAAACATGCCCAGGGAAAACTTGTATGACCTTGCATGTCATAAAACCAAGAATAAAACCCTCAGCGTTGCAGGAAAGTGAACAGACTTATGAGATCAGGTTTTGTATAGATTTGTGAAAATGAACATTGTGACTAATGACTTTTCAATGACACAAAGAACTGTTATCAACACTGCGAAACACTGGTGGTATTTACTAAAAAACGTAACGTATTCATTTATTTTATTAAACTTGATTTCCCCTCAGTGATCAGCTAGCACTAGTTAGAACAGTAGAAACGAGCTAGATTGTGCTAGAATAGTAGAATATATAAGAACTGTTATCAACATTGGTGGTATTTATTAAAAACATACGCTTATGGATGTCAGTACGTTTTATCCTGTAACGTTTACCTCCCTGAATTTCGAGAACAGGGCAATCGAGCGCGTTCTTAGACTGAAGAAGATGAGGTGGGTAGAGCGCACAGAACGACCAGCCAATCAGAGACAGAGGAGGGCGGGTCTTGGCATGGCCATAGTAGGATTCGTAATTTCGCTGAGGGGCTTGGGTTCTGTCCAATCACAAACAAGAAGTGTTGTCCTACCCTTTCCGTTTTGTGAAATGTCGTTGTGTTTTGTGAAATGTCGTTGTGTTTTGTGAAATGTCGTTGTGTTTTGTGAAATGTCGTTGTTTTGTGAAATGTCGTTGTGTTTTGCACTTCTCAGCCACCGTAAGTGGGCCTTTAAATTAATTTTTAGAAACTTGATAAAACCTACCATTGTGTAATGATTTGTGTGGAACATGCATTTGGTGAAACGTCGCCTTTCAATTTAGCTTGCTTTAAATAGACTATATGTTAGATCAAACAGTTGCAATAGCCTACTCTGCTTAGCGTTTAAGTTAACTTAACTTTGATTGCGAGCTTGCTTGTGATATTTATCTCCTGATAGCAGCTGCACTGTATTTTACTTTGAATTGATTCAAATTGATACATTAATTCCTCGCCGGGTTCAAACCTATGGTTCAAACCACAGAAGTTGAACTGTATGAGACCAGTTCTGTGGTTCAAACAGGCTGGATGACGTCGATGGCACTCGGGTTGAGGGCATGGATTTAGACCACACCCCTACAATTATTAGCTGACTTTGAGATGTATATTAATATACATATTGACATTTTCTTGAAAAAATATTTGGTGGGTGTGTAGTGGATACATATCCCTTTGTGATATGTTGTGCTTATTTGAAGTTTTTAAAATCCGTTGTCCATCACTTTAAAGTAGAACATTTTACACAATAAATGGCAATATAACAAGCAGTTTATGTACGTGCAAATACACAATAACATCACTCACATTCAAATTAACATATGATGTCATCTAGTGACTTGTAGTGACTAATCTTTCTCTAAGATACAGTTTGCAATACTGAATGTAACCTCTAGTTATTAAGAGAGCCTTGTTCTAATCTGCTAACATGCTCAAGAAAAGATCCAAGACACCAAAAATTGGAACCGGGGCCTGTCTGCTAAACCTCTTCTAGTCTGAAGGTCAACAAAATGCAGTGGTGATGAATCTCCCGACCACCTGGACTGTCGATCAGGAGTTTCTGAATGCTTCTCTCTAACCTGTTTTTCAAATCCCGCACCCACCCGCAACCGCAACATAAAACATTACTCCCACCCGCGCCCACACCACTTTGTCTAATGTCCGCAAAATCAATTTACTACATATTAAACAAACAAGACATATGAAACGGACCTCTATATGTTTTAAAATAGCCAAAGCTAAAAGTAAAACTCTTTGAAGAAAAATAAGCAACAAATCTAAACATTCTTGGGCAAGTATTTAAACATATTCATACTAGCCTGCTAGACAAGTTTTATTTTTTAACCCCTTCGTGCAGACCCACTAATGGCCATGGTGCCAGCGTCATGAGATTGCTCAACTCATTCATTGCTCCTGCAACCAAACTATGAGTGGAATCAACACAGCCCGTGTTCTACCTTTATTATTACACGATTCGTGACAATTCTGTTGAATACTGAGTTTCTAAGTGCCACTGTCGCGTAGCTAGTCCATTTAACAAGCAACCCCCCACCCAGTCTCACCTGTAACTATACCTACCCATGCGTGACACAGTGGACAATAATGTCTATCTGTGAGTTCATAAAAATATTCTTTCACCACCAAAAATTTGTACTCCATCATACCAACAAGATAAACCTGACAATAGCCTGAGCGTATGCCAAAACAGCTGTGAAAAGCCCTGCTCACTTAATTATAAAATAAAAAGTTAAATAATTATATCTTGTCATTCTACTATCAATATGTACTAAAATGAAATAGATATACAATACTACACAAATTTTAAGATTCAGTCGTCATTTACTGTTTGATAAATACACACCCCTTTAAAACGCGAGAACACCCCCCCCCCCCCGAGATGGACCTAAAGTAGTATTTTCACCATCAGAAGGGGCAAATGTATATGCTTTATCATGTGCAAAAATAAATATTTTATTCATTTTTGTCATGTTTTGTCTATCCCTTATATACTCATTAAAAGATAGTAATTCCCACTTGATGCAAAAGTTGGTTTTATAAGACAAAACAGTTGTTTTATAGTTAAATATATAATTCATTTATGATTTACAGCGGTGCACAATTTAGCCATTTTGAATAGATTTGGAGACACTAAGGGACAACAGGGTACACTGCGTATATTTTGAATCATAGATCTATCTTTAGTAGTTCTACATAACACCCTCAGATTTTGCACACTTGTGGACACAGAGTCTATAATCCAGTAAATGTATAGTTTTACCTGTTTCACATATGTACCTCTAAGTATTTAATTGCTAACTAAAGGAAAACTTTTTTTTTCCCGAAAGTGTCTTTGCATTTGTGGCACTTTATTTTGACCTAAATAAATTATGAAAATAAACTAATCTAAGTTAGTATTTTAAATGGTCGAACCGTCTTGTTTCATTTTAGCCATTTTCCACATTTTTGTGATGCTCACACCTGGAGTTATAAAGTTTTAAATAGAACGCCTCTTAAATAGGTGAGAATTGACCAAATTTGGCATCTACACGAAGGGGTTATTGAGGCAGATTGAGCTGTTAATTTTTGTTTTGCTTTTTAATTTTTGTATTATTGAAACAAAAAGGGGCAAAGCCGGTGAAACAGGTTACTTTTGCTGGCTGCATTCAGCACTGGTCACAAGTCATTTTAAATGTCCACTGAGATTATGGCTTCAACATCATCTGTCTTTCCTCAAAGATCTGCCCGCCTATGCTAAATGTTCTCTCCGATGGTGCACTCAAGGCTGGGATGGAAAGAACATGCCGGGAAAGACTCATCAATGCAGGGAATTCACCACGGTGAGCGTGCCGCCACTGCAGTGTGTCTGAAGAGCAGAGTTGGTAGCCTGTCCCCCCCATTATTTCCATATCCATTATCCAGTATTCAATGGGGATCTGCCTCGGTCCATCCAGAGTCAGGGAACTTTGTGAATGTTTGGCTGGTGGTGTGGAAGGCTCATCAGAGAGGCTGGTGTTGAATTGCATGACCCCAATAATTGATTTGGCGGCTGCCATTACCTCATTCCTAGCGTCAGTGTCAAGCATCTTCAGTAACCAAGCTTTGAGTGTTTGAGTGTCAGAAAAGTGGCAATTCGCTAAAGAATATGAAGTGGCTTTGGTGCTGCATTTTGTCACATTATCTCTTCTATATGAGAGACACAAACAGAGGCTATTTCAGACAGCATTGATTCCAATAAAGGCGTGGTGCTGTCCTCCATTAATGGCACCTACCAGGGCAGAATAAGTGTACCACTTGGGGCTGTGTTGTCCAATTCCAGATCATTCATTGTGTCCTTGAATGGTTTGAGAAAAGTCACCTTGACTGTGTTTATGTCCATTTGTCCGATTTTGTCATATAGATTTTTTGCCAGCAAAAGTGCTGTAATTCTGTCTGTAATTTTGTGCTGTTGCAGAACTGATTACAGAATGTCATAGTTCGAGTTCCACCTGGTCTTGATGGACTGTTTCAGTGACTTGATCAATTCTCTAGACCAGGGTGTTTGAAATAGGCTACCAATTCCGTAACATCAATTAGGAGCTTGGCAACTTGGGGCAACTTCTCTAAGACAGCTTGGGCAAAAGCGGATGACAGGACAACATTTAAAATGTGGCCATTGCAATTTAGTTTGATGAATCCTCACAGGGCTGTGATCATCTTTACGCAAAGATTGGTGACAAACACAACCCTACCCAACCCTACCATGTCAATGCTGAAAACAGGTAATTTCTGAAGCAGGAGAAACTATATATTCTCTCCAGTTTTGGGTGTATTAGGCTTAAAGGGCACAGGAAACAACACCCATGACACCAGACTATATTGATCATTGGTATAATGAATGGTTGCCAAGAAGTATGAGGATTTTTTGTAATCTTCGGTCCAAATGTCAGTAGTGATTGTGCAACCATAGATTGTTATTACTGGCAGGTTCTCATCCTTTACGACCTCATCCCTAGCCCTCCCTTCAACATGCCTCAATATTGTGGTGCGGTGAGGCAACACATCACTGACATAGAATCTGCCGTGCTTTGCCACTGTGTTGACCAGATGCTGGGTAAGTCCAATGATGCCCTTGTCATTGACAATGTTTTAGGGCCGATTGTCAGCACAGGCACGATCCACACATTTTTCGATTGTTTCTTTTTTTAAATAATATTGGGTAATGGGTCTGGTTGTTTGAAACAGTTTAGCTTGATACCTTCATAATAGTGCATTGCCTAAGTTACTGAATCCTGAAAGTTAGCACTTTTAAATTTTTGTCACAGCTAACAAGTGGAATTTCCTCTCCAGCACCGTCACCAACAATAGAAAAGTATCTCCAATAATTGGATAATTGGTAACTGTGTGCTTACCATACTTTAGTTTCATTTCCACGCTTGAGGTACTTATTTCAGCCATGACAACTGATGTATTCAATTAAATTAAAGCAGGTGAAGCGAGTGACATGTACCCAACTGATAATTGGCTTTCTGAGATGTGCACGCCTTTTATTCATTGGCTGAAAAATAAGCGTGAGAATGCAGGCAGTAGCAGGCAGGAGTGCAAAAAAACCTGAAGTTTAATGTCGGGTAGCAAAATCTAAATCCAAAGAAGAGTACAAAAACAGGCAGAGGTCAAAAACGGGAAGGCACGGCAGAGGTACAAAATCACAGTCCAGAAATCAGGGTCGCGAGAACACGGGCAGAAGTTTTAAAAAAACGGGAAATCAATGAGGCACAAAAATAAACCAAAAAGACGGACAAAGAAACAAATACAAAAAAAACTAACAGAACTCGGAAAAACAAATACACGGGGGGAAAACGGATTCTCGGAAAACATATACTCGGACAACTCGAAATAGACTGGCAAACTACAAAGCTATAAAGTTTGAGGAACTCGCGAAGAGGGACTAGGACGACTGGGTTAAACACACAAGGAAGTGGAAGGGGTTACAAACAACGTAAGGTGAACACATTAGGAGACAATAACTCGATAACAAGGAAATCACGAAAACATGTAAGGGACTCGGAAACAAGCATTACAAACAACGGGCTCAAGTAGGAGCGGAACGTGACTAGAATTAAGGAGGCGTGGTCTCAAAGGAGAGACAGCTGAAACAACTTAACCAGTAGCTCAAGGACAGCTTACTATCGCAGATAGAAAAGATACAGCGAGGAAACGTGTTAATTGTTAGTTCGAACTAAATACAGACAATTAGTATGTTAGTAAACATTTAAGTTAATGGTTTTAGTAATGTGCATCTAACTAATAAACACCCAAGTGATTGTTAGCACGAGTTAGTAATATAAACAATATAAACACGGGAAACGTAAAGCAGGAAGTAAACAGAAAACGAAACTTCGGAAATACAGCGTGAACCCTCGGAAAATCCCGAAGTCACCCAAACAGTGCATACGCGAGACAGGGTAAACAAACACACGAATGCGACTCGGACAACCCACAAACAGAGGGGAATGGTATGAATGAAAAGTAATAATCCAGAATATTAATGAAAAAATACAAAACAGACAGAACTCAAATCTCAGAACATAACAAAACCATTCATGAATATCCTTTAACTATGGTATTGTAGATGGTAAAAAACATAAACATAGTTTTGTTAATTTTTGCATGAATTAAACACAAATCAATTTTTGGTCCTTGCGACCCAGTTTTTTTACTGACCGCCGGCTCCCATCCGCAGTAAGCTAAATATCTCCTGCTACCACAGAAATTACGGGACCCAATGCAGACCTCTAGTTAGTTGGATAAATATTGACAGCAAGAACAAATAATTAAATTTTTGTTTGTTTTTTCCTGTTCTGCACCCACACCTCAGAACACAGTGGAGTGCTCTAGAGTCCCCACGGAACAGCGGATTACACACACATCTCTCAGAATGTTATTAGATCAGACTTCAGCTGTAGGAAGAACTATTGGGTTCATAAGAGTACTAATGCATTGCAGCTTTAACTCACCAGGCAGACTCAAGCAGGTGGCCCCCACATGGTGGATATAATGAAAGGAAACCCTATTCCCCAAGGACTCAAGTCAGAGACTGCCCAGTGAGAGGTAATACATGAAACACTACGGCAGCCAGACGGTTCAAATCAAGGAACCAAGTGGTGAAGGCTAGAGAAAGTTTAAATTGGGAGACCTGAGTGCACGGCATACTAAAAGGAAAAAAAGGCTACATCTTGCAATGGAAGCAAAACAGAGGGATTGCTGACATCTCTGCAAGGTGCTCAGTATGCTAAATTAACTGAAGCTGAGTGTTTCATTAACTCTTCATTCAGTTCAGGTTCCTGTGATGCCACCATGGATTCCAGTCTGTTCTCAGTTCAACTTAATCCATTTTGGCATTCAAAATGCATCCATTATGCAGCACCTCACAGGTTTGCAAACTAGAACTTCAGAAGTTCTCCACAGCCTACACAATAATCAGCCTACAATAACTCCTGCTTCATCAGCATCAATGCAAAGGTTTTTTATTTATTTTGAAAAGAAATGTTCAAGACTACATCCACAGATGTCAATCTAGAGGCATACACTGAAAAATACAACAAAAAAATACTAAAACAGTATCTAGAGTGGGTGTGTGTTATTGCGTATTAATTTGCTAAGATATACTAAAGGGATTATCCTTCTTCCAAACAGAAGATGTGGGCTGACTGATAAACCACGTCTTCACTCTAGTGTATTCCAGTCTCAGGGGCAGAAGTTTAAATGTGCTTTTCTTTGACTGACATGAACAAATAAACTATCAACAAGTAATTTCAATGGTTGATGCTGCATTTATGTTTCTCATGTGTTTCTTACAATTTGCATTGTTTTTGCTATGTTCAAAAAGGTAACCACATCAATTATAACCTGGATGGATTACATCAGATCTTATTTGTTTTGTATATATATATATTATTTTAAATAATTAAATAATTTTACACAGAACTGTATACAATGTAGTCCGTAAGTCTTTGGACAGAACAGTGACAATGAGGTTAAAGTGCAGACTTTCTGCTTTAATTTGAGGGTTTTTACATCCATATCGGTGGAACCATGTAACAATCAACCTGGTCTCACAGGAATCCGTGAAATAGCCACGGACGTTTAACTCAAAATCCGTGGTGGGCCCACGGAATCACTGAAATGTCCGTGAAACACACACGGATTTCGCTCCAATACAAGTTAATGACACTCATATACATAAGACATTTAATGTAAAACAAGCAAACAAACAAAAAAACGAACTGAATGTATCAAAAGTGTGTTTCCCAATGAGATAACAACGTCCGTTGAGCAAAATCTGCACTCAGTTGTTGAAACGGGGATCCGTGAAATAGCCACGGGATATGAGTGTCATTAACTTGTATTACGGGATATGAGTGTCATTAACTTGTATTGGAGCGAAATCCGTGTGTGTTTCACGGACATTTCAGTGATTCCGTGGGCCCACCACGGATTTTGAGTTAAACGAATGTCCGTGGCTATTTCACGGATTCCTGTGAGATCATGTTGACGTCACGTAGCATCAAGTTGCTGCCAAAAATGAAAAAGGAAAGGAAAAATGTCTGCGGTTTGGAAGTACTTTAAGATAAACATGATAGAAGCACAGCAGACTACAGTCATTCGTCACTATTTGTGTCACTGCACAGCCTACCTGATGATGCAGGTCTTTTGGTATTCCTGCTTATAAAACAGACATCCCGGACTTACGTATCCTCGCTGCATCTAATGGACAGAATGAACGTCATTCACTACTTAAAACTCATCTTTTTTGAGCCTCAGGAGCCTTTTGATTTGGCAGGAGTTTTTGTTGAGTGACGATATCAATCTCTTAAGTCGACGATAAAGAAAAGGGGAGAAGGTAGAAGCGATAGTTTTACTGCAATTCACATTTCAGAACAAAATTTACAAAGAGACTTGCTTAAGCTATTTTTGTAATTTAGTTAGCTAAATGTCTTAACATTCACAAAGATTATTTATCTCACCTTAAATAACTGCTACCGAAGGCGATCTAGCTAGTCTATATCTAGCATTGCATAACCCAAAATCATAGCTTAGCTGTGCCTAATCTTGCCACTTTTTCAGAATCTGTGCCTGTAAAAACACATTTTAAAAGAAAAAAAATGCACAGAATGATTGAAATGAAATTGAATGAAATGTCATTGGTCATAAAAAACATTGCATAATTTATACTAGTTTGTTGCTTTCTTTTTTAAATTGAATAGATAGACCATCTGCTCCACATCCATATTGATTACATTTGTGATTCTGTTATTGGGTTGTGAGACAAACCATTTTTAATTGATAGGGCTTAACATCAAAATGTTAATTGAGTAATTGTATCGAGTATCAGTGTTAAAAGGCACTGCCATACAAAGGTAAAGGGCAGTAAGTTCTCTATAAAAATTAAGTGAAAACCAAGGCAAAGAAAAGTATTTACAGTAACATTTTGCCTTTGTACAACTGACATTTACATCATTTACTGAACTTTTCTTGTATTCTATTGCCTTATATTACTCCAGAGGCCGAGGTAGTTCGCTATCTGGCTAGCTGGCTATACAACTGTGACTTAGCACTGTAGAAATAAAATCAACATGGCATATGCTACCTTTCTAGAGGGAAAAAAGTAAACTTACAACTGGACTTAAAATGTGAACACCTAGACACAGGCAAGAGTTGGAATGTTTTTGAGGATATTATTGTTATTTGATACAAACCTGCTCCCACAAGATTAGAAAAATCTATAGGTAGGCAAGCTAGCTAGCTAGCTAGCCCTCACTAACATTCAGAGAGAATGACCACATTAAAATGCCCTATTTCACAAAAGACAAAACTATGGTTTTGTTCCCAAAGATAACTTTTCTGGCATGTGTTGACACCTCATAATAAATAGAATGTATCCTGATAATATCAGTTTGTCAAATAAACATGACAGGATTTACAAGCACAGACTCACCAAAATGCAACAAGCTAGCTAGCTAACTTGATTGCTCGCTTGGGCAGCTATCCAGGGGTTGTGAACAACCAAATGGAACTTAGTTGCGAACACAATGTTTGAGGGTTCTTCTTGTTGTAAACATAGCATCTGCTTTAGAAACATTTCTGCTATGCCGTAATTGAAAAAAAAAAAAAAACGGATTCCCGAGTTCGCTTTGCTTTACTTATGATGCATTACCTGTCATGATTTGTCTCAAGAGATTCGGTTGGTTGATTCGGTTGGCCTTTTAATGTGTTTCGGTATTGCGTCTATTTGCAAATCATAGTATAGATACAATTTCTAATAGCTTTACAGTAGCATCTGAAACTAAGGGGGCATACAATATATAGTGCTTTTATTTGACTTATTTATTACTATTGCTTTTATTTAATCGTTTAATTATTTCTTTAGGGATTATTATTATTATTATTATTTATTTAGGCTATTCAGTAGTTTGATTGCATTTTTTTTGTTCATATATTTCTCTACTCCTTAGTGTTTGCATACAATAAATATTTGTGAATTTGTATGACACAATATGCATTGTTTATTAATCAGTAAGAGGACATGTAATCAGTATACCTTATAGTTGCGCTAGTCTGAACCACCGTGTACCATGTGTGACATGCGTAATTGGTTCTTTCTTAGTGGAGTATGTGTGCGTATAGTGGGTGGAAGGGCCCCCGACAGATGTTCAGTTTAGTTTTGGCCCTGGTATAAATCATTTGGTAATGACTAAATGTGTTGGCTAGAACCTCTGAGAAAAACGACCTTTATTGCAATATGGCCAAATTAATCTGGGAAGGTTTGTTTTCGTTTGGTTTTACTGAATTGCATATGCCAAAGGAGGCTAAGCACATTTGACTGAATTGTGCCCAGCGTGTGATCATTATATGCGGTGATAACAAAATAATGATTTGATCATTTATTTAAGTGGAAATCAGAGAATTTGTCCATCAGAACCTCTCACATGGTAATAAAGCCAGAATACAAACGATGGACAATCAGCACAAATTACAACTAATGTAAAGCCTCGCCGAAATGTCAACTGCCATGACAGACTATCTATTGCCATGTAATGAGGAGAAAATTAAACGGCTTTCTAAAGATTGAGGGTGACAGGAAGTAAGTACTCAAATTAGCCATTTGATATCATTCCAAGTGTCAATCTTACTTTTTAATTAAGATGAAAATGATGGTGCCACCTAATTCTGCTGCAAAGCTTAAATACATAATAAGGGAGTTTGGGGGTCTTGACCCAATAATTTGGATTGAATCCATCGTGTCTCTTTACCACGGGAGTATATTTTATGATTTGCATCACCTCTTTTCATGATGCAAGCAGCACAAAATTTTTGCAAATGAAAATTGGATACACAACCACTGATGTTCTTATGTGAAAACATTTTGGCTGGAGAGTAGACTCAAACTGAACAACACATCACTGTCGACTTTATTGCTGAAGTCTTATCCTCATCTTAAACTCCATCAAAAAAGGATCTGTCCATTTGCCTGTAACAAATGCTTATTACTATGTAGGCCTACCATTTGCTATATATTCAATTTCTAGTGAATTTCCCTGGTTCTTTTTTTCATGTTGTTTAGTTTAGGATATTTATCATGGATGTTCTATTAATATTAACCTGTCATTCTGAAACATGGTTAAAGGATGTTGACAAACCATGATTTATTTGAGACCATATAATGTGACAGTCATTTTCAGTACATTGGAAACATGCATATTCTGTCTAATGTACATGCATCCTTAAATAAGCTATTAGCACACACAGAGGTTCTCTCAACGTGACAACCAGACATCACGTCACGATGGTCCCAATGCACATCAATGTGATGCGAGGTGGAGGGGATCTAGGGAGCTTCTGACAGTGACTCTACGCTGCTTTCTCAATATGAATAACAAATTAAAAATCAACAAAGCACATATGAATGCCCTCAGTGTTCTGATCCCAAATCAGCCCTCGACTGCCAACACATCACAGTATGGATTGTGTGATATTGACCCAATTTCAATAATTCATGTGCCAGGCTACTTTAGTAACAGACTGTAAACATAAGCTCTCTGATGTAAATACTAACCCAATTTGTTGCAGAACAAATAAGCAAAACATCAATATCAATATTGATATCAATACTATCAATATTTAAAGGTTTTTGTATTTTTCATACATTGACATGTAAAGCAAAGAACATGTATCCAAGGAAATTTAAAATATAATTTGAACAGTTTTTAAATAGTTTCAATATTTTTAGAAGGACAATTAAAGTTACAAGTAGTCAAACAGCAAACAGGTGCAATATACAACATTACACAATGCAATCACAAAATACAGCAACTCAAATTATATCAATACTCAAAAGTGTAGGGTCTATATAGTCTCGTGAAGGCCAGACTTTGTGATAAACACAAAGTCTGGTCCATAGACTTGCCTAGCGCGGTAAAGAGCCACCAACTTTGATAAGATGGCGTGTTTGATTGACATTCAATATAAACAACCACAGACCGTCAAAGGCCGATTCAGAAACAGCGCATAAATAAGAACAGACCTGCGTGAAACAGATGTGATTTACACAAATGGCAAACGGCGATCTCCAGTAAAACAGTCCATCACACCGAAGAAATGTTGTGAACAAAATCTTTCTTCAATCCAGCGTTAAGCTCCTAGTCTTGGTCCGAAACACTCATTGTTCTTGATGGTTCGCAGCATTCGCTTAGCTACCGATTAGTTAGCACAACTTGTCTCTTTTTGTGCCTAATGTATGTTTTTGGGTAACATTTTATTTTATGTTGTTTAGTTTTACCTTTGTTATATGTCTTATCTTGTCATGTCTCTTATCATTATTATTATTTTTTTTCTTTCTACTTTGTCTCTGTTAACACTAACCGGTCATAACACTGCACGCTGATCTCGATGCACACGCACTGATAACCTTATGGTTATCCTTTATCTGTTTGGTACAGTTCATGTACCATTGTTAACTAGCTCCAGTTAGTTTCAAATCTCTCTCCATGTTAGTTTTTTTGTTCTCTCTGAACACGTGTCTGAGGCACGCACACGGAAAGAAGCGCAACCTCTCCACACGCAGAAGAAACCCCGCACATGCTTATACACACGTGCGCCCAACGCACACACACACATATGCACTCGCACAGTTTGTTGTACATTATAGTAGTAAGTTGTGCTTTGCTCTTTTTGGTACTTTGTGTTCAATAAACTTTATTACATGTTCCAATTCATGTGCTGAACTGAGTCAGCCACTGCTAATCGCTGGAATTCCCAAAATGCCTTCACCTCTTAGCTGAATCATTTATATTAATTAGGTAGCAACTAGTATATAATATTGTGACTTTGTTAAGATAATTATTAATGTGTAATTCTATTGATAATTATTCTATCTATTAATTGAAGTTGCCCATTTTAGTACAGTATATTCTCTTTTGGGAATGGTATATAAAACTTACTGAGCCTGATTTATTATACTAAAATTATGCCACCAGTTGTATAAATATTTTTGTGTCCCCTACAAAAGTAATCAGCATCCTGACAAATATTTATTTTGCACTTTTTAAATATGATTAAACATTTATTGAAAGCACCCCTACAAGTATTCATTTGGATTCATAACATTGTGTGTCCTAACATCTTAGGTTCATATCAATCATCTGATATGTTACTGTTGTAAAAAAAGAGATATATACTGTATATTGTTACAAAATAAAGTATGTACAATTGTTTTACTCCATCTTAACTGTAATGTTCATAGTGTAGGTCACTAATCTTAAGGATGCTATGTGATCAGATTTCTTTATTTTGCTGAAGACTTGAACATAAACAGTAGGCAATATTTTTTGAGGTATGCCTATTAAGTATATGGACTTACTTGCATGATAGTAATGGGAAAATCTAAGTAAAATTATTTTGGGTATTTTACATCCGATTTGAGTTTTCTGATCATCTTCATCATTAGTCTGGAATGAGATGAGGATTCCATCTGCATTTTGAAATAATATTTTGACTATGCAGCTAGGAAGAAGGATGTCTGTTACCTCATGGAAAAATTAGTGCACCACTGGGAGAATTGTGATGACTGATGATGTCTGCTGTCACACAGAGAAGAATTTACTGCCAGAATGGTGCTACCAGAAAAATAGATTTCTCTTCCAGTAGTAGATTTGGTGTCAGAGGGACTCTTAATGTTGAAAGGGACATCATTTCTGCTTTAAAAAAAATCGGATAGATCAAAGTCTTGGCTATTAAACCCTGTAAAGGGGCCATCTCCCAGTGATTAAATGTTTTCTTAAATAGCATTTTTGCTATTCCTAACATTCACCCAGTACTCCCATTACAAAATGCTAGTTGTGCGAAATAAAGCAGATGTTCAGCTATTATTGTTTGAATTAATGTTTTAATAGTATTTAAATAGCTTAATTGAAAATAATTGCTCATTTCAATAACATGATTAAATTACTAAATAAAATTGACCTCTGTCAGCATAGACTCCGTCAGATTAAATAATAGAGCAATTTTATTTTTCTCAGTTGCTAAGAGGTTTCTTATTGCAAGTAAAAATACACTTTCTTTTTAAAATTATTATTTTGTTCTGGTTTAGAAGGGAGACAGAGTTAAATTGTTATGTTTAAACACTACTCTGCAATATTAATGTCTTTACTTTTTCAAAAAATAGAAAACTGGCGATAGGATCTGTGAAATTACAGAGTGAGGCAGGGATGCTTAGTTTATGGCGAACCCTTTTTATGACTGAATAAATACTTTAAAAAATAATAATAATAATTTTTATCTGATGGTGACAAAAATCTGGGACACAATTTTCAAGGGCCAACATTTTCATAAAAAATATATTTTAAAACAAAGATGATTATAAGAGTACATTTTCACACCTATGTTATCAGTAGAAATTGTTTGTTTAAAGCTTTTTTAATTGTTTGAAATTGTCTGGGACACGGATGTTTCCTGGAAGTTTTGAAATTGAATTAGTCTACAAAATTTAATAAACCATATTTTCTTCAAACATAAACCACTTAA